>JAJJWX010001260.1:0-600000 GCA_023529315.1 Papaver bracteatum
TATCGCGACTTCTATTCGTAAGTTTATTCTATATTCGTAATCTCTTCACACTTTTCCCGTGTTTCTTCTATTATCGCATTATCTTGCGACACTTCTCTCTTGTATTTGTTACTATGTTCATAACTCAATATCTTGCGATATTCTGTCCCTACACCTGGAAAGACTGGACAAACTAAAAACTTTACCCAGAAAGTACGAAACGGTAATGGACCAAGAAGACTAGGACGAATACCTTAAGTATGTACTAGAATCGCCTATATTTATGGTATGGAATACACATTTCTTTTTCTAATTTGTGTTTCGTTCTTATTGTCTATCCCAGAATACTAATGAAATTATTTTTATTTCATTCGCAAGAAAAATTCGGAGAAGGGAACAGAGGCAATATCACAATCCAAGTTCCCACATCGGACATGACGAGGAGGATACTCGGGATTAAAACTAAAATTAGTAAGTATGTTGTCTTAAACCAGTTACATGATATCAACTATATGAATCACGGATGCTAGGGTATATTTTGTAGAACCTCGTATATTTGTTACCTATTCAATTCATCAGTGTCTTCGCATTCATGGTCTAAGAAGCAGTCTCCTAATCTTATGCAGAACTCTACCAGTAATTCCCAACTAAATCCTTCAGTATCTCTGGAAAAGTCGTGCACATCTATGGTAGAACCTATGGCTAAGACATCTAATGGAGTATTTATTTTCTTTTTTTCTTCGTAAATCTATATTGCTAATCCTAGCATCTTATTTTTATATGATGTGCATATGCCGTATCTCCGCAGAAAGCAAAATACGACTTTTGGAATGGATCTAGGGAAAACGCCGTCGTTGCTAGAGGCAGTATTTTTCCTAAGGTGCCTAACCAAAAAATACATCGACAAGAGCTTCCAGAACACTGTTAACGGTCATAGATCCATCATTCGTGTTAACGGAACCAAGTGGTGAGTTTAAGTTATTAGGGAAAGCTAAAGATGGTTTTGTGGCATGGCCGAAAGATAATTGTTCCATCTCTGATGACAAGGTTAGTTTCTTAGCTCTTTTGATTTGTTAATCAAGTATATAATTTGTTTTACGTAAATCAATCGCGTATTCAGTTTGATTAAAGAATAAGTACGACATAGAAATATATTAACACCTAATGGAACATGAATGCCAGTGTAAATTAGAAAACTGATATTTGATTACGGATTTTATTATGGGCGTCAGCTGTGAAAAATAGCGCGGCTTTCAGTGAAGTTGTCTTTATCACTTTGTTGGAAAAATGACTTATGTCTGTCTCTTGTTGAGAATTCATATGACAGACGAATTCTCCTTGGATTTAGAATATATATATATATAATACATTTAATCTCTTGCTGCAGGAAGCTCCACAACATGGAAAACCTTATAATCAACCAGAACCAGTTTTAGATTGCGAGAAGAAATTAGACAGTGATAAACTGAATGAGGAGCACCTAGCAATCAATCCACATTCGGGGAGCCATGCATGCAGCCTCTGAAAAGCTTACTCAGAAGACTAAAAAGGCACAAAGAAGGTTATATGCACCAACTGTGCAGAAGGCATACCAACTTTAAGATGGGCAACAGAAGACAAGTTTTGGCGCGTCGAGAATGTCAGAACCTGATCCATTGCATGCAGAGACACCACCATCAAAAAAGTTGAAGAAAAACTGATGATTTTTGGATAAATTCTCTTTAATATTTTATTTTTGCAAACTGTTAGACCAAAGCTCAACATTTTTTTACTGTGTTATTAATAATAATATGAATTTTTGGAATAAATGAATTTCATATTTAACCACAATTTATAATGTATATAAGAGAATTTGGGTAGTGCCAGGTGGATGGTTTAGATGCGCCATATCTGAACGGCTTAGAGGCGTCACCCGCGTAATATACACGCTTCGAGATCAATTGGCGTAGCTAAACATAACAATAAAGACACATTAAGCAGATATAAATTTTCGTGGCTAAATATCATATAAATCCACGCTATATGGCGTGTCTATAGGTTCTCCGATGAACGGATCCCAACGTTACATGTGGACGGTCAACGTTACATCTGAACGGTCAATATTGCATCATCTTAAACGAGATCCAATGGTACCTAATACAGCCACGTGGATGAAGTTAATTGTAAATTTGCGTGGAAAAATATCACATATAGCCACGCCATATGGCGTGTCTATAGGTTCTTCAATGAACGGATCACAACATTACATGTGGACGGCTTATGATGCATATAATTTAACGGTCAATATTGCATCATCTAAAATGAGATCCAACGATTCCTAATAGGCCACGTGGATCAAGGTAATTGTAAATTGGCGTGGATAAATATCACATATAGCCACGCTATATGGGGAGTGTCTATAGGATATCCAATGAACGGCTCACAACGTTACATGTGGATGGTATTCAACGGTTCCTAATTCACCACATGGATGAAGGAAAGTGAAATTTGCGTGGCTAAAACATAACATATAACCACGTTAAACCTATTTGGCGTGGCTATTTGGATAACCAATGGCTACGCCAAAAAGCAATTTGCGTGTCTAAAGTGAACAAAATAGCCACGCCAAAACGCAATTTGTGTGTCTATAGTGAATCAAATAGCCACGCCAACCAGAAATTTGGGTGTCTAAAGTGAACCAAATAGTCACGCTAACCATCACTTTGCGTGTCTAAAGTGAACCAAATAGCCACGCTAAAAAGCAATTTGCATGTCTATAGTGAACCAAATAGCCACGCCAAAAAGCAATTTGCGTGTCTATAGTCAAATAGCCACGCCAAAATAATAAATTGTGTGTCTATAGAGTACCAGTACTTAAGTTTTTGGGACCCTATATAGCAACGCCTATATGGCTCTGGCGTGTCTATTTCATGCACCAATAGAAACGCATGGTAGGCATGGCTATAAGCTACCTACAACCACGCCATGTTACCTAAAACCACGCAAGCAGAAGTCACGCCTAGTCCAAACCGAAGTGGTGTGACAAAACCCCTATGGACACGCCAATTTGGCGTGGTGAAAGGGTCTCTGTGTACTAGTGTAGGCTAGGTCTCTAGCGGCATGGTTGGCATTCTCGTGCATGTTTTAGGCGCAGAGACGTGGCTAACATGGTTTTCCATTGGCATGGTGGTGCGACTGGCATGGTTGGCATGCCTTGGCGCGTAGACGTGGCTGGCATGGTTTTCCATTAGCACGGTGGTGTGGCTGGCATGGAGGTGTGGATGGCACGGCATGCCATTAGCACATATGGTGTGGGAATTAGGGTTATCGAAACCCTAATTAGTTTTAAAAAATGTACCCTGGTAATTTTTTCGCATACATATTAAAGGGTTCAATAAATGCGCTTAGTGGAGACATTATTACTCAATTTCTGTGACGTCACTGTCTGACTAGGGTTTTACGATTTTAACCCTAAGCTAAAAACCACCATCAACACCAGTATATTCAATTATGTTAGTTGTAGATGACATAATATAATATCTATCCAAGAACTGACATCTGAAGAGTAATACATGTAATACATGAAATAAGACTTAAGGTCAGACGTCGAATATCTGAACCAGATATCCAACGATCGCGCTATAGACAACCAAACAAGACACAGACACGAAGCTAGGCACGAAAGACTGAGTCCAGGTGCGAAGATAAGAATATTCTCGATGCTATTAGGTGAAGGGAGGCCTGGAAAGATATCACAGGTCGATACAATCACAAGATTGGAAGCTATAAAGTCTAAGCTATCACGTGATAAGTCATCTAAATGTAATTATCATGTTCATATCATGTATAAATAGCCAGAAAGGATGACGATATAAATAAGATCACTGTGATAATAGAAAATAGACTTCAGAAAATTATTTCTCCTATCTCTGATTCTCTTCTAAACTGCCCATCAAACCATAATCAAATTAGAAAATAATTAAGAAACTATAACTTCGCATTACCGGAAACGTGATCGGAGATCACAGAACATAGTGATAATCAAAATCGCATCCTATGATTATGACAAAGATAAGACGTTGTGAAGGTATGTGACGTACTTAGAATGATGTATCTTCGTTGGTGCCGACTAACTTTTTATAATTCCATGATTCTACACATAACATACACCACAAATCTAATTCTGATGCATGATTCAGTATAATTACTTGACAAATTGCATGAATAAGCATCATATACTCAAATATTGATGATCTTGTGTTTATTAGTTAATAATATGATGATTCCGAATGAGATCGAACTTTTAAATGCAGATTTTTAAGATTTTAATCTCAAAAACGTATCCGCCATGATCAGATCTATCTATCAATGGTAAAAATTTAGCAGAAAAGTGATTTTCAACTCTAGATATATAATATCTTAGATTCTTAATGTTTTCTTGTTCAAAATTTTATTTGATTCATGATCTTTAATGAGTAGAAATGTAATAGTATGAACCTTTCTCGGGACCATTAGAGTAAAAAAAATATTCAAATTCGACACTAGGCGTGCTAAAAATAAGGAAATGAAAAATTAATATTTATGCGCCATTAGTAATTTATGGGATTCTTAACAAGAGATGATAGTTTTTTTTTTTTTAATCAAGTTTGCCTTGATCTTCAATATAGTGCCTTAATACATCTCTATGCAAGGTGTACACATGTTACACAAGGAAGCCATCAAGGGCAATTTGGTCAATGGACCAAAATAAAAATAAAATAGAAAGGTGCTCTTGGTTTTTTTCCTTTTCAACACTTTTCTTTTCTCTTCTCTTCTTATTTTGGATTCTCTTGAGATTTTCTAATGAAAGAACTGTAGAAAAAAAAAGTTTGAGAAATCAAAGAAATTGAGCTTAGTGAATTGTTGATTCGTTGTAGTTAATCTTGGTGTGGTTGCAGGAAGGTATGGAACTTCTTCCTCTTTATCTAGTTTTACTAAATATGTTTTAATTTTATTGAAGTTTTTATGTTTCAGAACAATGGGTAGCTAGCAAAGAGCATCAATTTCATGTTTTGATGTTTTGATTTGAGAATTTGGGAATTAGGGTTCTTCATGAAATTGGGGATTTCAATATAATCATGTTCTTCTTCTAAAATATGAAGTGGGTATGCTATTCTTTATTTGATTCATATCTAACAAGTTTCGGGAAAGAAATATGCATGGTGTGGTTAATGGAGGATAGTGAGCATATGGACCTGTTTTGGTATCTAAGAGAGTTACTCCCTCTGTCCGTTTTTATCTGTCCTAATTTTTACTTTGGTATGTCCATTTTTATCCGTCCGCTCTATTTATAGACATACTTTATCCTTAAACTATCAAATATACCTTTTCTTTTTTATAATTATAAAATTATTTTAATATAAACTTAATTCAAAATCATAAATATCATCACCATATATAAGGAAAAAATCCATTCAATATTTTTTTATATTAATTGTCATTCTTTTTTTAAATAAAAACATTTATGGGTAGTTGATTATGGGTACGGGTTAACATGGCTATATATATGGAAAAGAATCAAAAATATTATGACAATATCTCAAATTCATGGTAGAATATATCTAAAGAGGAAAAAAATCTACAATTTCAAAATTTTTTCCCTCTCGAATAAAAATTCCAAGGGCTCCGAAGTTTTAGTGCGGGAAACCAAAATCAAATGGAGGAAACAAAAAATTCTTAAATTTTGGAGTATATGTTTGCTTTTATTTCTTTACAATATTTCCTAAAACAATAATACTTTCCAAATTAATTTTTTTAACACTAATAATTTTAATTTTGGTAATAACGTAATATTAAATAGGCTAGTCAAGGGATAGTCATGACATTTTATAGGATTTCCTTAGTTTCTTGACAAAGTCAAAGCAAACTCTTAAAAATGGACGGAGGGAGTATAAGCTATAATTGCAGGTCTTATAATGTTTGAGCAAGATGATTTGGTTATCTATATTATAAGGGACAATGGTGTTTTTCCATATGAACGGTTATCTATACTTGGGACACATAAAGGATGGTCTAGATTTAAGTTTTTCAATTTACATTTTTAGTATATAAAGAAAGGTTGAGATTGAGCCACATATTTAATAAGTTTTTTTAATTTCCTCTCCCACCCTCCCAATATCATTTATTTGGGAGTTACTTTTCCTATCTAATGTGAAACGGTTTCTTTTATTTTAAATTAAATGTCTTTTAACTTAATCTCTTTCATAATCAAAATCTAGATTAGTTTTTTAATTTCCTCTCCACCCTCCCAATGTCATTTATTTGGGATTTACTTTTCCCATTTAATGTGAAACGGTTTCTTTTATTTTAAATTAAATGTCTTTTAACTTAATCTCTTTCATAATCAAAATCGACATTTTTATGTTGTATTTTGTGGTCTGGATTATGTTTCTTCGTCTGTAGTTAAAAGAGATTCAAAAAAATGATTGTTCTCTATTCATTTTTACTCTTATATTAATACCCATATCATTTAATCTTTTTTTTTTTTATGTTGTCCAATTTAACTTTGACTTCGTCGGCCAAAATTAAGAAGATTTTCATGGAGTGAAAATAATTAACGAAGAAAGCGTTGTGATCTGGATTATGTTTCTTCGTCTGCAGTTAAAAGAGATTCAAAAAAATGATTGTTCTCTATTCATTTTTACTCTTATATTAATACCCATATCATTTTTATTTATTTTTAATGTTGTCCAATTCAACTTTGACTTCGTCGGCCAAAATCAAGAAGATTTTCATGGAGTGAAAATAATTTGATTACATTGTTATTTCCCTTAGAATTTTTAAATATTTTTTCAATTGTATTGCTACTTCTGCTAGAGAGTTTCAGCCTCTTACTTGGACTAAGTCATATACATATTGGTATCAAAGGGATTGGGTATTCCTGATTATATATATTTTTTCTTTATATTATATGAACCTTGAAATTACATCTCTTCAAAAAGAGTATTTGTTTTTCTTAAATTTGGGATAACAAAAAGTGGTTATATATATGCAGTTGACATAAAAAAATGGCCGACTCACCTTTAATCTTTCATTTTCGGATTTCAGGAGATTGTTTTTATGCAACGAAGAAGGGGTTTTGGGAGCAATACAATTAGGAACAATATCTTTTTGTGGGATGTGTCACTGTAATTTTATGTCGAGACTCCATAAATTGTCATTCCATGCATTTTATCATTGGCTTGGATGAAGGAGTTTTGGTATACCATAAATGTACAAGTATATTTGTTTCTAGGGGATGTGATTCATATGCACATCTTTGATTTTCGTGAAAAAATTGTCAATTTTTCTAAATGGTTTAAGAGAGCTTAGTGCATAGGAACCTATCTTTGATTGCCATGACCAAATTATCAATTTCTCTAAATGGTTCAAGAGAGCTTAGTACATCTATACCGGCTAATACTTGAACCTTCACCTATATTTTATTCTGTAAATATATATTCTAATATTTGATCATTTTCTGTTCATTGAAGATACCAACTAACCAAACTATATATAACTAGCTTACACTTTATAGAAGTCGATTTAAGAAATATTTTAAAATTTAATTGCATGTCCATTTCTTGCTACAAAATTATAAAATTATGGCAATTTTAGGTCTCCTCTTAGGTCAAGGTGTTTCAAGGTCTCATACCATTGCCATTTAGACTGGGTCTCTAATTTACTTTTAGATATCAATCACATATATCATTGAAGATATATATTGTAAATATGAGAAATTCTCCCATGTATCGTGTATTTATTCATGTATCATTGAAGATGGATTTTCTTTAACGATTTTTGTTGAATTTTACGAGCACAATTTACCTAGATGTTGTAAATCATTCTTAGTCGATGATTGGTTACTTTTGTTGATTTGTCATTTGATTTAGGTAAATAAGTGTGGACTTAAAATGGATATTTATGATTTACCTGAAGCCATTGTCCTTCAAGAATTTTATAAATACTTACTACCATGTCTTAAATAAGGTTCATTTAATTTTAAGCATAATGTTATACGGTACACGTATATCTTAAAGATTTTATGTTTTTGTTTTTTTTTTTTTGGGGGGGAATGTCAGACAAAACTACATTTTCGAGAAACAACCATTTTGGTTTTTGGTATACTGTTTATGGTGTGGATCGTTAGAATCCTTCGCATTATATTTGTAGAGCATTATTGTCTAGGACTCTGACAATAAGAAAAAGTTTTACTGACACGAAATCTGAAGGGAAGTCGTTTTTAAGATCCATACTTTCCCACCCTAGCTCCTGAAACTCCAAGAAGATGTGGTTGGTTTTGAATTATATTCGAAGAAACAAACTGCATTAGAACATGAAGAACCATTGATTGACCAGCTTATGCCTACTGATACCCGTATGAGGATTTGATTGGCACATCCTTAGTGTAGATTTAAATAATAGCCGTATGAGGATTTGATTGGCACATCTATTGTGCAGGATTTTAAAATCAAATGATCATAGAGCACCCTCTCATGTGTTACTTCATAATCTTTGCTTGGAATATGAAGGTATCAATAAGATTTTTATGCATCGTGTAGGTGTAAATCATCCAAAGATCCAGGTGGCAACATCTTAAGCCTTGGTGCACCTAAAAACGAAGAGACGTGAAGCATAGAAGGAAGTTCAGCAGGCGCAAAATTTGAGGAGCCACGTGGATCGGGCGTGATCGCTCTACAGCTGTCGGACAAGACTTGACCCCAGGTTTCTGACAAAGCTGACAAGACAGGGTGGGTCAAACGAGGTGCTACGGTCAAAAGGATAAGAAAGTACGTGTCACATCGGCCCACCGCTGAGGCGAAAGATAAGACAGGCGACATCGTGCCAAGAGAACACCCGAAGAGGTCGGATCGAATAAGTGACAGACGAAGGAATCAAGATGCATCGGCCATGCACATAGAAGAAGGGGCAACGTAAGCAGGCCCGATCACAGAACTTCATAATAGATGCAACATGACCCACACCCTAACTTGGTTGTATGGAACTTCTTATATAAATAGAGTGACTTGTATCCAAGAGAGGTAGGTTGTAAGTTGTGGAGAGAGAGAGAAACTCGAGTTTACACCAAGGAGAAGAGAGTGAGAAGTAAGTTCATTTTTGTAAGGAAATCCGGCTAAGAGCAACACCTTGAAGTAATAAGATTCTCCCTTTCACCCCCGTGGACGTAGGTAATCATACTGAACCACGTATATCTTGTGTTCATTGTTGAGCGTTTACCTTCATTTGACTTGAGTAGAAGGTTTCTATCCTTTGGATGTAGTTGGTAGTAAAATACATCTACATTCTGGCGCCAACTAAGGGGATCCGACTAAGATCTCCGGATACCTTGCCGTGAAAACCTTCAGATACGATCAAAAGCTCCTAAATACACATTAACGTGTTGTAGTTGAAGCTACGATGAACTCTGTTGGCCGAAATAATGTTTTCTTTGAGTCATTTGTTGTGCATGTAAAGTTAGAGCAGTAGTAGTGTCTTCGGAAGTAGCAGTTCTCGTATTTTCTTCGCCCGTCAACAATTCGATCAGCAAAGAATCTTCATAAGCTCACCAACGACTAACAGTTCGGGTTAGAAGCTAGATGAAGAATCTGTTGAGAGGACGACTGTTTGTTTCCGATAGTTGAGTGATCTGTAACGTTAAACAAATTGTTCTCTAGATACGGTATGGAGTTGAGCGTTTAGATTTACCAAGGGTACACGTTTTAGATATCTCCTCATGTGTTAAGCTGCTAACCATTTGGAGAATTTGCCGGCGGTGTAACATAAGTTGTCGGAAAGGTCATGATTAGGTCTCGAGAAAGTGGAGCTAGTACAAACTTAGTTTGAATCTTAGGGTTGCGTGCCGTACCATTTAAGCATCATGTGCATAAGTTCAATGATTTGGAGCATATAGAACAAAGGACAAACTAACTTAAATACATAGGTCGGGTACTGAAAGTGACGTAGTACGGAGATATAAGGACGAATAAGAAAAACCTGACGCAGATTCAGCGTAGGACCAAAACAGGATAGATAGGTGGACCCACCTGAGTAATAGGAAGAAACTTTGTGTCGGCAAGAACATGCGTAGTAGTAATTGTGGTGTCAATCGAACTTTTTGGTCTTTTTTTTGAACTTATGTTCCAAAAGTCAGGTCAAAGTAAGGTGTTCTTTGTATTTTCTGACGTAGGTTGGGGCGATACTCGGCTAACTACGCGACGTACCCGATGGCTAGCACTTCAGGAACGAGAAGGATGTCGAGGAATCGTATAGTAACTAGCAGCAGCATGCAAGAAGGGGTAACTGGGCCGAGGCAAGAAGACAGTCGAAAACCACCGCCCGAGGAATCTCATGCAGCTGCGCGA
The DNA here is from genome assembly GCA_023529315.1 of Papaver bracteatum. Lineage (NCBI taxonomy): Eukaryota > Viridiplantae > Streptophyta > Magnoliopsida > Ranunculales > Papaveraceae > Papaver > Papaver bracteatum. Next base: position 10,338 of record JAJJWX010001260.1, read on the forward strand.
GGAATGCCAATTGTCGATGAGGAGGTCGATCTGGGGCGAGACGATAACACTCTACCCTTGGACCAAGTTATTTTGACTCAGATAAGAGTTGAACAAGTTGACGGACTCACAGCTTCAGATACCGATGACGATGAGGTAGCGCTTGCAACACAAGCCCATAGACAAAGAGCAAGGCAGCAAGTTGAGTACCAGGAAGCCCTAGCGAAAGAGCAAGAGCATCTCAGGCAGATTCAGCTGGGACGAGGAACCATTATAAACATCGGCCCAACACTTGTTCACACGGTTGGCCATGTAACCGGTCCGATAATACCCCCACCACCCTCTTATGTACTATTACAGCCTCGGCCGCATAACCCAAATGGGCATTGTAGTCATGAAAGCACGGACCCGACATTATTGGCCATTTTGGAGAGTCAAAGGAGACAAGAAGCGGCACTAAGAGAGCTCCAGCAACGGAACCTCGCTTTGGAGTATGAGAACTATCAGTTGAGAAATCAGCGAACCAGATCAAGAGGCTCATTGAGCCGAGGAACATCGATTTACCATGAACGATCAGGTCACACGCCACCTATGATGGGGCCGAGCAACCCTAATCAGTCCGGCCGATCAGGTCAGCCACCATCGCCTCCGGTACCCCCCACGCAAAGATATGAGCCACCCGAGGACTCGTCCACTTATGAGGATAGGCGAGGTAGGTACGGGCGACAGGATCAAGCAACAGAGACTAAACTTAAAGAATTGGAGGCAAAAATCAAAGAGCTCTCGGGCGGAGGCGAAGAGAACAAATTGCCATAAATCATGAGCGAAGCCGAGAAGACTCCCTTCTCTCAAGAACTCGAACAAATTCCATTCCCACCAAAGTGTACATTACCTACATTTCCTTCTAGGTTTGACGGAACGGGAGATGCGATCGAGCATCAGAAGATGTACACCATGTCGCTAATCCAATGGAAGAACAACCCGGTAGTCATATGTAAATTCTTTCCAGCTAGCCTGGAGAGTGAGGCACGAGACTGGTTCTATTCGCTTCCACCTGGGTCGATTAATGGGTATGAGATGTTAGTCGAAGCCTTCCTTGAGACCTACATGCACAACAGTCGACCTCGGCCCAGGGTGAACAAGATGTTTACCCTCGCCCGAAGATTCAGGGAGCCCTTAAGAACCCTGACTGATAGGTGGAGGAAACTATGCACCAAAATTGGGAAATTACCAGTGGATCAAGCTATCTTCGGATTCGAAAACGAATTGGGGAGATCGGATCCCATCTGTATAGCCATGTTCTCCGAGAAACCGAAAACCTTAAAGGAGATGAGAAAAAAATGCAGGAGCATTACATCGCTTTGGAAGAAATTCAGGCCGAGTCAAGAGATAGAGGAATACAAGAAGCTAGTGCTGAAGCGGGTACTGAAGCTAAAACGGTCACAGACGACCCTATTAGGAGACCAGAAAAGAGATCGTATCCACCCCCGAGAATCAATGAAAAGAGAGAGTGGATCGTTAAAGGGAAGAAGCCAAGGCGGGAAGCCTGATCGTATACCCCCCTAAATGCTCCTTTGGAGGAGGTATTCAAGGAAGTCAAGAAGAGAAACGATATCAACTACCCAGCGTCGAGGGGAGTTCAGTTCCAAGAGACCAGGGATCACCCTGAATACTGTCACTACCATCAGTATAGGGGCCATTCCACCAACAACTGCCGAGAAGTAAAAGATATCGTTCAGCATCTCATCCGAGATGGGTATTTGAGGTAATTTTTCCGATATCCACCACAGCCGACAGAAACACCCGATGCACCAGTTCATCAAGTTCGCATCGATAGAACAACTCAGTTCGTGAGCACCATTTCACACTCGGCTATTCAAGACTACACTCTCGGCCCAGTAATTACTTCTAGGATCTATAAAATGGATCATGATGGTAAGGAGATATTTAGCGTAGCTAAGGCCCTACCTATGGAACCTTGGATGGTGCAACCCATTTCATTCTCTGCCAAGGATGTCCCAGCAAATGGACAAGCACACAGTGACCCATTGGTCATCACCTTACTGATCGAAAATTGGGGAGTAAGAAGGATTCTTGTGGATAACGGAAGCTCAGTCGAGGTGTTATTCTACGACACGTTCAGAAGAATGAAACTATCAGACGACATGCTCATCCCCTCAACGTATCGCATCTAGGGATTCAATGGTACAGTAACTATCCCCAAGGGCGAGGTAACCCTAAGGGTTTCGGATGGTGGAGGCTTCCTCGACACACTAACTACCTTTTGTGTGGTCGACGTCGCCTCACCTTATGAAGCGATTATCGGGCGGCCATGGATCGCTGGAATTAAAGGCGTAGCATCGGCATACCACCAGAGATTAAGGTTCCCGACTTGCAAGGGAATAGCTGAAGTTATGGGAGACTCCCAAGCAGCACGGTAATGTATGCAAGTGGATGCAAAAATTAATAAGGATCGACGAGCTCGGAAAAGGAGAGAGAAGAGTAAAGCCGAGGAAATAAAAGCTGCAAAGGAATTGGAAGAGGTGATTTCACAAGTGGTCATGGCATATGAAACCCAAGAGCAAGACCCTTTATAGCAATCAAAGGAATCGACTATCTTCCGGGAGAACAAATCAAATTTTTCGACGGTCGAACCGACTCGGGAAGTAAACTTGGGGACGGTAGAGGCGCCAAAGGTAGTAAGGATCGGGACATTGTTATCGGACGAACATGCAAGTCAACTCACGGCGGTATTAAGGGAAAACTTAGACGCATTTGCCTGGGAAGTGCGAGATTTGGAGGGAATTGACCCGAAGGTCTGCTGTCACCACTTAAAGATTGATCCGAGGTTCAAACCAGTTAGACAAAAAATGAGGCGCATCGCACCAGAATTACAGGCAGCAGTCGAGGCCGAGCTGAAGAAGCTACAAGAATCCGGAATAATAAGGAAATCTCACTACCCACAATGGATATCTAACATGGTCGTGGTGCCAAAAAAGAAAGGAGGAGTCAGAATATGTATTGATTTCAGCGACTTGAACAAGGCCTGCCTGAAGGACAGTTTCCCCCTCCCCAGCATAGATCAGTTAGTAAAATCGATAGTCGGGTACGAGGCGATGACCTTAATGGATGGATACATGGGATACAACCAAATACCATTGGCACACGAGGACTAGGAGCATACTTATTTCTTCACAACGAGGGGATTGTATTGTTATACCAAAATGCCATTCGAACTTAAAAATGCTGGGGTTACATACTAGAGATTGGTAGGCGACATGTTTGAAGATAAGATTCACGACACCATAGAAGTCTACATGGACGACATGTTAGTCAAGAGTCATCGCGCTAAGGACCATGTCCGAGACCTTCGAAAGATTTTTCAAATAATGAGGAAACACAAGATGAAGATTAATCCCGCCAAGTGCGACTTATAGGTCACATCAAGGAAATTCTTAGGGTATATCATCACCCCCAGAGGAATAGAAGCGGATCCTGAGAAGGTTCGGGTAGTCCTTGAAATGCCATCTCTCGCGACAGTAAAAGATGTGAAGAAACTAAATGGTTGCATAGCGTCATTGGGGCGATTCGTGTCACAGTCGTCGGACAAATGCAAGGCTTTTTACGACATTTTGAAGAAATGAGAAAAATTCCAATGGACTGACGCCAGCGAAGAGGCCTTTCAAAATATCAAGTTACATCTAGCTAGCCTCCCGGTTCTTCAGAGGCCCGAGCCGTCAGAAATCCTCACCCTATACTTAGGGGCGACACCCTACGCCATTAGTGCAGTATTAGTAAAATCAGAGGGAAGTGTGGAGAAGCCAGTGTATTTCACTAGTAAAACATTAAGTTCGGCCGAGAGAAACTATACTAGAATGGAACAGATGGTACTCGCGCTAGCTTTTGCCGCCTCTAAACTCTGAACATATTTTCAAGCTCATCAAATACGGGTGCTCACCAAATCGCCTATCGAAGCAGTCTTAGATAGTGCAGGGCGATCATGTAGAATCTCCAAATGGGGAGCCATAATCAAACAATATGACGTGGTGTACGAGACGAAAACCGCGATCAAAGGGCAAGTAGTGGCCGACTTCTTGGCAGATTTCCCCCTTAGTGATGAGGATGAGGTAGAAGGTGTACTAGGAATGATGGAGGAACAAGAGGAACCAGCAGACCTATTAGCCGCCAATATCCCTACACGATGGGAGGTCTTCGTCGATGGGGCATCAAACAAAGAAGGATCGGGCCTCGGGCTAGTATTTACCACACCAAAAGGGAGGAAGATCTTGCATTCGTTCAGACTAGAATTCAAGGCAACAAATAACGTCACCGATTATGAAGCGGTGATCCATGCCTTATGAATAATTGTGGAGATGGGGTTGCAAGAGGTCCGCTTGACTAGTGACTCACAGTTAGTAATCCGGCAAATTACGGGCCAATATGCTACATACGATCCTGTGCTGCAAAAGTATTGGGAGCTCGCCCAATTTTACATCAAACAAATACCCAACATCAGATTCTGCCACATTTTCCGAAAAGATAACAGGCACTCGGACACTCTATCGTACATCGCCTCACAGCTGGTAGACTCGAGCATTGAAGGCATACGTGTTATGAGGCTTCTTATCCCATCTATCCCGGAAACACCAGAAGTACGGATCGAGGTGGCCATTAACACAGCCGAGAGATACAAAGAAGGCGACTGGAGAAAGCCGATACATCAATACTTAGAGATGGGTGAGTTACCCAAGGGTCGACCCGAGATAAACAAAATCAAAAGAAAGTCGGGCGCCTACGAGCTGCGGGAAGGGATTTTATATAGGAAGTCTTACTTGGGACCCCTCCTACGATGTTTGAGTAAAGAGGAGGGCCACATAATCCTGCACGAATTACATTATGGAGCGGCCGGAAATCATAGCTCGGGGAGAAGCTTATCGGCCAAGTCAAAGACAATGGGTTACTTCTGGATGTACATGAACAAAGATGCGAAGCAAATGGCGAAATCTTGTGAAGAATGTCAGCGTTTCGGAAAGAAAATCCATGCTCCCGGAGTACCTTTGAACTCAGTTATAAGCCCATGGCCTTTCGTAAAGTGGGGGGTATACATAGTCAGGTCCTTACATGTAGGAACCGGGCAAAGAAAATATTTGATCGTGGCCACGGATTACTTTACCAAATGGGTAGAAGCAGCGACACTTAGGCACATCCGAGACAAAGACGTTTTCAAATTTATTTGGGAACATATCATTTTCCGCTTTGGGGTCCCTGCAGCTATCGTCTCGGATAATGGAAAGCAACTACAAGGCGAGAACATTGATCTCATGTTCAACACTTACAACATCAGAAAGAGCAAAGCTTCCCCGATTTACCCCCAGAGTAATGGGCAGGCCGAGATCACTAATAAGACTATCTCCGATAACATGAAGAAGAAACTGGATGGGGAATATGGCAACTGGTGTGAGGAGTTATATAACGTCCTATGGGCATACAGAACCACACGAAGGGAAGCTACGAGATTCTCTCCGTTTATGCTTACCTACGGAACCGAGGCAATCTTACAGACAGAAGGCATGATCCCTACCACAAGGACAGAAGCTTGGAGGCGAAATGTCTCGTCCGATCTAATTTTGGCTAAACTCGACGATCTGGAAGAAACAAGGGAAATATCGTTACAAAAAATGGAAAACTATCAAAGGAGGTTACAACGAGAATACAACAAGCGAGTTCAACCAAGAGAATTTAACCCAGGGGAACAAGTATTGAAATTTCTGGCTGAATGGGAGAGAGACAAAAAGGGCGGAAAACTAGCACCAAAGTGGGGCGGGCTGTATATAATTGAATCTAAGGCGGGCGAGGGATCGTATCGACTACTGCGACTCGACGGAACAAAAAAGCTCAAACCATGGAACATCAAGTTTTTGAAACTCTACCATCCTTGACGGGTGATACGAAAAAACGGTAAGCATGCATGTCTCTTATCTCTTTGAAACCGTGAGGGGTATGGGATAGGACGTGAGCGACTAATGGTCATTTGTACTCGGGGAAAAGCTAGTGTGGAAGTGCCGAGGTGACTTACACTCGAATGGGAATTCATACTTGGGGAAAAGCCAGTGTGGAAGTGCTGAGGTGCCTTACACTTGAATGTGCATTCGTACTCGGGGCAATGCCAGTGTGGAAGTGCCGAGGTTCCTTGCAGTCGCCTGACTATTCGTACTCGGGGCAGTAGCAGTGTGCAAGTGCCAAGGTAGCCTAAGGGTTCTGGTGGTTGGAAGCCAGTTCCAAAGGTTGTTGAGACGCGAGGTCTCCTCATCTAGGTGGCCTACTTACATTTGAAAGGTCGCCCCCATCGCAGGTGGTCGTGTCCACTTGCCCGAGACTGGTTGGTCGATAACCGCTCGGGAATATCGGGCCTAGAACTAGGTTGACTGATACCCTTCCACTGAATCCAAAGAGATAGTGATGAGATACCCCAATGAGGACATGGCATTGGGCCCTATGACCCTTCTTGTTGGGCGTGTTCGACAGAAATGGTTAAAATACTAACTTACTTGAACAATAATTGCAGAAATAACATGCGAAACAAAAGATAATTCGATTGCGTCATGCGTCTAGTAAGAAAGTGCGGAAAATGTCGTGCAACCATGCGAAACGAAGAATTTAACGGAAGAAAAACAAACAACATCGGCGACGCAACACCCCCATAAAAACAAGCAAGCAGTGTAGCATAAATAAAAAGGGGGACAAGTGTTCAAAGCGATTTACAACCCGATGGAAAGGGGAAACTTAGTGACGCATCACTACAAAAGAGGAGTTCAAGCCTTCGGGGAAACAGTGCCGGCCTTCTTCTGTGCAACCTCGCGCCGCTTGTTCTCCACCCACGTCTCAATACCCGTCTGGACTTTCTCGTCTATCTCATCCGCATGGGCGACGCATTCATCCTCGAGTTGTTGGGTAAGATGAGAAAAATTCCCCTCGGCATCGGCTAGTTGGGAAATCAAATCAACCTCGACTTGCTTCAATCGACGGATCTCCTGAGAACGTTTTTGCTCGGCTACAAAATCACAAAGACAGAACATTATTCGTCGAACATGGTTTAACAATTTTGCAAGAATAAGACGTAATCTAAATCTAAGGAATGGCCCCAACACATCGTCTAAGAGACCTAAAAGGGCTGGTAACACTGACTGAAGCGACTCTACCGACTTGGATAACTCATCCTCGGCCTTGGATAACTTCGTGGTTAACTAGTTATAGTGTTGCTCGTTGAATTCGTTACTGGGGCAATACTTCTTGTGTTCACTCCACTCATCCATCAAGCGATTGCGTGACGACTGAAGAACTGTAAGCTGTGACCTACTCCATTCCAGTTCTCCTGCAACTTTGTCGAGTTGGCCGACTCGCCCAGGAGATCCCGGTTGGCTCGCTCCACCGAGTATTTATCCCTCAATATTCGTCGATGATCTTCATGAAGGTCTATATTTTGTAATTGCAAAGTGTTTACCCGTTTCTCTAGGTTCGTGGCCAGAGTAGTTTGTTTACCAGCAAGGCGCTGGGAAGATCCCAAGTGAGATCGTAAATTGTCTATCTCTGCCGGGTCATACTCAAAATGACGATACCTTTCTAGTTCCTCCTCGAGCTCTTCGATTTATCCAGCCTGGCGATCTATTTTGTCATCTTTGTTTGCCATTCGCCGACGGAGATTCTCCACTAAATCCTTCTCAATATCCCATTTCCTCTTCATGATCCTAAACTCTGAAGACGCGTCTAAGCCTACACTAGTTACCTCGGCTAGCAGAAGGATACCCGACTCAGGATGTTGGCACGATAAACTCAATCAACATAAGTTAAGAGCCACAAAATTGTAACATACCTTGGGCGTCGGCGAGTTTAATTTCTAGCTCGCGCGCGCGGCTCCTTTCGTTCTGTAACTGGAGTTGGAGAGATTCTAACAATTGCTTTTCTCTGTGGTGACTGGCGGCATCTAAGCGCACCCGGTTCAGGATCTAACACGAGTAAATTGTAAGCGACAATAAGAACGGAAATTCGAAGGGGGCACCACTATGCTAAAACGATCCGCTCACCACTGTGTCAAGAGTCTGGGTGATATCTCCATAGAGGGGCACCGCATTCAAAATCTCTTCCTCAGTATACGCTCCAAAATCGGGTGAAGTAAGTGCACCCAAAGAATTCATGATAGGGCCAGAGACGGTGAACGAAATTGCAGCGCCCAAAGATGACCCCTCAGTAATCCGGGGCACACGAAGAAGCTCTACCGGTACATCAGTAACAACCTTCTCTACGACGGGCGTCTCCAAGGGCTCCTGCTGGTTGCCCACACCTTGCTCATCGCCTTTGTCACCCGAGATATTCTCACCACATAGTTCATCTTCATCGGAAATTTCAATGACTAGGGCCCTCTTCGGCGGTGGCTTAGAAACTTGCTTACCTCTGAGGGGATTACGCTGATCGCTTGTCAGACGACACAAATATAATTCACTTCCTCACTTAACTAATATGAATATAGTATTCGATAAGAAAGAGTTCGTATCCACAGAGAGGCGATTGTTGTTATGCAATTTTCAGATTCTTATGTAACCAAATAACCCAAGTTGTGTTTTTGTGTTTATCAAAGCAATAATACTAAATAAAGAAAAGTAATAGTTGGAATAATCAATAAGGAGAAGATATTGGTTAAGGGATAGTGTTATTCATAAACATGTATTTTTCATCTATGATTAGAATTGGTATTTAATCTCTCAATTATCAAAAGTCCTAAGATATCTTGATCGCAAGAGTATCTCGTTTATTTCCTGATTTTATCACAAACAACATTAAAAGATGCTAATGTGAAATCTTCTTAAAAATCAACCTAAAGTGTAAAAGCACAATTAGATTTAACTCCCTAAGAGCAATAAGTTCTATGAAATAAGACTAATCGATGCAAACAAACGTGTAAAGGCACTAATTCGTTTTAACAAAGGTTATGATTCATATGCGATTAATAAGATGTATCACTACAAGTATTAACCACAAGTTTCTACTAGAAATGAGGGACAAACAACTTTTACGTATTGAAAACCCTAATATAACTTTAGAGATGAAAACAAATCCAATTGATTCCGGACTCAACCAAACTAGCATTCAAATCATATGATAAAATAAATAATGAATCACAAACGATAAAATTGAGACAAAACTAATTCATAGAATCAAATAATCATGCTTGAAGAAATCAACTTTTATCCCATAACCAATTAATGTATTTAGCTACTCATATTCATGGAGTTCATCATCAAAATATTCAAAGGAAGACTATGAAACATAAAAGAAAGCAAACCCTAGAAGTAGTTCTCTGCAAAAGCTCCAAGAATAGAATAATAACCCTCCTTTTCTTTGTTGTAGAAACTCTGTTTTTATAGCCCTTTGCTTTCCAATAATAGGTCAAAGTCTTCAAAATATTTAAGTCCACGTCCATCTACTAGTCCACCAAGCCCAGGTGTGAGAAATATGTCGTTGGAAATTTTGGGTCCAAAACTGGTCGACGGAGTGCTGACGTCATCACCGGAATCCGGTCGCCGGAAAACTTTCTCCGATCACTTTTGCCATCTGAAACTATCACCAATTAATTCTGCACTTCCAGTAGCTCAACTTTGCTTCTCTGCAATCCACACATTCACAAAAACCATTTTATCCAATTCCTTGTTTCTTGCGAAAACGTACCCAAAAGCGCGACGTGTAGCTCATACGTCCGGCCGCCAACTCTTTCGTTCGACTCATACCCGCCTCACGATTCACTGAAATATTGCGATCGACACTTTAACCTCTGAAATCCGACTACCGGAACTATGCTTACCGGCGTGCCATTTTCACCCCATTTCCGCACTATTTCTGCAACAAAGCTCAGCCACCGCACTTGCCTTTTGTTGCACCGGCTTCATCTTCTACATTGTAGTACCAATAACACCCATAACTTCAGGCCTGCATTTCCAAATTTACATTTGCGACACCTCATAGCTCCGAATCTCCAACTGCAGCTCAGTTTAAACTGCCTAGCCACTCCACCATTTCCCTTTACTTGTTGCACACCAACATCAGCATTTCAGTTAACACGGCAGCAACACTGATGAGTGCCAAATATTGCATATTCATACACCTTTTCATTGGCACTTAACTCATCTTTCACGCTTCAAAGTCATATATTATCCCAAATTCTTCATTTTTACCATTTTCAAGAATAAATATTAGTATTATTTAATTTTGTGTTTTTAAGTACCAAATAAAGCTTGGAAGAATTGTGGAGCCAAAAGAGCAGAAAATTGGACCGTTCAATCGATTCTAGGAGCTGCATCCAAATTAGAAGCGTCTGCCTCACACCACAGTTTGTCTACACCCTTCATACACTTGACCTAGCCAAACACTCCCTCCATGTTCTACCCACACCTCACCCACTCGTGGGAAAACCGGCAAATTGTGGGTGCACGTGAAGAGACATCAGTGTGAGAAGAATACCGAAATCATGGGAATTCAAAGAGACGTTGGGGGAAGAAAAGGACAACAAGACGACAAGAGAGAAAGAGGAAAGAAGGTGGGCGTGGGCAGAGAAGAAAATTAGTGGGAGGAAAGAGACATGTGTGGGTGACCTACCAAACAGCAGGCGTGGTGCAAAAGTGAGCAGAAAAAGTGGGAGCGTGGAAAGAAAAGAGGGCAGCGTGGGCGTAGAGCACATGGGCAGCAGCGTGGGACATTTGAAGAATACTAATATTCTATTAGAATTCGAATTTAGGGTTGAGAATTGGTAAGAATTTGTTATAAATTGAGAAGAAATTGTGGAAGAGAGTGGAGGCCGGAGTAGTTGGACACTTCACTGCTAGTTTTAATTTCTGTTTTAATTCCATTTTTATCATGTTCTAAAACTCTCTGCTAGAGTTTAGATGAAACTCTAGCCTACTGATATGTTATTTATACTTTGTGTGTGTTCTTGAATGTTCAAAATGATTTAGAGATCGAATTTAATCCAAGTTTATCAACATTTTGCTCTCACAATGTATGTCATGTATCCATTGTAGTTAGAATACCACTGTGTTGATTATGCTGCAACTTATGCTTAAAAATATTATTGATCCTTAGATTAGTTGTGCTTTAATAAGACAGTTAAGGCTTTGGAGAAATACTTTAGTTGTGATTAATTTATCCATTGGAGAAACACCTTATATATACGGTAGACTTGAATCTGCTGTAAGGACAAGAATAGCATCATAAGTTAAATGCATATTGTAGGTTAGTGGTGGATTTGAAAGCTCTAGTATCCATATTCTCAGTATTTACATATTGTGTTATTTGCATCTTTTACTTTTATTATTTCAGTAACTTGAAAATTATCATGTCGTATCGACACCAAAAATATTGTGTTACTCTTATTTGAATCAATTTAGTAATATTTTGGAATCACTTCTACACCCACCAAGTCTCTGTGGTTCGACCTGTGCTTGCCCTGTGTTGCTTGTCGACACTGTGCACTTGCAGTTTATACATAGAAGTAGGTATCTTTCCGAGCCTATCAAGTTTTTGGCGCCGTTGTCGGGGACTCGGTAGCGGTGTAGTGATCTAAAAGTTTCCCTTTACTGGTTGTTAGCTTAGTTCTGTAAATATGTGTTGAGATTTTTCTGTTTTCGTGCTATTATCTTAGGCTAATCGTTGTTGGTAAGTTGTAACCATAGCTTTTTACTTAGTCATTTTATAGTTGTATGCCCGTTTTTCTTTTAGGAAAATTGTGTCTGTAATACTCGTGAGGTTGGTCATAGTGTAAAGTTTGATTTATTTAGCATCATAATCAATTGTTTACTCCTTTTTCTTTCATTCAGTATAATGCATATTAGTCTTAGGCGTGTTGATTAGTCTGTTAGTTCATTTGTCCTGTAGCTTTTTGTTTTACATAAACTTTAATTTTGTAGTTTTTAAATATTAGCATCTTAATTTGTTAGCTGTAGGTTCAATTTTTGTAAAGCATTTCATTTTTTCCTTTTTGTAAAGCATTTCATTTTTTTTTTACATTAGTTTCTTTTCCTTCAGTGTCGTAGTTCGGTTTAAAAAAAAAAAAAAATTCAACTGTGTCGTAACCTAATAACACTTTCATGTGAGTTTGCAGGTGCCTGCAAGGTGGTAGTGGAAGTCAAGGCGAAGCGAAAAAAAAAAGTGTATTTTTTTTTTAGATTGTATTAGGATTTATTTATTCTTGTAATTTTCTATTTCTTTTGCATTTGATTTTGGACTTTGTACTTGGACATTTTTTTTATTTTTATTTTAAACCCTACGGAAGGGTAGTATTAAATATCAAACTGTTTGCAGAGAAGGACGGTGATTACAATATCACCTCGGCCCCTCGTGTTCGTTCATGACATAGGAGTCGTGGCCCGAGTCGACAACAACGGTTCATCCCCCATCTGGTACGGGAGGTAAGTTTGTCGAAACACTCGTGAATCCCATATTAGCGAGTTACTGTATTCCTTCGGTTGCATATATGTTGAGGATTTGAATACGGCTATTTTATTTTCCTAGTAAAGGGCAAGGACTGGCCATACAAGATAACGGTTCGGATTTCATCACCGTTCTCTTCTTGCCCGCCTTAGGAAAACGATACATACACGAACCTAAGCTTTAAAATTTTAAATAGAACAAGACCTATAAAGTAACGAGCTTAGTAGGAGAGTCGTTCGAAAAATATTGGTTACTCTTTAAGCATACTTCGAAGTTCATGACGGTTTCTGTAAATTGAATGCGTGACTGCGCCGCCTTGTAATACGGTGAGGCCTTGGGTATCAAAGCTCTAGAAGCTTCCCTCGTCTCTATTCAATTTACTTAAACTCGGATTGATTCCAGAGGAGTTTGCTCAGATTGTAACGAATTCCATTTTGAAGGATTAGAAGCTGGTCTAGAAAACAATCTAAGTGGAACCATCATGCTTTTTGTTTGCTAGAAATCAGTAGGTTTTCTGTGGTTGAGTCAGCCTTGTTTGAGATTGCATAGAGCTTCCTTTCCGTTTATGATTTTTCTTCTTTTATTTTGTTTTTCTAATGTATGCCGAGGTAATTAGAGAACGGGCTTGAAAAAAAAAAAACCAATAATGAAAAAAATTTATATTGGTCTGTTTTCAGTGTGTACATCCCAATCTTTGCAACAAGCCTAATGCTAGTTAGAGATCATGTCAGGATTCTGGTCTGCAGGTGGGGATGGAAACAAATCCATCAGAGAGCTTGCTTACGGGCATGCTTCACATTATGAAACTCCAATAGACCATGATGTCACTAGTTATAGGGATTATTATGGACATTTTCACAGTCCTGAGCATCAATACATGAACCCTAGTAACTACTCACACGTGTATCATCCACCACAGGGTGAAAATGAACATCTTTACAGTGCCCAACTCTCACAATCATCACTTTTGGACCAGTTAGAAGCTAGAACTGCAGCTTTAGAAATGCAAATGCATGAATCTGTCGCATATAATTCTTCTAGGAAATCGGAAATCTATGCTTGTACCTTATGTGGAGGCTTAGGCCATCCTGCTGAGAATTGCTATATTTTGCATGATTTTAGGCAATCTAGAGAATATCATGAAAATCCAAAATATGAAATGCCAACAGATTACAAAGCTGATAGTCATTGGGACCATAATCAACCTTTCGAAGGTTGCGATCAGTATTTTATAGACCCTAATGACCCTGCACATATGTATCATCCACCACAGTGGGAAGTTGAACAATTTTGTACTTCTCAATTTGTGGAGGAAAATCTCAGACTCATCGAACAAAATAATGCTAGGAGTGTATTGCATGATAAACCATATAGCATTGATTATGAATTTCCTACTGTTGAAGACTCTCCTTCCATCGAACAACTTAATGCATTATTAAAAATGAATTTGATTCGTTTACAAAATGTAGGAAGGGAGGAATTTCGGGATGAAATGTTTGTTTGTCCTAATGAAATAAAATGTGAAAATAGTATGCCTAGTCTTACTCGTGCAACTGATATTGCATATGAACCTGTTTTAAATGAAGGGACTAGAAATACTACGATTTTGAATAGGGAAAAGCATTTCTGTGATGATAATGATGATGATGTTATGTTAGAAGAACATGTTTTTACTGAAAATATTGTCGAACCTTTGGGTTCAGATACAATAGGCTTCTCTTCCTCGACCTTAATGAGTGATGTTTCTTCTAATGTTCCATATACATGGGATGTTGATACTGATCTTGAGCCTGTGCAATTTTCCTGTGAACAAGAGCATGACACATTTCTTGTGTCTGACTTAGAAAATGTTGAATCTCTTGTCGACACTAATGATCTTAAGCATGAAAATATAATTGACGTGTCTGATTCTATACCTAGGTCACAACATGATGTCTCTTTCGATTTGTCTATACATGAGAATAAAACTTTGGATGATCATGAAACTGATTTGGGTCTTGCTGAATTGTTATATGAATGTGAGCATGATGTAGCACTTGTAGATGACTTAGGAGATGTTAATGTAACTAATGATAATGGTACTCTTGATCTCATCCATATGAGCAACTTAGACGTTCCTACTCTCCTGATTAAGTCACCAACTGATGGTCTTGCAGTGGACCTAAGAATTGTTCCTTTGAAGTATGATGAATCGATGTGGTTGAAAGTTCCAAACCTAGGGTTAGAGTTATGTGCATCTCAAATTCTTTTGGACTTTTTGTCCACTAAATATCCTGTTATTGAGAAGTCATATCTGGAATGCATTGATGTTTCTCTTCCCATCCCGAACAAAGCCCATTTTGAGCTAGACCTTCTGCGTGATGAACCCCTAAAATTGTTAGATTTCGTGCTCAAAAGTATTACTATTGAAAAATCTAGGTTTGGGGGTATCTCATTTTGTTTTACTTTCTCACGTGCATTTCTATCATATCATATTTATGTGAGATTGTTAAAATTTATGCACTTCGTCTTTTGGGTTGATCCTCAACTCTTTAGATTGATAGTGTATGGTGAATTTTTGTATATAATAATCCAGTAGATATTGTTAAATCTTGTTTCATGAACCGGTTAAGTTGTATTTTGTATATATTGTGCTAATCCAATATGACATCAACTGAGTTAATGTTATATTCTAGCATTGAATAATGAGGCTCTAATCTTGCTTTTGACATACCGGTAATCTCTTCCCTTTTCTCTACTCAACATAGTTCTCATGGTATGTTTCTGTTTAAATTCTTTTCATCTGTTGAAACATTGAGGACAATGTTAGATTTAGGTTTGGGGGAGTATTTGCATATGGCGTTTTGTAGTCTTTTGCATTTTTTATGACCAGCTGTGGAGCGGGTCTTTTGTAGGATCCTTTGTAGTCTTTTGCATTTTTTATGACCAGCTGTGTAGCGGGTCTTTTGCATTTTTTTTGTTATCTGATGACCAGCTGTGGAGCGGGTCTTTTGTAGTGTGTTATCTGATGACCAGCTGTGTATCGGGTCACTAAAAAAAATGATGATCAGCTGTGTAGCGGGTCTTAAAAAAAAAAAAAAAAAAAAAAAAAATTGGTTACAAATTTTCATGGTTCTACGAAATTCCGAAGTTCATCATCTAGAGTTGAAGACCGAAGACGAAGACATTTCTATAGATGCTCTGAAATTGGAGAAGGTTTTGTGGGTACATCTTTGGTAGGCCCTCACGAGACTACAACTCGTCCACTAGGGACACCTAGGGGTTTAAAGGCTTAATGCATACGCTAAATGCATTCGAGAGACCAGCGACAGTGGTATAGTTAGGATTTCTTAAGTTCTGTTTCACTTGAGGACAAGTAAAATTTAGGTTTAGGGGTATTTGATGAGTGCCAAATGTTGCATATTCATACACCTTTTCATTGGCACTTAACTCATCTTTCACGCTTCAAAGTCATATATTATCCCAAATTCTTCATTTTTACCATTTTCAAGAATAAATATTAGTATTATTTAATTTTGTGTTTTTAAGTACCAAATAAAGCTTGGAAGAATTGTGGAGCCAAAAGAGCAGAAAATTAGACCGTTCAATCGATTCTAGGAGCTGCATCCAAATTAGAAGCGTCCGCCTCACACCACAGTTTGTCTACACCCTTCATACACTTGGCCTAGCCAAACACTCCCTCCATGTTCTACCCACACCTCACCCACTCGTGGGAAAACCGGAAAATTGTGGGTGCACGTGAAAAGACATCAGTGGGAGAAGAATACCGAAATCATGGGAATTCAAAGAGACGTTGGGGGAAGAAAAGGACAGCAAGACGACAAGAGAGAAAGAGGAAATAAGGTGGGCGTGGGCGGAGAAGAAAAGTAGTGGGAGGAAAGATACATGCGTGGGTGACCTACCAAACAGCAGGCGTGGTGCAAAAGTGAGCAGAAAAAGTGGGAGCGTGGAAAGAAAAGAGGGCAGCAACGTGGGCGTAGAGCACATGGGCAGCAGCGTGGGACATTTGAAGAATACTAATATTCTATTAGAATTCGAATTTAGGGTTGAGAATTGGTAAGAATTTGTTATAAATTGAGAAGAAATTGTGGAAGAGAGGGGAGGCCGGAGTAGCCGGACACTTCACTGCTAGTTTTAATTTCTGTTTTAATTCCATTTTTATCATGTTCTAAAACTCTCTACTAGAGTTTAGATGAAGCTCTAGCCTACTGATATGTTATTTATACTTTGTGTGTGTTCTTGAATGTTCAAAATGATTTAGAGATCGAATTTAATCCAAGTTTATCAACATTTTGCTCTCACAATGTATGTCATGTATCTATTGTAGTTAGAATACCACTGTGTTGATTATGCTGCAACTTATGCTTAAAAATATTACTGATCCTTAGATTAGTTGTGCTTTAATAAGACAGTTAATGCTTTGGAGAAATACTTTAGTTGTGATTAATTTATCCATTGGAGAAACACCTTATATATACGGTAGACTTGAATCTGCTGTAAGGACAAGAATAGCATCATAAGTTAAATGCATATTGTAGGTTAGTGGTGGATTTGAAAGCTCTAGTATCCATATTCTCAGTATTTACATATTGTGTTATTTGCATCTTTTACTTTTATTATTTCAGTAACTTGAAAATTATCATGTCGTATCGACACCAAAAATATTGTGTTACTCTTATTTGAATCAATTTAGTAATATTTTGGAATCACTTCTACACCCACCAAGTCTCTGTGGTTCGACCTGTGCTTGCCCTGTGTTGCTTTTCGACACTATGCACTTGCAGTTTATACATAGAAGTAGGTATCTTTCCGAGCCTATCAAGCACCACAGTTCACTTCTCCATAATCAACATCCTTCCTTTTGTAGCTTTATCTGCAACTCCACCAGTCCAACAAACCTGCTATCACACAAGTTCATCTCTTGTAGCTTCATTCCAGCATCACTACACAGCACCACAGCCACTGCAACCCTGAACTGCAATCCATCTCTATGCTTTTCTTTATTTTCTCAGCTTAGCTGCAGTTGCAACCTTGCTTAGCCAACCAACCACACCGCCAAACTTCAGTCCAGATCATTTACTGGTTCCTAGTACATACATCATCATTGTCTCCTCAGCTGCAGTTCCTTAAACTCCATTATCTCCACCTGCAATTCACAAAACCACAGATCCTAGCTCCATTACAGCTCAACTGCCTCAATTCCAGCTCATTCCATAACATCTATTCCCAGGCCAACTCCTATGTAACAGCAGCATCCTCTGCAACTCTATCTGGGCTGCAATTCAACCAAATTTCCACCAGTCCAGTCACCTCCACCTGCAATGCTATGACACTGTCCATTTCTCCCTGTATTTCAAGTTCATTCACAACTGCATCTATACATTCCATCTTTCCATTACCACCTGCAATACCTCCTTCTCAGTTCACCAATAATTGCCCTGAAATACTACACCACAAACTCAATCCATACACCAGCATCATTTGCAAATTCACTGGTCCACCAACTGCAATAGTCCCAGCAGTGCATCTCTCCCTGTAGTTCTGCCACATACTTGCAAGATTACAGCATTCATTCTCTTCCCTGACATCAAAATCCATTCATGCTGCTTCAAACTACAGCTACACAGCTTTCTGTGACACAGCCATACCACCAACCTAAGTATCAACACCATCTCAAATCACAGCACCATCTAAACATCCTTGAGCCTCCATTCTCTCCAGCTCCATCTCTGCTTCACGTGCATCATGCCATACCAGCACCAGGCCTCACCTGCGAATCTGAACCAACAGCTCCAAAAGACTCAAATCGAGAAGAACCCCAACTGACAAACCCTCACTCCATTTCCATTTCAAAACTGATTCAACTCATTATTGAGATTAAACTCAAAACAAGCTAAACCCTAACTTCATTGCTTCTCAGACTTAAACCAACCCCATCTCTAATCTCCTTTCTAATTCTCTCCATCTCAGTTTAGGATTGAACCCTATTTCATTGATTCCACCATCATCACGGCCACAATCATTACAATCATTCTTCTTCTTTACTTCCTCATTTCTGGTTCAATTCGAGATTCAAATCGACACTAACAGCTTGAACTTCCGCCGCTGTATCTTTCTCAATTTCAGTGAGTGAGAACAAAAATATGATTGGGAGAAACAGTCTTGATTTTAGGGTGAAGTATGATTGGGGTGGTTATTTACACTCCAATTCATAGGCTAAGGGACACCCCAATGGGTACCCTATAACAGTGGCCACCTCTTTAACATCAACTGGCTATCTTTAGTGCTCATGTAAGACTGGTCGACTCTTAACCTTGGCTCGACTCTCCGAATAGTGTTCGCCTTGGAAATGACAGCTTTGCACCTTTATGCTCCAAACGAATGCTTTTCCACTAGCCGCATCCGCCTCTTGCATCTCAAGTCCACTTCTTCTCTTCAATGTCTTAACATCATTAAAATCGCCATGCTTTTCAGACATAATTTGCATCACTTAAGCTGGCACACTTTTCATACATAGATGAAGAAATAAATGCAAATAAGACACAATTCGCCTCCAACACTTTTGCTATGTTTCCTCTTCTTTTGAACCGAATAACTCCAAAGTACCTAAATACTCAAAAACAAAACATAAGATACATAATTTACAAGAAAAATAGCAAAGAAAGCATAAATACTAAATATAAAATTAGGTGTTTTAGACACCTATCATACGCCTAAGAGGTTGGGGGTCAACATCACCATCATCGCACCTAGGGTGTTTCTGCACAAGGTGTCTCGTCAGAACATGTGAAGGCAAAAAAACAGGGGCAAGTACATGTACTTATAAGAAAATCATCATGTTTGTTACCTTCCCCTGGTCTTCCTCAACCCTTGTGCCAACACCTCTTTTCATATACGATCCGGCTCCCTTGGTAGAGTCACCCTGAGATTTTCAAACAACAACAAGTAACCAGTTGACGCCCGAAGCTAATAAAATAGCAAGCAACAACAAAGGATAAAACGCATACCTTATCAGCCTTGTCATCATTAACTACCCAAAAATAATAAGGCTCGGCAGGAAAAGTAGGCGACGTGAAGCTACCATGTAGAATGGGGCCTCGGACGAGAATCGGAACTCGAGGATAGATCGGATCATTAGAATGGCGAGCTCGCTTGTTGGAACCCTGGCTGATGGGATCGGCATCCAGCATCATCCTTTCAACACCATCGGGCATAGTTCTGACCCGATGAGGACTAGCAGCAAAACCAGCAAGATCGCCTAAGGTGGAAGTACCAGCTCGATAATTGATAATAAAATTGTCAACGGTATATTATGGAGCGTCCTCGGACTTGTAGGTCGACCACTCGGCAGTAGAACCGTGACCATCTTGGCGATCCCTCCATTCGTTCATAATTCGAAAAGTATTGCCAGTCCACTGAGCCAAAGCATGAGAGGGCTTGAGCTGGGAAAGAACCTCGTAATAAAAAGGGCTATCAGGGTTGTACAGGGGAAGACAAAGGCCTAGCTCCAGTTGGCCCTGGGTGATGACCATGCAATCAGCCGACTGCTCGTGCTTCGTCATATCGGACTTCTTCAAGAGGCTTTTTTGGCCCGAGATCAGGGTAACTTCATAGTTTCCAAGGTCGTACTTTTCCTTCAGATGCTGAATGAACTCCTCGTCGGAAAGATATCTCACCCTTCTCTCGGACCTGCACGAAACAGAAGGAGAATCATCAGGAAAGATAGATTTCATGGCACGAACATCGTACTCGGAGGGACTCTCGTAAGAAAACATAGAAGAAAGGGAAAAAGCATCAATCTCGGAAAAAACATCATCAACAGACCTTTTCTCAGTCATAGAGGGAGAAGAAGACATTAACGGAAATAATGTAGAACTTGGTTTTCGACGAAGAGAGATAAGGCGACGAGACTGTAACAACGGCTACTGTAGTAATCGGTAAGGAGGATATGAAAGAAGAAAATCAAGAAAACTAGGGTTCTCAGTAGCAAAGAGTGATGAAGAAATCTGGGAGAAAAGATCGCAGCGGCGGGGAACAGATAGAGAAAGGATAAAGAAGAAGAAGGAGAAAAAGAAGCGGGCTATTTAAAGAGGAAGAGTTGTAACCGACGTTGACGGTTACAGGTAATAAAGTAGAGTTAAGTGGGGCATTGCATGGCGGGATTTGCGGCATGGACGAAGACGTGGGCAGTTGGGACGACGTTCTTCCACTCGTGTCTCCCACACGAGCGAAAGAAGGGGCATAAATGTAGGTGTAAATTATCCACAGATCCAGGTGGCAACATCTTAAGCCTTGGTGCACCTAAAAACGAAGATACGCGAAGCATAGAAGAAAGATCAGCAGGCGCGAGATTTGAGGAGCCACGTGGATCGTGCGTGATTGTTCTACAGCTGTCGGACAAGACTTGACCCCAGGTTTCTGACAGAGCTGACAAGACAAGACAGGGTGTGTCAAACGAGGTGCTACGGTCAAAAGTATAAGAAAGTACGTGTCACATCGGCCCACCGCTGAGGCGACATCGTGCCAAGAGAACACCCGAAGAGGTCGGCTCGGACAAGAGACAGACGAAGGAATCAAGATGCATCGGCCATGCGCATAGAAGAAGGGGCGACGTAAGTAGGCCCGATCACAGAACTTCATAATAAATGCAACATGACCCATACCCTAACTTGGTTGTATGGAACTTCTTATATAAATAGAGTGACTTGTATCCAAGAGAGGTAGGTTGTAAGTTGTGGAGAGAGAGAGAGAGAAACTCGAGTTTACACCAAGGAGAAGAGAGTGAGAAGTAAGTTCATTTTTGTAAGGAAATCCGGCTAAGAGCAACACCTTTGTAACACCTTGAAGTAATAAGATTCTCCCTTTCACCCACGTGGACGTAGGTAATCATACCGAACCACGTATATCTTGTGTTCATTGTTGAGCGTTTACCTTCATTTGACTTGAGTAGAAGGTTTCTATACTTTGGATGTAGTTGGTAGTAAAATACATCTACACATCTCTTATAAGATTTATGATTAAAGAAATTTTATTGAAAATTCCATACACCAAGAACATAAAAATGACCAAAAAATACCCTGAAAATACATTACCTCCCTCTTAGGTTGATCGCCAACGAAATAGGAATTTAAAAAGGCTACCATAATTGGAACATGTTTTAGGTTTAACAACCATTCAGTACCAATAGAATCTAGCATGCTGCACTAATTTTATTTGCAGGTTACACTGATAAACCCAAATGGAAAAACTGATAGAACTATTCAATGAATGACAAAAGGAGCCTAAAATCGAATGACGGGAAAACATGAGCAATTATGGGATTTATTTACTGGGAGACACATATGTAGTTGAGTTTTCTGGGTTAACGTATACCAATTGGCACTCTTACCGAATTAATAAGAACGTTGTTGGAGATTCACTTTAATTATAAGTAGGAATACTAAAAAAATTACAGTAAATCGAAATAATTCAACTGCATTCACGGACATCATTAAATGATTGCAATGGGTAGAAAAACGGTAAGTGATAATTTGACGGTATATTAATAGGACCATCACATTCTACAACTTCATAAACAGAAAAACAATGATGGAAAAAGGTTTCATTGCCAATTCCATTACTGATAAATCGACCATCAGGTCCATCGCACTAAGAACTAATGATATAAAATAATATACATGATACAAATTCATAGTATTGCGAAATCGTCACAATAAAGATGTATTATTCCACATTGAACTCCTAAGGAGTATGATCTACAATAATATAACTAATCAAACAAGTGAAGCAAACATTCTGAAGAATCAAATCCCGTGCCATTACGGCACGGGTCATATCCTAGTTAGTTAATAAATAATAATGGATTGAAGATTTGATAATTTCTGATTCTATCTTCTTTAGTGTTCTTGTTGATGACATTGTTGGAATATTTTTTGGTGGTACATAACTGTTTCGACAGTTACAAATATATCCAGAATCTTCGAATCCAACATACGCCATTGATGTCTAATGATGAAGAGACTCATCGTTTCGTGAAGAGAAACTTGTTGGTGAAAAGATGTCTATTCCCAACAGATGTGAAAACCTCTATAAATAGCATCTCCCAAAACTCGTTTCAAACATCTCGAAAAAAAACCTTTTCTGTTCACTCTCTTTCTAAAGCATCGTCAGAAATTTTGTTTACATATGTTCTTGATTGGATCAAGGGGTACAAACCTTGAATTCAATTTCTGTTGTAGGGCTTTCATTGTATCCTAAAGGCATTATTTCACATACTTGTTGTAATCGCCAATTTATTGGGAGGGTAGAAATAATTGTCTAAAAGAAATCTTATGAGCCTTGAAAGTTTGGAGTACAACAATCTTTTTCTGTGTTATTTCTTCTTCTATTACAACCCAGTTTTTCCAATAGACATGATCTTATAACTTGCAATTTTATATATCATTCCTCTTTATGACTTGAATGTGTTTGTTAGTCCATGAATTTGATGCTAAAATATTCGACTTAAAGTGTTAGTATATATGGATGGCATGATGTAGCTATTACTGAACTACTACTTTTATAATAGTATCCATCCAACATTTGACGTGCTAAATTAACTAAATTCCTTGATGAAATCCTTATGTGTCAGATATTGGAATCCTAAGCATTCTGATTACTCTTTTATGCGTATATCATTTCGCATAGATAAAAAATATCATGATTAAATTATTTAATTTGGTGTTTTATTAAATGGTATTGATGATAACGCTGCATGACAATATGTCGTCATATATGGATGAGATCGTAGATTTCAGTGACAGTATGGGTAAGCGTATTAATAATAAAATGATTTAAGTGAGCCTATTGCTAGTAAAATGGTTATCTTGGTAGACTCTTATATTGGTTGATGCAAGTCATAGTCACCATGTTCACTTTTATGGTTTGTGAATTTGTAAAGTCACTTGCCAAGGTTGTATATGCAGTATTGGTTCACATTAAATTGTGGAACTATATGACATGAATCGTTATGCTAAAATGCTACATATTATAGTACCTTGTTTAGCATAAGAGAAATGTAAACTCGTGGTCCTGGTGCTAGTGTGCGGGAAATACTCGTGTGCCTGTTAGGTTTCAGGAAATTGTACAAATGAAAACCATTATGTTACTAATAATCAGGTAGACTCTACTTGAACATAAGTAACATTTTGAGTAGTTTTAATGGCAAGTTCACTGTAATGTCATGATTCCCATTGGTTGCATTTGCTCTCTTGTATAATATGGGAAATATACTTGAAGTTGATTTCTAAGCATATTTGTATATACTTCTTATTTGATGTACGTACATGAGAATTTGATTGGTTAATTCTTTTTGTGGAGTGTGTTGATGCCTTATGATATGCAGGTCAAACAAACTACAGTCTTACAAGAGTTACTGTATTATTGTACATGGATAGTTATTGTAATGCAATTCATACTATCCATCATAAGGGTTTATTGGTACCTTAAACAAGTAGTTCATATCAACTGGTATGGGATAATTGCTACTAATTAAGGTAGTTCATATTATCTACTAGATGAACTACGGTTGTGCTTGATTCCTTTGGGTTCGGGGTATCTAGGAAGCATCTTCGCGGTCCAGCACATATCGCAAAGTTGTTCATATTATCTGAAATGAATTGGTTACTGCTTGGAAGTTCTTATCTACTGTTGAGAGATGATTGCAATTTTGTTGGTAGCTTGTATCGTTAAGTAGGTAGTTGTAGTATGACTATTTATACTACCTAGCTAGAGATGATTGCAACCTCATCGAGGTAGTTCATATCACCTAGTAATACATGGTGATGGTTGTTGTCATTTGAATATGACTCATACCATCTAAAATGATGGTTGCTGCATATGGTGTCAGTTCATACCCTTAACCTAGAGATGGTTACTAACTCTTTTGATTAGTTCATAATATCTGAGGAGGATAGTCTATTGAGCTTAACAAGAACACTGTGAGTTTGCCAAGAAATTCGTCAGGGACCGAACTTGCATCCAACTGCACCGGCATTAGAGTTTGGTCCTCACAGACATAACACTGTGAGTTTTCCAGGATATCCGTCAGGGACGGTGGCTTGCATCCAACTGCATTGGCATTAGAGTTTGGTCCTCACAGACAGAACAATATGAGTTTTCCAGGAAATCCTTCAGGGACGGTTGCTTGCATCCAACTGCACTGCCATTAGAGTTTGGTCCTCATAGAGAGAATACTGTGAGTTTGCCAGGAAATCCTTCAGGGACGGTGGCTTGCATCCAACTGCGTTGGCACTAAAGTTTGGTCCTCATAGTAAAACGATGAAAATTTGACGGATTTGCCGACCCTTGGTTTGAGAACCATGCTTGTCTGCTTGTAAATCAGTTTTTGAGAAATTGAAATACGGTTGCTTCGAAGAAAAAGTAAATTTTCCGGTGAAAGTTGGTAGTATCATTTTCTCGAGTGATGTGTCGGAGAATCAGAGCTTTCTAGGAGGGTCGTAACCCGACCCGTTGGAAGCGAAAATTTTCTGGTATATCACAAAAAATCTCTGATAAGGTTAATACGTGAAAAGGCGGGGGTTTAACAACCACACCCAATCTTTCGCTTAACAATCTGTATGGACTAACTCCGAGTTACTTTCGAGAGAATCAACTAGACAGTCAGACTCAATATAGATAGAAATATCTCAAGGAGTTATTATCTCTCTCTTGTTTTGATTTACTCAAGCTAATAGGAATCAACGAGTCTTTAATCAAATATAAGGAATAACTTGGATGGTACCAAAGACCAATATCCAAGTGTCAATCAATGTAAATCAATAACCAAACATTGGATATTCTAATTGATTGAACTTCAACGCACAACCTGTATTATTTCAATCATAAAGATAGACAATATAATGCGGAAAATGAAATAACACAGACATCGGAATTTTGTTAACGAGGAAACCGCAAATGCAGAAAAAACCCGGGACCTAGTCCAGATTAAACATACACTGTATTAAGCCGCTACAGATACTAGCCTACTCCAAAATAACTTCGTTCTGGACTGTAGTTGAACCCCAATCAATCTCACACTGATCCAAAGTACAGTTATCCTCCTATGCCTCGGATTCCAGCAGAATGCTATGTATTTGATTCCCTTAGCTGATCTCACCCACAACTAAGAGTTGCTATGACCCAAAGTCGAAGACTTTAATAAACAAATCTGTATCATATAGAAAAGTCCACGGTAATAGATAAATTCGTCTCCCACGAATATACCTACAAGTTTTCGTTCCGTATTTTGATAAATCAAGGCAAAAAAGAACCAATTGATAAACCAGACTTATATTCCCTAAGAACAACTCAATATTATCAATCACCTCACAATAATCTTAATCGATGCAGCGAAAAAAGATATTGTGGAATCACAAACGATGATACGAAGTGTTTGTGACTACTTTTATATCTTGCCTATCAGAGATATAAATCTCAAGCCAGTTATTACAATTGTACTCGTATGATAGAAACAACAAGATCAGATCACACAACTACAATAAAAGTAGTATCGGTCTGGATTCACAATCCCAATGAAGTCTTTAAGTCGTTAACCTGGTTTAGAAGAAGAAACCAAAGGTTAAAGGAGAATCGACTCTAGCTTAGCACAACTAGTATCACACAGAATGTGTGGGGATTAGGTTTCCCAGTTGCTAGAGTTCTCCCTTATATAGTTTTTCAAATCAGGGTTTGCAATCAATGTTAGCTTAGTAACAAAGCATTCAATATTCACCGTTAGGTGAAACCTGATTAGATTCAAGCTAATATTTATCAACCGTTAGATCAAAAACATATCTTGTTACACACACATGTAATGCATGTTTCTAGGCTTGTGTAACCGTACCCAAACTTGTACATTAGTTGGTTCAACAATAATCAACCAAATGGTTAGCAATATGATAACTTTCATATCAACAATATTCTTCTTCACCATAACTAGTTCAAATGACTCAAATGAACTAGTTAGAGAGATGTTCAATTGCTTAGATTTTTATGTACTACACAAGACACAATTGAATCAAAATTTATTTGATTTACTTGAATCGGTTCATGAACTATATAGCCACGGTTTGCAATTGCATTCCTTAGTTTATAAAGATAAGTTCAAAAACATCATTTTTAGACATAACCTACTGAAGTTTGCGGAATGGGTTCGCGGACTTACGTTCCCGAATGGAGTTCACAATCTCCAGAAGAAATTCTCGGGTCGAGAACTTCCGCCAGTTCGCGGATTGAATCTCACGTACCTCTATGGTTCTCTTAATCAACAAAGTTCGCAAACTTTGGTTCAAGGAATAAGGACTTGTGCATATATGTGTTTCCACAACATTGCTTATATCCTCAAATGGTTATATTGTCTAAACTCTCATTTTAATCATTGAAATATTCTCAGAGGGCATTATATAGTTGTTATTCACAAACTATTTTTCGTCAGAGCAATTTTCAAAGTGATTGAAACTTATCATGACTTTCGTCATTAGGTAAAGATGAACTTGGCTAAAGCGAAAGCTTTACCAATACATATTTCGAGAAATAGATAAGCGAGATATACTCAGCTCGAAATACCACATGTGTATAATCTTAGTCTATATAGTAAAACGACTTTTGTCTCAAGATAGGAGATAGAGTAGATAGACTTTGGAGTGATAGATAAGTTCAAGTCTCCACATACCTTTTAGTCGATGAAGATCCACCAGTTCCTTGAGTAGTCCTTTATCTTGTATGATGATTGCCATGGAATTCTTGAGCTTAACTACACTTTCTATCATAGTCCGAGACCTTATCTATGGTAGACTATAAATCAAGACTTTATAGTTTTGATCACTAATATTGACAAACATACTTGAGATAGAAACGCATGCTAGTTTGACCGAGCAATGCTCTAATAATACGAATATTTTGATAGAATCAAAATGTAATTATATTGATAAATAAGCATCTTAAGATGCATAAACTTAAATCTGCCTATATCATGATTATATGATGTATGATTTATTCAAATCTACACTCTTGTTTTAGAATCACATGTTTACAAGTCGTCTAAGCTACATAATTTATTTAATTATTGTTAGGTTTTCACAAGCAAAATCTTTGATGATAAACTCTTCTGAATATAGTAAGCATGGAACTCATGATATCTACAGTCAATATAAATGCTATATCCACTTAAATTTTGAAATCTTTCCATTCAAAAAATGAGACGATATGCTAATTAGCTTACTAATCACAACTTTTAGTAGTTCATCTATGATAATGACTCTACTTCGTAACAATTAATCAATGATTACCAAGTCATGGAACAAACCGACTAAAAAAAAAATCCCGCTAAAATGAAAAGTCATATTTAGTCAATGGTTTTCATCTTGACTAAAAATGCTAAATTCCCAGATAATCATTTTACTCTATCTGTGATTGTGAATCTATGGAATGCCAAAAAAGAAGGTTACCATCGAGAATTGGTGTCACCTCCATGTTGCAACAAATACTCTGTAGCACCTGAGAAAAACAGGAGGCCACCAAGACCACAATCTCTTACAACAACCCCTTTAGTACAAATCCTAGGTAACACGCTCCAAGACCTACCGAAGTCAATCAGTAATCTAGTTGAAAAAGTAAATCAACTGTCACCACCCCAACTAAGCACATTACCACACCAGTTGTACAACAACAAAGTACATAGCTATAATAATCTGACTTATATCTAAACATGCCACCTCCCAGTCATCTATGCTGAACTAATTGCCAAGTTAACAACATAAGGATCTGAGGAAAAAGCTCTGAAATTACAACTCTCTAACTAATCAACTGAAAAATCCTAGAAACATAATTTATAAACCCTCACCAGCAGTCACAGTCGAATTGGTCAATGAGTCCATAGATTCAAAGATTGACATAATAATGAAAGCCCAACAGAAAAGGATAAAACTGATAGTTAGCAAATCAAAAGGAGACCCGACATATATTTTCAAAGAAAATTTATTATTAAAGGAGATTCGTGATTATCGACTACTAGAAAAGTTTCATTTGATGACTTTCATAGGTTTTAAGGGAGATTCAGACCCGAATAAACAAATATTTCATTTCGAAAAAATGATGGCAAGATTTTTTCTAAGCAGTCTACAAGAAGATGCTTTGACATGTTCAGATGCCTTCGGCGAATCCAATCAAAATATTTGAGGAGTTAAACTCATTTTTTACTCATTACTACTTTTGAAACATTAAACAATGAGGTGTTCTAGATGATATTTGCAAAATCAGTCAAGGAAGTGACGAAAGTTTCACCAAGTTTATAAGATAATTTAAGGCTGCAACCGCCTCAGTTTATAAAGTGCATGTAAAAGAACTACACAAATTATTCAGAAATATTCTTTTTCAAGAAGAAATTCGACACTGCTTCACATGTTACATTCTCAACTCCCTGGACGAAGTCTATACCAGTGCTGGAAAGTTCTTCAAAAGAAAACATGATAACTTGAATTTTCCTAACTCAGACCATAAAGTATACTCAGCTGGGAAAACCTCAGAAGAAATATAGCTCTCTCACCTAAGTCGCCAAACCAGCATCCAAAGAAAAAAAAAAATCAGAGAATAGTCTAAGCTGAAATTGAAAGAAGAGTCAAAGAACTTCCTAAATATGAACGCCACACCTGAGGTAATACCTTAGTACATGAAAGATAAGCCATTATTTTTGTTACCAAGTAATCTGAGGTCAGATGGGAAAGGAAAATCTTATCATAGAAAAAATGGCACGAGAAGGACGCCTGACAGAGTTCATACTCTAAGATCAAGGAAATACTGGAAATTCCCCAGCAGTACAAGTAAAAGGATGTATAAATATGATACACTAAGCACCCAAAGCTGAGACAAAACTACCATCTGACCCTACTGACAGAAAATGAAAGTATCTGGAGGTGAATGTCACAGGTCTTCGTCCAACCTGTGAAGCATTAATTTTACTACCAGATGACATATGATTTACTAAGAAGGATCTAGTTGGGGTCACTTTCCCGCATTCTGACGCACTGGTGGTCGATCTCATCATATACGGCTGAGATTGTCGCAAGATCCTAATTGATAAGGGTTCATCACCTGTGATATCATCTATCTCTAATCTATAAAGCAGATGAAGCTAAAGCAAGATGGTGTTCAAAATAGTAACGCTCTCCTATTGTGGTCTTCAATGGCTCAAAGACATACCCGATGAGAAAAATAACTTTGACAGTCGAAGCTGGCCCAATCAAAACAAATATGGGTTTCCCAATTCTCAATACCAAGTTATTATACAATGTTATTCAGGTAAGAGATTGGATCCACGTAATGCAGGTCGTACCACCAACATACCATCAGAAGCTAAAGTTTATGATAAACAAAGGCAAGTATGTCATCAAAGGTAACCAAGCTGTGTCAAAATAGTTAGTTGTTCACTCCCTCATCCAACATGAACACCCACATGGAGGTTCCAGAGTCTAATAATTAAATATTTCAGGGGAAATTTCAAAGCTCCCAAAAGCCGAAGTAGAACCCAATTACCTGGCAACAAAATAACAGTATAGCCAAAAGACTTTGACAGTGAAGCCTGATGCACAAAAGGATATGGTCAGTTTTTCAGAAAAAGAATTCATAGATGAAGCAGTTGAACTGCTAGAAGAAGTAAACCTAGGTTCAGATGACGAACCAAAAATAACCTATTTGGAAAACGATCTCACGACTGAAGAAAAGAGGGGCATACAACAATTCCTAAAAGAAAATGTATACCTCTTTGCCTGGAAAATATCAGACATTGTGGGGATTGATCCAAGTATCACCTGCCACTCAATGAATATCACTCCATACTCCAAGCTCATGAAGCAAAAGAAAGGAAAACAAAAATAAAGGGTAAGTTGTATGATGCAGTACAAGCAAACGTTCGAAGAATGCTAGAAGTAAAGGTCATAAGAGAATGCAAACATCCATAATGGATATCAAATTTTGTGGTCGTAATGAAAAAGAGCGGCAAGGTGAGAGTTTGTATAGACTTCACAAACTTGAATAAAGCGTATCCTAAAGACAGTTAACCTCCGCACAATATATATATATATATATAGAATAGTGGAAGCTGCTTAAGGTATGGGAGATTATCATTCATGGATGGATATTTAGGGTATACTCAGAGATCAATAAATCCAAAGGATGAGGAGCATATTGCGTTCATCACAGATAATGAACTATATTATTTGAAGGAAATTCCCTTCGGTCTAAAGAATGCATGATCAACTTATTAGGGGATGGTTAACATGATATTTAAAGACCTCATCAGAAGCACAAAGGAATGCTATGCAGATGACATGGTCGAGAAAAAGCAAAGATCCGGAAGATCACATAAATATTTGCTCAAGACTTTCACCATTCTCAGAAGCTACAATATGAAAATCAATACTTCAAAGTATGCTTTTATGGTTCAAAGTGAGAAATTCCTAGGCTTCATGGTCACCAGAAATGGAATAAAAGTTGATCCACTGAAAATAAGATCAATTCTGGAATTGAAACCTCCAACTTGCAAAAAGGAGATAATAGTTGGTAGGGAAATTGACAACATTAAACAGATTCATTTCAAGACTGTCAGACAAGTGCATACCACTATTCAACTTACTTCTCAATCAACAAGACTTATGAGTAAACACCTAATACAAGTAAGAAAATAACCAAGACACCTGAACGCAGGTAGTCAAACATATAAATACGACCAAATTAGTCATTGATAATGACCGACTAAATCAACGTAAAGGAATGAGCCAATGCCCAAAAGGTCTGAAACACTGAAGAGAAAAGAACTCATCTATAATAAATAAAGAAAATTTAAAATTATGATGACCCATCTGAGATAGGTGAGGTAGTATATAACTTCGTAGCGAAGCCAACAGGCAAAATCTAAAACCTGAAATAAAGTCGAAAATCCATGATGATGAGCTAATGGAATTCCAAATAGAGTCAAATATCAACGACTCAGAGCAAAAGAACAAAATCATCAAGATGATCAAACTGAGTCAGACAATCTAAACCCTAAAATTCTTATGAGAAAGGGGAGAAGGGATTAAAAGAGTACAAATGTAACAAAATAGAGCATTAAAAGTAAAGACAAAACGAGGTGAATGTTATTAAAGTTCACAATAGTCCAGAGCTTCACAAGAGGAAATATACAAAAGGCATTTCAAAATGAAGCATACAGACTTAAACCAAAAATTTGAATACAGTGGGGAGACTGGATTTAGTTTCAGACTCATTACCGTCAGATTTTCGAGAACAAAGGCAATTGCGACCATTGAACGAAGAAATCTTAATAAGAGAATTATTGGGAAGAGTGGGCATAGTCTCAACGGAATTAGAAACTGGCAATGAACCTGGACGAGTCTACAAAATGGAAAGCTCATCTGACAGCCGAGAAACATCTTCTTCCAAAGCTAAATCTTGGCCTTGTTCAGGGCCATATTAGGGGCTAGGCAGACTAGGCGGTCGCCTAGGGCCCCAAATTTAAACAGTAGCCAATATGTAACATATATAAGTGTTTGTAAAGTATTTTGCCACACTTATTTGCATTATAGATAATTTGTAACAATTTTAGTCGTTAACAAATAGTTTATAACAGCTATAACTGTTATTAAAATCTTAGTATTTGAAAACACCAACCAATTTTTGGGGTATTTTATGCCAAATTTTCAGCTTATAACCCAAAATCTAAACAAATGGGCGGAATTTTTTGTTGCGGCATACGACCACATATCCTAATTCAAGTTATCACGTTAAATGTATAAAATCTATCTTCCTATAATTTAAAATTTTAACTCTCATGATTTTGTGACCCGTAAAAAGCCCCAAATTTCAAATTCGCATAGGGCACCCCAAACATGTAAGACGGCCATGGCCATGTTCTTCTTTAAATCATTCTTGAGGTCACCGGTACTAAGAGCAACGTACTTATTTTTATCCAAGAGAAACATAATCTGCTTGTCTTTCTTGAATACTAGCTCATCGTACTCTATCTTCATGAAGTCATAACGATTAAGGTCATTCTTCAAAGAAGTTTCTATATCTAGAGTATCTAGTCTCTCTTTATTATCGATGGATGACCCAGGAAGTCTACCAAGATCGGCTATGAAGCATGCTGACAAGCTCAATGCACAATTGGGACAGAATATTATCTCAGGAATGCATTCGGTACAAACAAAAATTAATAATAACAAACATGATTAAAAGACTATCCTTGAGAGCTGGTAGAACGTCATCAACTCTTGGAAAGGGAATTCGAAAATCATCTAGAATACAAAAAAGCAGGGGTAAAAAAATAAGGGTACCTGAATATCTAGATAGTAGGGTATTGTTCGAGTAGATAGATGAATGAAGGAGCAGTCTCGGATTCCATTGAAGACCTTGAAGAATCTCAGGAAAACAAAAGACTGGAAGGTGAAATCAATAAAATGGTAAATTACTACCACGTTTCTACACGTTTTGAAGACAGGTATAATGGTAACCCACTATTACAAGTCAGTAAAGTGCGCGACTGAAATTGGGTGAAAAAATACCGTAATAAATTACCAAACTTTTGGTATTCCGAGAAGGTAAACAATACACTGAAAAAATAAAAACTATGCTAATAGTTAGCAACAGAGTAAAACGATATTTTAAGAAAATAATTGAGCATCACGAGATTGATTAGCTCAATTACTGAGAGAAAATAGAGCTTAAAGATAAAGCATGGTATAAAGTTGCAAAAAGAAACTGAGCCTTTAAGGTGGTATAAGATAGAGATACCTAGTCTGACACGAAAATATAAAATACAACGAAAACAGAAAACTAGATCTGAAGTATCTTTGAAAGGTACTTACCTTTTGAAGGGAAAAGAGTACAGGTGTAAAACCTGGAATTCCCAGAAGTAAGTGAAAAGGGAATACACACCTTGATACGCGCTCAAGTACATCATCCCATCTGAAAAAACTTAAAGAGGGAGTAACACCTAAAGAGACGCCCAGGTGCCCCATCCAACTTGGGAAACCAACTCACACTAGTCGACACAAAAATCTATGAGCTACCGAAAGGGCTAGCTAAGAGCTGAAGAAAAAAATGAACTATTAAAGCAAAAATGTACTAGAGTTTAATAAAAGAAATCCACATACTTACTTTAATTAAACTGGGGGAAAATATGTAGATGACAAAATATTGCATCTACGCAAGAACTGACATCTGAGAGTAATACAACTGAGACATGAACTAAGACTCAAGGTCAAACGTTGTAAACCTGAACAAGATGTCCAATGATCGAGCCATAGACGACTGAACAAGACAGAAACACAGAGTTAGGCGTGTAAGACCTGAATCCAGGTGCGAAGTTAAGAAGATTCACGATTCTGCCAGCTGAAGGGAGGTCTGGATAGTTATCCAGGTCGGTACAACCACAAGGATGGAAACTATCATGTCCAAGTTGTCACATGCTAAGTTATCTACATGTAATGGTCGTGTTCATTTCATGTACAAATATCCAGAAAGGATAATGATGTAAACAAGATCGTTCTGATAATATAAAATAGACTTCAAACATTCCTCCTTCCTCTCTTTGATTCTCTTCTAAACCACCATCAATCCACAACCGACTTAGAACATAATCAATCATCAACCCTAACTTTGCATCATCGTAAACGTGATCAGAGATCAGAGAACAGAAACAAGATCGCTTAATAAAATTAAAAACAAAGATGAGACATTGTGAAGGTATGTGCCGTAGTTAGAAATACATATCTTCATTAGTTTGGTCGGACATTGGTCAAGTTCAGTATAGAACAACAGTTATAATTAACAGGTGATTCTGTCCATTCATAAATAAAAAAACAAATTTTTTAAGATCAATATGTAACAATACCGAAAACAAATGTTATAGAAGGCCTTTCAGAAAAAATAAAGTGTTATAGAAGGCAACTTGGCAAATTTCTAACCCAAAAACTACTTATATTATTTTTGAAGTGTGAACAAATTACTTAAAGAGAACTTATATGTAATTCTTAAGGCATCTCACAACACAACCTTTCCAGTTCATAAGCACACCACCAAAACGCATAAGTTTCGTAATAATTCACCATTTGGTTCGAGATTGAAAATCAATTTTGAAGAACAAAAAATGAGAAAATTAGTGGATCCGTAAATTTTTAGCAAACCTAAACCCAGAAGGATAAACCCACAGAATATGCCTTATTCCCTGCAAAACAGGGGCGAGGCACCAGTAAGTACGAATTCAGATACAAAGACATCAATATTCGTAGTAAACTGGTTTTCGGATTTGGATGTTGGTCTCTGGCCCCGGTTAACACTTACCGACCCAAGTCCCAAAAGCACAAGTTGTGAGCGCCTAAAGTCAGAAATAGAGTGCCGGAAGAGTAACGACCACAGATCTTTCTACTTATTAAAATCCTCTTTCTTTTTCATCTCAAAGTCAAAACTCTTCCTTCCTTGCTCAGGTAACTCTTTCTCTGGATTTCCTCTTATTTTTAGGGTTTTTTTTCTTTCTACTGTCTTGTGATTTCCGATGCTCTTGTGAAATTTTGCAGGGTTTTGTGTTTGGAGATCTCCTTAGAAAGCTGCTTCAGAATGACTCATATCCTTTAATCTCTTATTTAATTGATTCTTTTATTGTTTTATTTCTTTGAAGTTGATGTTTTTATTAGAATCTATTAGTATATGATTTTGGGGTTAAATTTTTATTGAAGCATTACTAATCTGTTACATCTGATGGGATTTTTAGGTTTTTTTTGGATTGAATATGATATTTTAGGTCTGGGTTTGGTTTAATATCTCTTGATTGTTTCAAATTTGATTACGATTCATCTTTAATTCAAACAAACGTGGAAATCAGAGAGAAAAGGATAGGGAAAGAGCTGCCGCCAGAACTGGTGGAAAGGGAAAGGGCAAAGATGATGGATTGACCCCTGAGCAACGCCGTGAAAGGTTTGTTTGTTTTTGTTTATCAACTTTGTATCTCTGGATTTTTTTATTTTATTTTTTAGAATTGAATTTGATTGATCTTGGCTTTGGATTAATGTATAGAGATGGAAAGGCACTCCAGGAGAAGCAAGCTAAGAAAGCTGCTGGAGCTGGTTCAGCTGGAGCTGGAACTGGGGATGCAAACAAAGCCAAGAAATAAGAAGCACCAAACTATTTATATGGGAATTTAGGTACTAGATCAGATCTTGGTTTTCCATTATTACCATGGTTAATATGAATAT
Source organism: Papaver bracteatum (assembly GCA_023529315.1). Taxonomy (NCBI): domain Eukaryota; kingdom Viridiplantae; phylum Streptophyta; class Magnoliopsida; order Ranunculales; family Papaveraceae; genus Papaver; species Papaver bracteatum. The sequence goes on from JAJJWX010001260.1 coordinate 46,073, forward strand.
AACTGTGTCCTGATGTTTGAAGTTTCATAAATTCCTGTTTATGGGATTGTCTTGCTTTCGTTACACTTTGTGGTTTATATATCTGATCTATAAATTCCCTTTCAATTTAGTTATGTTTGTTTCTGTTTGTCTTCTCTAGCTGATAATAAGTTTTGTTTGGTTCAAGTTTCAAATGCTAGTGTTCTATAATGGGATTTCGTAATGCAGAATTGAATTTTGACATTATTATTTGGGAAGGTTTTTTAATGGCCCCATGTATCTATCCACTTCAAGCATAATGGGCCTATGTTATCAAAGGCGTCGCCAAGGCGCCAAAGTGGCCTTATTCTGAACTTGGGCGCCACGCAGTGGGTAAGGAGATGCCACTTTAAAAACTGGCGCCCAGGCGTCGCCTTTCTAGGCGCTCAGGCCAAGGCGCCAGTTTGTTGGGCGCTAAAGTGGCATTTTGATGCCAAAAAAGGGAAAAAATTATTGCCAAAATCTTTTTCATCAAGTCATACATTAATATTTTAAAACCCTAATTTAATTATGTTAAGAAACAGATCATTCCTAGCTGTTTTTGTTAATTACCTTAACAATATTGAAGGGAAAAAAAATCTTTCCAAACTTTTTGCAAATCTTTTTCTTTAAGATTTACAAGCTAATATAGAAAATCCTAAGCTAATTATCAGTTATGTCAAGAACATAAACCTATATGGGAATTATTGTTCTACGCCGCAGCTTCGCCGCGCCTCGCTGCGTCTCGGGATTTTACACCCAATGCCACGCGGCGCCTTACGCCCATGACAACATAGTAATGGGCTCATCATTTGAATTGTTGTAACTGAAGATTATGATGTCGTATCATTTCATATTATAGAATACGAGACATAGCAGAAACTATTTTCTTCGACTAGTAGAGGTTCTGTTCAGTCAGAAATTGTTTCGTTATCAGAACTGTGGCTTTTATTATATCAGCTGCAGTTAGTCGGCTAAGCTTTAAACATAACATCATCATAGAAAACAAAAATGTAGTTAGGATTGGTGAATCAAGACTTGGGTGTAATTCCTTGATGCATTGAATCTGACTCGTGCAACTGTGAAAGTTGCTGAGTCTGATATTTTGAGTTTTATTTCTCTGAGTATGTACATGATTCGTATGCTTTTGCAGTTGCGTACAAAACTGTCAATCTGTAAGAAAATGAGTAATGACCAACTTGACCAAATTGTACAATCCATAAATACTTCTCAAGTGGTTAGCATCTTGATCTAAGGTGCAAGAAGGTGTTTACTTGCCCTTTATTATTATTATTTTCTGACGAACAAAGGAGTGGGAAACACTGTTGTCTAATAGGAGTTATCATCAGATTCAGAACATTATAAGAAGAAAGTTTGTTATTGAAAAGTTGCTTCCAGCGAAGGTCAGATTTGATATAGGTAAACGGCATAACTATTAGCTTCATACTTGGTGTCTACTGTTTTGTTGAACATATTTACCCAACAAACCCAATATGTGACTGACTGTTTTTATATCCACTATCAATTTTGTTCTGCCGAGATAATTTATACTGTTCAGATTGTTTTAAGTTGGGTCTAAAAATGTGTGCCTTCTATGTGCCTGTGTTAGGTGTGCTAGAGTCAATTTCCGACTTAACTAGTGTAGGTAGTACTAGCTTTTCAAACTGAGAATCATTTGAAGTTGGTTTGGTGTTAGACTCGGCTTTCTAGCTGGTGCTGCCAAGGTATAAGCTGCAAGATGTTATCCAATCTCATGCTGGTTTTGGAGTTAAGAAGGAATAGTGATACGTAGCATAACGTCGCAAAACTACAGATTATAGAATAAAACTACAACACAGACGAACTGTATGATAAACTTATGTTAGTTGAACATGCAGAGCAACTATAAATTGCTGTCTGCTGTTGTGGATAGGGGTGAGCATGGACCGGTATTCACCTCATCCGCATCCAATCCAATGCACTACGGATTTTAAATTTGGCATCCGCATCCAATCCAGATCTAATGGATGCATGGATGGATGGATTGGATGCGGATAATCCAATGGATTGCTTGGTTAAAATTTATAGTAAAGAAAATAAAGCCAACACAAGTAACTCCTTATAAAATCTACGTATCCAATATATGTATACAAATATAAAAATGTCACGTACAATATCCCAATCAAACACCTTAAAAATTCCTAAATGATTCATAAGTATTTTCTAGAACTATATAAATATTTTTAATTTAACGGATATGGATGTCCAACGAATTTTCAAGTTGCATCCGGGCCCGATCCGTAATCGGTTGGATTTCAAAAATTCCATCCGCATCCAATCCATTAACGAACGGTCCGGGCATCCATCCGCAAAAGAACGGTTGGTCCCGGTTAAATTCGCGGATTACGGATAAAATGCTCACCCCTGGTTGTGGATGAGGTTAAATTGGCTTTGATTTCTAAAAGAACGGTAGGCCCATCACCTAGGGCAGCCATGTGATGCACCATACGTTTGTAAAAACTAAAAAACTTAGTTTATCTGAGAAAACCAACGAGTGGTTTCAATATCCTAAAGGGTTAGGAAAACTATTTTGGGCAAGTGTGAGTTTTAACTCTCCATACTACGCAATTTCTTGACTTGCATCACTTGGATATTTAGCTGCTAGAAATGTCCTTAAATCTCATCATTCTTCACCCCTCTCAGTGCTTCTTAATGGTTCTCCACGTATTGAATTTCAGCCATCTAGAGGCATAAGACAAGGTGATCCTTTATCTCTTTTCTTAATTTTTCTAGCTATGGAATGGTTTTCTAGAACAATGGTTGCTGCTCATCTTTCTAAAAGTATCAAAGGAATTTCAGCTGCCAGGATGCACCACCAATTAATCATCTACTCTTTGCAGATGATTGTCTCATTTTTACTCATGCTAATTTAACCAGTGTGAATAATCTCTTTCAAGTTTTACAGGATTTTAGTTCTCAATCTGGTCAAGTCATTAACTTTGACAAATCAGCTGTCCATTTTAGCAATAATATGAATCCTAGCATTTGTAACACTTTAAGTCAGATCTTAGGTGTTAAACTTATGAATAAAAATGAGAAATATCTTGGTTCTCCTCTCATCATTGGGAATTCTAAGGTTAAAGCTTTTGAGGATATTCAATTGGCTTTTGATAGAAGGCTGGGGAGTTGGAAAAGCACAACAATGCATCAAGCTGGAAGAACTAAAATGGTTAAAGAAGTTCTTAATTCGATTCCTACTTATCAAATGAGCACCTTTAAAATGCCTAAGAAGTTTATGAAGAAGTAAGATTCTATTCAAAGAAGATTTTGGTAGGGTTCTAAATCCAACAGAGGAAACAATCTCATTGCCTGGCAGAATATGTGTTTATCCAAAGATATTGGAGGCTTAGCATTCAGAGACTTGGAAATGTTAAATCATGCTTTACTCACCAAGTTAGCTTGGAGAATTTATCATCACCAAGATCAAATTCTAGGAAAATTACTCAAAGTTAAGTATTTCAAAGATGAAAACTTCCTCCATATTAATTCAGAAAAGAATAATACTTCTTGGGTTTGGAAAGGCATTGAGCAAGGATTGTCTATTCTACAACAACACTACTGCTTTGAAGTCAAAAATGGTAAAACATCTAGAATCTGGATGGATAAGTGGATTATAGGATTAGATGATAAAGTGGAGCCTCTAGATCCCTCTCATCTCCAATATGTTTTTGTAAGTGAACTCATCATCATTAGCACTGATGATTGAAACCTGTCTCTCCTTAATACTCTCTTTGCCCCTGGAGTAGTTGAGAGAATCAAAGAAATGCAGCTATCTTCTTCTGAAGATGATGTTCTGAGATGGACTCCTTCAAGAGATGGAAACTTCACAGTTAAGAGTACCTACAACAAGCTCACTGAAAGTAGAGTGCAAAATCAGTTGGCTATCAGTAATGTCCCTAAGGAAGTATGGAAAGCTCTATGGAAGATGCAACTCCCTCACAGAGTCAAATTATTCATATGGAAATGTCTTAAATATGCAGTTCCAACAAGAGAAAAGCTCTCTCAATTTAATCACAGTATTGAAAACTATTGCAACATCTGCAAACATCAGAATGAGTCATTATTTCATCTTCTAATATCTTGTTCTCATGCCAAAGTGGTTTGGAATTCTCTGAATATCAACATTTCTCAAGTCCTGGCCAACTGCAACAATGTTAGAGAATGGATTATCTCCTGGTTCACTCAAGTTAATAACTCCACTGTTGAAGAATTAGAGAGGTGGAGAAAAACACTTATGGTAGCTTGCTGGATTATTTGGAAAGAAAGATGTGACTGCATCTTTCAAAACAAGATTCTCAACCCTGCTCATACAGTATCTAGAATTAATTATCAGTTAGCTAGTTTTAGTAGCATGAACTGCACTCAAGTCATAAGTAGAACTGATCAATTAGGGGTCATTCCATCTATAGATCTCTTGCACTCTAATATTTTGACTTATACAGTATATGTGGACGCTTCCTATGATTATTGTACTAATAATTGTGGCACTGGGATGGTGCTTTTCTCTGATACAAGTGAATATAAAGGATTTAAAGGCTCCTATACAAATAGAGTGATGGATGCAGAAGCTGGTGAGTGTATGGCTATATTGGAAGCACTCAGCTGGATTAAAGAGTCAGGAATACACAACATCAAGGTGGTAGCAGATGCAGAAAATGTAGTTAATTCTATTTTGTTAAACAAATCCTTAGTTAGGTGGGAGAATAGAAAGATTGTTAGAGATATCAAACTTCTTATGAACTTCTTTGTCAGTTGTCAGTTCATTCATGTTAAGAGGGACAACAATAATTTGGCAGATGCCATTGCTAAGAAGGTGAGAAGAGAGAAAGTTACTATTGAGTATTCTCAGAATGTCTTAAATTGTGTACAATCTTTCTTAGGCAGGCATATTGAGCCTGCCATTATTTAATAAAATTCACTCTTGGTATCAAAAAAAAAAAAATCTCATCATCCTTGACCTCCAAAGAACTCGTGCTAATGAAGATGGCTAACATAATCCAGTGTGGATAGTCTTAGTTCTTCCTCTTTTGCACGACGTGTGTATCTGTGTGCTAATTCTACAATGGGATGGACTCTCCACCTGAATGGTACTCCAGGAGTTTCCACCTGAATGGTACTCCAATGCCTTGGGAATGTTTAAGCGTAGACTACGTTTCGAATTTGGAATGCTACTGAACTCTACCGATTCTAATTAATTTTGGGGCCCTGGGCCGTCCACGGCCTTGCACCTACTCCCTTTGCATATTACCAACACTGATGCGAATGATGTTCACTGTTATTCGCGTTAAACTAGATTCAGGCATGCACGATAGGTTGATGATAAAACCTCGCTGAACAAATTAATGCTTAATTAATTAACAAATGTTTCATTAAATGATCATGATTCTTAATTAGTACGGATAAACATAATCAATCCAACTGTAAGATAAGCAAGCGCCCATAATCTCTGAACAGACTGGACGGTAAGAGAAAACTAAAGATGTGTATTAAGTATCTTTAATTTCTGGTAGATAACCTAAAGATGAAGGTAATAAAATGCTAAGAACACTCTGGATGATAAGATAATAAAATGCTGATAATATGAAGGTTTATAACTTATTCTTTTTATCTTCTTGTCGGTAGAAACACGAATTGAAGTAGGGTGGTGGCGGTAACATAGACGTGCAAATCACTCTTAATTAAGAAGATATTCATGCATGCTCAAGAACGGTATCTTCATGCCTGTTGCGTTTTTAATTCTGGTGACTAGCATCACAGAACCTGCGCATGGGTTTGACCAATCTAACACCAGTCCTGGTCATGTCGTCAATGATCAACCTCTCGCTAACCCGCTTTCTCATCATTACATTACTGAACCTCTTTTGGCCCGCTCTTAAATTCGGGTAAATAGATGTTGCCCTTAGCTAGGATTATGTTTGCCTGTAATAAGGTGCACGCCCATACACCTTTATCACTATTGAACGTAAAACTCGTAAATAGCTAGGAAAATGAATGAAGATTCGGAAACGCATCACGTAGCCACCACTAGGCAATGGTGTTTGCCAATGAGGAAGAGTTACCCCACCCTTCTCATGCTTATATGCGGCTTGAAAAGTACCATTAATGCAGTGGTTGTGGTTGTTCTGGCTGTTTTTATCGTATTAGTTAGTTATTGTAGATAGTTTTGCAATATGTACATTGTACAGTCAGTCAATTCGGAGAGACAGGCATTCAGAACTAAACTAACTTATCCTATGGAAATGCGTATGTGTAAAGGGAGAATGAGTTAATGCGGTCATATACAAACCAGCTAGGTCTGCAGCCTATATGTGGCTAGAGAAGCTTCATATGTAGGCTTAGGGTTCTTTACTAATTAAATTAATTTATCAAAATATCATCATTAATGAGGCTAATTAAGAAAACTTATCTTTTGTCTCCCAAAGGAGAAAAAAATAAATTATCTTGGAGCAGTCAGTTATAATTCTGTGGACAGGTGGTGACACCCCATTGATCAGCCACCTAATACCATCATCACGAGTTTAAGAAAACTATCAATTTCTTATGATTAATCTTTTCTAGTACTTTTAGTTTGTCCCTTACGAGGGTTGTTGTGTTGATGATCATATCATGTCATACAGTGCCCTCTCTTATACAGATCAAAATGGCGATGGCCAATAGAAGTTATATTCATTAAAACATTTTGTTAACTAGATTTCAACCTTTTGTATAAGAAATAGAAGAAATTAGTTAATTATTTGATTAAGTCTTAATCATGTTGTTAGGAATAAAGAATTAATATATTAAAGGAGATTAAGGCGGTGATCATGATGTGTTAGCCATCATGATCACCTATGAGGAAGAAATGGTTAGTAGTCTGGTCCTTTGGTAACATAGGCCCCGTCCGCTGTACACAAATTAAAATGATATCCTAAGTCACTCAACTCAAGTATAGAACTCAAATTATTGATATTATCACCTAACAATTTCTGTGATATTACAGTAACATCGCCATTTTACAAACCTTTGAGTTTGTTTTTGGTCGTTTTGTCATAAATTTATGGGCTAATTACAGATGGCTTTTGTTAACTTTTATACCTGTATACAGGTGGATTAGTAAACAACTAATTTCTTACATTGGTTTTACAAGTTTGATATCGGAACTAGTGTTAGTAATATAGGATAAATCAAAATATATTGTTTCCGGTACTGCCCTTGCAATTGTATAGAAATCTGGATTAATATTTGTTAATTACGGTGGGACCCGAGTCTTTTAGCCAACGAGTCTATCAGTCTTCACTCTTCAGAGTCGACTCTCTATATTTTTAACTGCACGAGCTCAAACTTTGATTTACAATTTTCATGAGAGTTTTTTTTCTATTCTTACTGTTTCTCCATTTTCAATTTTCATGAGAGTCTTTTCCTTTTCCTTTTTCTCCACAAGCACTGCTACCGGTTTCTTACCTTTTGAATCTTGAGTAAGAAACATGATCTTGATGTGGATGATGGTGTTGTTTTTTTAATCTTGATGCCGACGATCCAATTTTGATTAATCTTGATACCGACGATGACAGTGTTTTTGAATGCGAATCAATCGGCTGGGAAATAATTGTTGAATCAGATTATAAATGAAGAGATGGGTACAAAATTGAGTTCTATCGAAAGTGGTAAATTACCATGGAGAATAACAAATCCTCAAACAGGGAAAAATAAGGTGGATCCATTATGTTTGTTTACTTGACATATTTGATTAGTTAATTAATGAAGATTGATTTTACATATTTATTTTTCTATTATGGTCCATCTGTCGATTATCATACATACTAAGATGAAGATTAATTAGCTGGAGAAGAAGACGTAGAAGACGGAGAAGAAGGCACAGAAAACGAATGTTTGACGGAGAAAACTAAGATCAGGAAAGAAATAATATTTGGTGATTTTTAATTCGGTGGGGACTGTGTGGGGTATGTGTTTTTGTCACAAGATTCACAACAAAGCTTACTACACGGATTAATCATTAATTGTTAAGGGTGGAACACGAATTTTCATTTCATCCGTAAACAAAGAATTTAACACTTTCAATGAACAATCCCTAAATTCAAGGCAGAAAGTAGAGTATTTAATATCCCTTATCCTATATACGGGATACAAGTTAACAAGACCCATTACAAATTGGTCATACTTTTTCTAATTCAGTTACAAATAGATCATACTTTTACTAATTGTCTACAAATTGATCATACTATGGGCGACATAACAGTTTTTCCAAAAAACGGTGTTAAATGTTCCCAAAATGCCCTCAAACCTAACTCAACTAATTTAACTTGGGTTACCATGTCTTTGACGTGGCAGATCGGTGACGTGGCAGATCGGTGACGTGGCAGATCAGTGACGTGCCATATCAGTGACGTGGCTGCAAAAATAGTGGCCAGAAAATTAGACCGTTCCCAACTGTCTGATTTTCAGTTTTCTTTATGTACCTACACACATTCATACTTATCATTTCAATTTCATTATAACAACCATTACAGATAACATGTTCAAACCAAAAATGGGTGGAGGCAAAAGTCAATGGTGCAACAATTCAAGTGAGGCAAGCAACAACAGGGTAGTTGATGGATCAAGCAGCATCAAGATCATTTGTTGTTTATGTGAGATTAGAATGCATGATCCTATTGATTGTCCATGGATATACTCAAGGTGTAAGAATGTACCTTGCAATGGAGTGAGAAAGTTGTTGAAAGCTCAAATTGAAGATCATGTTGCTGAGAAGTTCTTGAGATGCTCAGTCTGCCCATACTTTGAATGGTTTGCAGATACCACAAACCAAAAAAGAGCAATGAAAGTTCAACTCCCAACTCCACATTACTACTTTGCTTGTGGGGACAAGAGCCATATGCACAACAACTTTCCATGGAAGAACCAACCATGTAAGAAGATGAATTGTAAGGGAACTATGATGCTCTTGTTCTGCCAGAATGTACACAACCATAACATTGCTTACCTCAAATGCTCCAACTGTCTTGATTTTCAATGGTTGTTTGATGCTGTGTTGAATGCAGCAAAATCCAGTGTAAAAGAAACATCCCTGATAATGGCAGAATTATGCAAAGAAATAAGAGATCTACAAATGTAATGAGCTACCACTTAAATAAAAAGAAAATTTCATACACCATAACTTAGAATATTAACATTAAGACCATCAATCCAAAACATAAATAACATACTGCTGCAAACAGATGCAGTAACAAAAGTAGTAATTTAAAAAAAAAAAAGGACACTAAAGAAGATCCAAGCACATGACTTATTGAGTAACAACAACAGAAACCATAACCTTTTCTTTCCCTATTGGTTTTAGAACTGTGAAAGTCTGAGTTAGTGTTTGACTCAGCCCACCAACACCTGCAATGCTCTGTGACAGTATTTGTTGCACTTGCAATCCACTGCCAGACCTGCCTCTACCACCTCTTGAACATCTTCCTCCTCTTGAACCTCTACCACCAGTTGAGCCTCTACTACCTGCATTTGTTGATGATGATGCACCAGCAGCAGCAGTATCTGTAGGTAGATATGATGATGATGATGCAGCAGCAGCAGCAGATGTAGTTAAAGCACCTCCTATTCCTCTTGTTGCTTTTCTTGTTCTCCTACCTAAACTAAGCTCATGAGGATCTGGATAAGAAGTGGAGTGAGATGCTCCTTGAACCATAGTTCTTTGTCTTTTAGCCTTTGGATTAGATCCAACAGGTGCACCAGCACATGTTCTCTTGTTATGTCCAATAGTCTTACATCTTGTACAACTCCTAACCTTCTTCTCAGTGTGACCTTCATCATAAGCTCTGTTTCTTTTCTTACATGGTCTCCCTGGTTTTCTGATGTCAATAGGAGGTCTCATATTAACTATGCCTTCTGGATGCATAAAGAAACAAGAGAGAAAGAGAGACAGAGAGAAAGAGATAAGAATAGATAAGGAAATAAGAAAAAGAAGAAATGAAAGAGGACAATAAGTAGTGGAAGCAAACCCTAATTATTAAAGAAATATGATAAATATATTTTGTCATAAAGTGAAAGATTCCATAATAGTTAAATTACATAAAGGGACAAAGGCAATGACCCAAAAAAAAAGTTGGGTAAAGTTGGTGCTTACCTCATCCCAGTCTTCTCTGCCTAGTAATAATTGCATCTTAGGAGCATAAGTTGCTCTCAAAGCATCAACCAGATAGCACTTGTTGCAATAACTACCACCAAAAATATAACAATATTTTTAAGGGCTATTAATAATGACTTGGTTCAACTAGAATCCAACCATATTATAAATGACAAACTAAAAAAAAATTAAAAAAAAAGGAAGAAAACTCACTCAGCCCAATTGATTCTCATATCCATCAATACACATACAACATGTATGAAAGGGATTCCTCTAAGTTGCCACTGAATGCAACTGCAAGTCTTGTCAACAATATCAACTTGAAACAAAGCATTAGTTTTAATGTTCTTCACCTCATATAACTTGCCATAAACTGCTCCAGTTGGTTTCAGGTGAGCTGTGCAATTCTCCATCTTCTTTATCAACTTCATAACTTCTGGCACCAAGGTTCCAAGATCCAACTTATCTGCCTCGGCTCTTCTCTTGTAAAACATACCCATACATCATTCCAAGGGTACAAATGGACTTGTCTCTCATTGGGCCATCCATGTTGTTGAAGGACTCACAGATGTTACTGTTGGTGTGATCAGAACAAGTAGATTGGTCATAAAATGCCTTAGACCACTGCTTTGGTTTTTTCCCTCATCATGTATTCTGCTGCTGTTGGAGACAACTTTACAAGCTTATCCGTATGTACCTAGTCATAACAATAAGGGTAAAAATATTACATAACATTAAAACAATTCTCAAATAACACTAAAAATAAAGAGGAAAACTAACCTTCCAATGTCTTTCCTTATAACATAGTGCAACATTGCATACCAGATTATGTAGCTTTGTACCTTTATAGTATTTTTTTGAAATTTGTTTACATATGTATGTAGGTGAATACATAAGAAAATTAAGGACAACTTCTTCTCAGTAAAGTTCAAATTTACAAAGTAACATTTACCTGAAACAATATCTTTGGTTATGATCTAGAAATAACTTAGTAATGGTTTCTAAAAGCCCTTTTTGTCTATCTAAGATAAAAGTCAGCTTTCCTCTAGGGTGGTTGATAATATATGGCTTTAATGATTTCATAAACAAGTGCCAATTCTCACCAATTTCATTCCAAGTAACCATTATAGCCAATGGTACAACACTATTCTCTGCATCCAAAGCAGTTGCAACTATCAGACATCCACCATGCTTTCCAGTCAAATGAAAAGCATCAAAACCTATCATATTTCTGCAACCATCATGAAAACTTTTGAGTGGTGCTACAAAGGCAATTGTCATTGACTCAAAGCATCCATCAACACTGCAATAAACCAAGAATTGCCATCAATGTTCAATTTCAGAGTTAAAACAAGTGAAATAAATACAACTTAATATCTATAAACTATGTAAATTGATACTCACCTTCCAAATATGTAGTTTGTCAAAGAACCAGGGTTGGTTTTCTCCATCATATCACAAAAGGCTGGAACAAGTCTATAATCCTCATCATAACTGCCATTTACTTTTTCCAGTGTCTTAGTTCTAGCTCTCCATGCCACATGATAAGGAACACTAGTATTATGAGTAGTGTGGAATTGGTCTTGTAAATTGAAAGGACTAGGCATTGGGTCTCCATTGGTTAGCTTATCATACAAAAACTATTTCACAAATTCTGCATTTTCAGTCCTGTTTCTGGTTACACCTTCAGTCACACATGTATGCTCCAAGTTCATCTTTATGAGTATGAAGGTAGGTTCATGTGTTATGACACTTGCATAAATAAAAAACTCACAGTTCTGAGACTTGTTATACTTACAATTAACCTTGATCCTTTCTTTGTCATTGGGATTCAACTTGTACTGAAACTTCTTCTTCACTACATAAGATCTTAAGTTCTTCTTAAAGTCCTTCATATCCATTAAATCCATCCCCACAAACATTGTATCAACATCCACAAATTCCTCAGCATCTCCAGTATCATCATCAAAATCACATGTTCTTTCAGCAGCTTCTACATGTGGCTCCCAAACTTTCTCATACTTATTGATCCATGTTGTTTTCTGACCATCTTCTTCTGCAACTCCTTGGATAGATAAAGTACCTTCTTCATCTTCAGAATCATGGCTACTAGAACTATGGTCACTGTCAGTATCATATGGTATAACAGCCATTGCTTTTCCTTTTGGGTCACACTCCTCATCTTCATCACAATTGTTGTCTTTGTGGGCTTCATCTACAACATAGAATGAAGACAGGTTAAAATGCAGACAAGTTAAAATGTAGAGAATGTATTCAATCAAAACAGAGTGATGGAAATCATACATGCATTTCCCTTTTTCTTATATAGTTGTGGATGTAAGAAATCAAAAGAGTCTAATCCTCCAAAGTAGTTGTTCACAAAATCAGTATACACTTGAATACCCATTTCTGCATCATCAGCAACTGGAATTCTACAGTCATCAATGGGATGACACATATCTTCTTCAATATTTGTGAATTGTATGTTTTCATACTCCAACTCAGCCTGCCTTGATTGAACTGATATTTCTTCATCCACAACCTCATCATCATCCACAATAACAAATAACTTCTTGCCATTAACACTACCAGTGACTGCATCAATTGACTATTTTATCAGCCTAGGACTTCTTCTTAGTAGCTTAGAAGATTTACTATATATGATCCTCTTCTTAGGTGTTAAAAAAACAGATGGATCAATATTGACTGGTGGTGCACCTCTTTCAATGTGTATCCTTGATGTACTCTGCACCTTCTCAGGTGTTGAAATAACACTCTTTGAAACATATATACAAGAAGATGAAGGGCATTCATCACTAAGAGGAACTTTCATGTTGGTAACATTCATGTAAAGATGAATATACCCATCATCTTCAACCACACCTTTATCCCACATCTCAAAGAATTCTTCATTATTACCAATATAGAAAGGATCTGTGTCACTAAACCAAGTCAGATTAACCTTCTTAATAGGTGGTTATTGGTATGCAACATGAAATTGATCACTAAACCCATTCAATCCACCAGAATTCACACTTACATTATCAAAAAACCTAACCTTATTTGTATTTGATTCTTCAACCCTAAAACTTCTAACTAGGTTCTTAACATATTTCCTACACATACACATAATCAAATTCAATTCAGCAATAAAATCAAACAGATAACATACCCAATCCCTTTCACAAATTAGGGTGTTCTAAAATGGTTTGTAAAATACCCAATTTTCAGAAATTCGGGTGTCTGATAAAAAAAAACAAAAAAACCCCAATTTCAGAAATTAAAGTTAGTATAAGGGAATTATGAAATTGACAAATAACAACCCACATCTTACAAATTAGGGTTTTACTAAAATGGTTTGTAAAAAAACCCCAATTTTCAGAAATTAGGGTTTACAAAACAAACAAAAAATCGATAAATTAGGTTACTAAAATCTAATATGAAATTGACAGAATATGGTTGTGATTACCAACCTCATGATCTTCGCATACATAGTGGCGAAATCTTGTAAGAAAACCACGGCACTGCTACAATCAGTCTGATTCTTTGCTTGAAAATCTTCACGAACTAGGGTTAAAGATGGATAAAAAGCATATACACGAGAAGCATAATGTATTCAGTACCTGTTTGCGATCAAAACCAGGGGATTACTCAACTTTCTGAGTGAATCACCATTTTTGCAGAGGTTTTAGATAGAGATAGCTGAGACGGAAATGAAATCGATTTACCGTAACCCTAAACTGTTAAAGAATTTCGTCCTGCTACTTCATATCCTGTCCGTTTGTATCATCTATCGAGATGCATCAATCATAAGATGTGCGGTGTTAGATCTGCTATGGTCAGGTTAAGGACAAACTCGCAACTTTACAAGTGCATTTAACTCTGAAGCGGTGGGACCAAGTGACATAACTTTGTCTTTAACGGAAGTGGGACCTGTTTTGTTAATGGTTTGTAACAGTATGACCCTTTTATAAACCGAGTCTTAATAGTGGGACTATTTTTTAATTTTCCCTAAATTTATCTTAAATTGGAATTAGAAAATTCAAACCATACCATTCGTATAATATGGATTAATTTTTAAGGAGATATGATTAGTATGAAGTGTATTAAATCTGAAAAATGACAAAGTGTGCTTAATTGGAGTGGATGAAACTGGCGAAGTCTGCTTTAAAATGTTTGGCCAAGTTGGATCCAAGTAAGCTTACACGTTGTAACACATCATCATACATATTCTTTTCTCCCTAAACTTGAACAAAGCCTGCATCTATTGTTTGTTTGCTAGTGCCGGAATTTTATTTGATAATTTGTTTATTTAGGGAACAAAAACAAAGTTGAAACAGAATCTAAAAAATAAACAGAGGAAAAGTTAATAGAAAAGGGTAATAACATGGGGTAGTGTCTATTTGTTCCCTTCCCTTCTAATCATAGATTAGTAAGTAACTAGTACAGGATTAATGTTGGATTTAGCATTTCATCATGTGCTTCCACTTGAATCAAACATAGTTCAAAACCACTAACCAAATTAGTGCAATTATTGTTATTGACCATCTCTTTTGATTAGTAGTAAAAGAAATCAATTCAAAACAACGGGCGGGCTTGGAATCTGACTCACAAACACACTCTCTCAGTGGATTGTCTTAATTTGTAAACACATGCTCTTGCTAAATATGGAATTAACTATGATGGACCAAAAGCTCTTATGCCATGTGAACACAAATATTCCGTATGATGTTCACAAAATATCTTCATATGTTTAAAGGAGAAAGTTAGTTTCATTGCTATTGGGGCACCAACTTTACTTGGGGTATACCAAAATCTATTTAGGACAAAACATCTCTCCCTATTGATTGATACACCCCAAGCAAAATGGTAAGCCCTTATCAGCAACTTTGCTTTGTAGTAGACACCATGTTGACAAAAGTGGCTGCCATTGTTCATTTCTTGGCATGCTCTTACCCTTTTGAGTCGGAACTCGGAAGTAAATATTTCTGATTGTACCACAAGGCTCAAAATTAGAAGTGGATAATATGTCTATGTCAAATTTGTGCACTTTTTTTTTTATGGGGTTATGCACTTTTGATTATTTATTTTTAATGGGATGCTTAGGAATGGAATGGTGTCATGTGGGGGTTTAAACAAAACTAATAAGCATTCATTAAACAAAACTACCCTTTGATTAAGCAAGAATCATTTACAGTAAGCAATATGCTAAAAAGGGAACCAGCTGAATGGAGTTGGGGAAGGTTGGCTTGGCCCCAGATTCGAGGTTCTTTTTGTATCTTTGTTTCTACTCTTTTTATGGCATGCTCTCTTGGAATTAGGTTGTAATGTATATTGTATTATGGAATGTCCCCTGACCATTTCAAAGGCCAAATTCCTTGAAGAAAAGCCAGATATATGTATTATGATCATATTGTTCTTCCAACATATGTGGCTCCAGACTTTTTCCAAATATATGTTCTTCCCTCAAAACACAATTATGTTTTGGAATGTCAAAAAGACAATGAGTCGTATCTATGGTCAAATAAGATCCTCCTAATGGATTTTATTCTAAGCCTCCTTCAAAACATGCAAACAATTAAATACATGATCAAGTCAGTAGTACATCGTGGGCTGGCTGACTGTTAATGATGTCTGAATTTGGCACTGTGCTTGGTACCTCAAATATATATGGATAGATTTGTCTCACTGTCTGGCCTCTTATGGAGAGAACAAAGCTGGAGCAGGGCAGATTTCGCGAGGACTTTGTTGCTTCTATTGGGCAAAGGCTGCATATATGGCATTCACTTCAAGTTGACTAGTCTTGGCATAACATTGACTATTTAACGACTTTTGGATGTAAATAGTTTTTTAGTTTGGGGATATGCCACTCTGGTTAGTATTGCTGGAATATACTTCCATACAGGGTCTTAATTTTGGGACAAATTGTCAAATCCTCTTGTTTTCCCAAAAAGAATAGTCACATTCCACCAATTTTTTATGAGTTCATCAAGAAATTAAGCAATCTCTGCACGCAACCATTGGACTTTCACTCGTAGCTGAGGGAGATGATGCAGTTTCTTTCTGGATTAAGTATGACTTGATAGTTTGAATTTGATTATAAAAAGTATGACTATGGCCTATAAGGTGTGAGTCAATAACCAAAGCTTACCATTTCAAAACATAACTCTAGTTTTCTTCCATTAAATGTCTAAACTAATGCTATCATTAAAGGAAATTAAATTTTTTTGAATTCTTAAACAAAATTAAGAAGCGAGTTTCAGACTTAATGACTTTACACTGTACCAAAGGGGTATCAGTGACGGAAAATTGGTTATTTGTTCAAATATTTTTAAAACATGATTCAAATGGACGAGCAAAAATTAATATGGGTGAAATGGACAAAAAAATAGCAAGGATGAAATTGGATTCATCCTGACTTAAACTTAAAAAATAACAAGGATGAAACTTGATACATCCTGATGTAAATAAAAAATAAGAAAAATATTTAAAAATTGATAGGATGAAACTGTTTACATCACGGCTATTTTTACATTTTTGTCCATTTAAACGGTATCAAAATCTAAATATCATTTTCACCCATGAATTGTTGAGTTTGATCTTTTTAACCAATTTTGTGTATCGGTGACACCTTAGTACTCGACTAATTTATGTGTTTTTAATCTAATTTATTACCCTCTAAATTTAGTTTTGTTATTCTTTTACACAAGTTATTATGTTCTTATTCATGCTAATATAACATCATAACTTGATACCATCGTACACAACACAAAAAAAACTAATGGAGCAGGGAATATGAATTGAAAGATCCTATCAGAAAGTCAATTGTTATATTAAATTCATTCATCATCAATTTAAGAAAGTTGAAGAACAAATTAAGAAATTACTAATTATAATCAAATTAAAAGCTAGATTAGAATACATGTGAGGTGTTTAAGCAAAACACATGACCCCTCAACATACACCACATAAAGTCCATTAAAGTCTGAATTCTTATTCCAGATTTTGTCTTCCTAACTAAAATTAACTTAATTTAAGACTAAATATATGTTAAAAAGCATGCGTTGTCGATCATCGATTGGTTTGTTAACTAGCAAGAAACATCTATTATGGTTGGCACGAACCTTAGAAGCAAGGTTTAATGCCCTTTTTCAGTAACAACACACCATTTTGCTCCTTTGAAATTTTATTGAATTCTTTAATTTTGATTTAAGGTTAATAAATTATTAATTAACATTATTACCTGTCAGATTAGTGTCCTTAATCACCCTATATATTTATACTCCTGTTGGTTTCATTCTTCTCTGTATACTTCTTCATTTCATTTTTCTATAGCTAAATTTTGTTTAAATTCTCCCGTAGATACATTCAACTCTTGGTATATATGGAAGATCACCATTCTCAGTTTCAAAACATGTTAAATCTATACATACCTAAAGATACTCGATTTTTCACTAACCCGATGTTGTGGAGTGCGATTGCAGAAACCGCAGCTACTAGTAGTCTTCGTGGTAATAGTGGCGGCGGGGAGGAATCAAGGGAGCGGCATATGCAATCGGATTCAGATTCCGGTTCCTCGGCAGTCACTAATAATGATGCAGCTTTCGGTAACAATGCAGAATTCACCACGGGATTATTTCGTCCAATTATGTCCTTGCACTCATCAAGAGATGAGTCTTCTAATGATGTCAAACAGAAATGTTTTCCTGTTAACTTCTTGCAGATGTTTCCGGCTGAACTTAGCCAGACATTTGTTTCGCAACATTCTCCTTCTGCAAGTTCATCTTCTCCGTCAAAAGATTCGAACCTTCCGAATTTGAATTTGTTTTTGCAACAACCAAAATCTACTAATTATGTCGAGCAAATGAGACCACGACTAGATGAAACTCATAATCACCAACTTCTACAGCAACAACCTGGAACGGAATATAGAGTAGTGCACAACAACAATCAAAATTCTATGAGTACTTCGAAGGGTACTAGTAGTCGTAGCGAGTATTGGCTAAGTGCAACAAAAACGCAGCAAATGAAGTGCACCGGTAGAAGATTAACGCTTGACAATAATCAACAACGACCGGTCAGTACGTCTGTGTTTTCATCAACACAAGCAAAGCTCTTTAGAGGTGTGAGGCAAAGGCATTGGGGAAAATGGGTAGCTGAAATTCGATTACCCAGAAACCGTACTAGAGTTTGGTTAGGCACATTCGATACAGCTGAAGAAGCCGCATTTGCTTACGATACAGCTGCGTATAAACTAAGAGGAGAATATGCACAACTGAACTTTCCGGATCAGAAACATCAACTTAACGTAAATTCTTCGAAAACAAGACATACATTTTTACTTTTAGAAGCTAAGTTACAAGCAATATGTGGAGGTGTTGATAAGAAACCAGTCATTGACACATCACAGCCATTAGCATCATCGCCGCCACCAAAAAAACAACAAACGCGTGAGAAGCTGATGAACTTGCAATCTTTGAACCAATCAAGATTATTACCATTGAGAAAAGATCAATGGGGTGTTGAATCATCATCAAGTACAGAAGAAGTGAAAGTTGGAAATAGTAGTAGTACTAATAGCAACAAGAAAATCATTGTTGCAAATAATGAACATAATAAGTTGTTATACTCAGATGTAGATACTGGTGTTCCATTGAGTAGAATGCCTTCATTGGATATGGATATGATTTGGGATTCACTTTTGTGAATAACCCTACATGGTAAGGAATCGGAATTCGACCGTGTTCCAGTCATTTTCCTAGCTAGAGAGGTCCAACTATTTAGACATCCTAAAGTGGGAATCCCTTTTGTAATTTGCTTTTTTTGTTGTTTTAATTTTTTTCCTGTAATAGTTTTTGTTATTGTGTAAGCAATTTTACACTGCCAGATAAAAGTATTCTGGTTCATATAAACTCCTTAATTTTCACCAAGTTTTTCTTTTATTTCATTTCTCATAGTTACACAAGTATCAAATCATGTACTACACTAATACTTGATTTGTGCCTGTCATCCTCGCCCAGAGGGCCATCTTTTTTGCTTTGTTCCAATTTTATCGGATGTCCAGGGAGGAACAAAATATTCAAATTAGTCGAGTACATTTGCTAAAAACTGTATGCGGAAGGAACATCAAAATGATTGCCCTCAAATTGAGTTTATCTCATGCAAGAGGTGAATCCTATTGCACAACAAGGGATAATCTAGAGAACTAAACCAACTGAAGCCCAATTAAGTGAAAAAGGAATACTTGTCATTGCAAGACAACTATTGCAATTGCTTCGCTTGTACCCTACACTGTGCATAATGTTTTTGCTCTATAAAGACCACATAAAACTCTTCTTCCACTTACAAATTTAGATCGATTGTCATAAAAAACAAAATCAGAATCTCCTCCTCATTTCTCAAAAGAAAATTAAGAAACATTTCCAATATATAGATGGATACTACAGCATCTGGATCGACAATCACGGGGCGTTCTTTCGAAGACTTCTACCCAGTAGCACATTGGGTCAAGGAAGAAGATAATACTCTTGAACTTCACCTTCATGGTACATATACATTTCTTCTTCTCTTGTTTTTTCTTTCAGAAAAACAGAATGCATATGTACTGGAAATGTGGTAATGCGCCTTTATTGCTGTGCAATTATAGCGCGTTTGGATGCACGCCTAGAAGTAATTTTTTGACTTCTAGAAGTCGAAAAGGAAGAAGTCAGTTTGGGTGCAGAATTTTAAAACGATTTCCAGAAGTAGAAAAGTTAACTTTTTGTGAAGCAAAATATCCTGGCTTCTGACTTCTACTTCTGGAGAAGCAGAAGTCAAAAATAGAATTGTATCCAAACGCGCTATTAACCTTTCTAAGCATAACTGCCTACCCATGCACTGCCTACCCATGCACATCCTAATTTGTGCATTTTTCTCTTGATAAGCAATTTTTTTTTTCCTGACAGTTTTGCCACGACATATTAACTGATTATCCCATTTTTCATTTTGCCATTAAGTTCTCCTCACGAGTCTACACAAGCTCAAGCATGACACAATTTGGGCTTTCGAAATCAAGAAAGTATTGTAGCCAAGGCATATATATAGTTAATACCTCTTTGAGGAATATAAACGAATAATATGGAATAACCCTTAGGTTAATTAGTTTTACAGTAAAATGATAAAAAAAATACGTCATTTGCTCGTTAGTGGCCGCTTGGTGCGCATTCTATCATTGATTTCTAAGCTATAATCATGAGAAATGGTTTCTAACTCCATCAGTTAAAAGTTGGGCCTTACCTAAATCTAACATCTCGTATCTTGCAACTTGCCTTCAGTCCACCTTGTATGTGAGAATTAGGGGTGTGCAACGGTTGGACGGTTGCGGATTAGGGGTCACCCGCAACCAAACCGTAAAAGTTGCGGTTTTGGAAAATCAAACCGTGTCCGGTCCAATCACCCGTGTTTTTTTCATCCGCGGATCAGCGGATGATACGGCCCGGTTGCGGATCAACCGCGGATTTACTCAGGAAAAAGAAAAGTAAAAAAAAAAAAACTAAGTTAAGAAAGATAGACAAAGAATGCAGTGTTAATTCATTGACAACTTGTCATGTTATTCTTAGTTGTTTGATAATGAAAATTATATGGGTCTTGAAATGATTTAATTTATGTTTTATGTTCTGATCTCTTAATGTTTGGGCCATGTCATGTGACTAGAATTTTTGTTGGCTTCAGGCTTTCAGGTATTTACATTGTGCTAACATGCTTTAGAATTAGAATCATGGTTTATATATAAAACCCAAAATTGTGGCTACACAAGCCCACAGAACTAGATAGGGAAGTTAAGGCCTTTACTACCATACGGTGCAAAGTGTTAAAACCGCGGTTCTACTTAATCAACCGCAACCAAACCGCTAAACCTTGCGGATTTGAAAACTCAACCGTGTCCGGTCCGTAGCCTCTTGCGGATTGGTTTTCACCCGCAATTTTGCGGACGGTTGCGGGTGTAAACTGCGGTTCCGATTTTTTTGCACACCCCTAGTGAGAATGACCGCCTATTTTGAGATTTTAGAATTTCAGGTCACCATGGACTAATAGATGAATTGTGTCAAAAAGGTTTATAGAAAAGCATATACTAATATTATTACTACTGCAAGTAGAATTCAAAAAGGAACAACTAAGAATTCAGTTTAGCAAACCGGGTAACATGAGGATCACTGGAGAACGGCCCCTCGTCGAGAACAATTGGAGTCGTTTCGCCATGGATTTCCGGATCCCCAGGAATATTTTCGTTCAAGCAATTCAAGCGAAGTTCGTCAACGGGGTCCTTTATGTTAAACTGCCCAAGACGATCACCAAGAATGTCATAAGACAAGATATAACACCAATTAATAAGCGAGCACAGGAAGAAGCTCATCCAACTGCTCGGACGACATCGTTGCGGGATAAGTTCAGAGAAGATGAAGGTACTTTATTAGGTAGAATATACTCAACTGCTGGCTTTGAAGACAATAAGACTAGTAATCAATCGCAAGAAGATGAATCCGTCCTAAAAGTTTTGCAGGCAACAACCGACGAACCGAAAGCAAATAGCGGTGCAAGTAGGGTCTATATTGTACTAATACTGACTATCTTGGTGGCTTTTGTGGCTTATGCTTCTCGTATGTATACTTCCAAGTTCTAACACTAATGAAATGTGTTAAAGAAAGAAGCCTTCACTATGTTCGCTTTGTGCATTATGTGAATGCTCATTTTATTATCGTAAAAACATTGACTTCAATTTGATAACATGTTTAAACACATTATAAGTTTCTTTTACAGAAAAATAACATTTCAGTTCTTCTCATTAGGGCAATTCCTATGGCAATGGCCAAATTCAAACATTTGTTGAGCCACGTGGATGGCCAAATTGGGTTTTCCACTATGGTAAAGCGTAGGGCGTTGGACCATCAGGCGCGCGTTCGGAAGACATACATTGGCGTTGGAAGAAACAACGCACTCGTTGACTACACAACCGTTGGCGTTGTAAGACACAACGCGGGCGTTAGACACAACGCGGGCGTTAGACACAAAGTCTCTAACGGTCGACTCTCTAACGCCTATATTTCCAACGGTCGAATTTCAACACTATAAATTCGTTCTACTGATTTCATTTTCAGTCACACCACTGTTAATTCCTTCTTCTAAAACTCTTCTAAATCAAAAAATTCTAATACAATATGAACAACATAGTGAGAAGAGCGGCGAATAGTATAAAGAAGAAAAGAGATCGAAAAAATGAATCCGCACCGCTGCCGCACACATGTGTAGATTTTTCTCAAAATCGAGAAGCAGAGTTTGCTTCGCCAAATATTGTTGTTGCTCCATCATTAGTCCCAGGTCATGTGTCGGGACATCATGATCGATCTGAGGATTATTATAACATGAGAGGTGGATTTTCAGAATTAAATGTTGTTTATGTTGGTCTACCACCGCCTGCAGTCCGAGAAAGGGTTGACAGATATTCTTGGCGTGCGCTTTATAGATTGAAGCCTAGAAAACATAACAACAAAATTCCGAAAACAGTGGTAGAAAGGTGGTGGATGACGACGCACACATTCCATTTTATGGATTTCGAAATTGGTAAGTTTTTTTAACTTAAATTAATTTTCTTAAATTATTATTAAATAATCAAAAGAATTAATCATGGTTAATATTATACTTGTAATAGGAATTACTCCCCTGATTTGTATTTCATTGTTGAGATCCCAAGTGGAATGGCAGACCCGCCACCATTCAACCAAGACAAATGGATGTCAAATAGTAAATGGGAGACGCTTTTTTCCTCGTTTGTGGAATCATAAATACGTCAAGATTATAAAGATTTGAAAGGAGGTGGGATTAGATGTGCAGCGATAAAGTCTTTCCTAACCAAACCCAGAAACGCAGAATATGTAGATGATTATCCTGAAATCGAAACGATGTTTATCTTATGGGTACTGGGTCATACATTCTTTCCAAACTCAACTTATGTTGCTCATGTTGGTTGGCTTGAAGCGTTACAAGATCCCGACAAAGCACCAGATTATGACTAGGGATCTGCAATTTTAGAAGAATTGTACTGTGTGCTGGATCAACCGTACATGTGTATAGCTAACTTCACTGGTTTATGGGGCATCGTAGAGGTAAATATCGAAACTATTATTCTTAAATTTATTATTATTAAATTTAAATAATTTTTATGAACAAATGTATATTATTTAGTCAAAATACTAAAAATATGGAGTACTTTGTAGTATTGGTGGTATACCTACTTCCGTGTTGGTAAATGGTCGGTTGTCAGCCGAGCAAAAATAATTCACTTTCTTACTTAACTAAAATAAATGAAGTATGCGATAAGAAAGAGTTCGTATCCACAGAAGAGGCTATTGTTGTTATGCAAATTTTCAGTTTGTTAGTAACCAAGGGGGGGTTTTGATTTATCAAAGCAATACAAATAAATTGAAAGCAATAAAGTATTAAAATAATCAATAAGGAGAAGATATTGGTCACGAGATAGTATCATTCACAAACTTGAATTCTCAACAATGACTAGAGTTGTTAATTTAATCTCTCATTTACTAAAAGTCCTAAGATACCTTGATCGCAAGAGTATCCCACTAATTCCCTGATATCATCACAACCACATTAAAAGATGCATATGTGAATTCTTCCTAGAAAGCAACCTAAAGTGTAAAAGAACAATTAGATTTAACTCCCTAAAAGCAATACGTTCTATGGAATAAGACTAATCAAGGCAATCAAAATGTGTAGAAGCACTAATTCAATTTAACCAAGGTTATGATTCATTTGTGA
Organism: Papaver bracteatum; assembly: GCA_023529315.1. NCBI lineage: Eukaryota > Viridiplantae > Streptophyta > Magnoliopsida > Ranunculales > Papaveraceae > Papaver > Papaver bracteatum. The sequence continues at coordinate 70,041 of JAJJWX010001260.1, forward strand.
CTAGTAGGTTATATCACTACAAGCACTACCCACAATTATGCTACTTAGAATCAGGGATTAACAACGCTTACGTATTGAAAACCCTAATCTAGCTTTAGAAATGAATGCAAGTCGGATTAATTCCGGACTCAACCAAACAAACAATCAAATCATATAATAATATAAACCATGAATCATAAACAATAAATTACTGAGACAAAACTAATGCATTGAATCAAATCTTATTTGTGAAATCCACTTTATCCCATAACCAATAATTGTATTTAGCTACTCATATTAATGGAGTTCATCATAATCATAATCATAATCATTAATAAAGAAGATGAAAAATAATGAAAAGCAAACCCTCGTAGTAGTTCTCTCCAAATCTCCAAGAAAATACGTCGTATCCCAAAAGTTGTAGAAAACTTATTTTTATAGCTTTTCTTGTTCCAAAATTAGGTTTAGTCTTCAAAGTCCATTAGATAGAAGTCCACCAAGCCCACAAGTGAGAGAAACCCGTGTAGAAAATCTGTCCCAAAAGCGCTCCCGGAAAATTGGTTTTTTGGCCGGAATCCGGTACCGGAAGTAGCTCAGGTGACCGGCAAAGTCCACCCGGTCACCGGTCAACGATCCAACTCGGTCAAGCTCACCGAGTTACTGCGAGTCAACACCGATTCAGTGATCCGACTCGGTCCAGGCCATTTGCAGTCTTGCATATGCCTTATTTCACTCAAGCACAATGATTGCGCTACAGCCATGATGGCTGTGTCTTCCCTGCACTTCATTCCCAGCCATGATGGCTCTCTTGCAACTCCATTTACCACTTCTAGATAAGCATCAGCAGCAATTCATTCCTTGAACCATAGTCAGCCAACTCCAACTGCAACTGCAATATGTCATCCAACAGCCACAACTCATAGTCTTGATCATCAATGTCGGTTACAACACCATCTGCTAAAAATGAAGTTCAACTTCCAGCCCCTGCTATCTCCATCACGAGCACAACAACTATAACTCTTCACCGCCTATTGAACCATGGCTCACAGCTACACATACTAGCACGGAACTGGTGCTTTCTTGCTGCCAATATCCCCACATGAACCATCAAATCTCCTCCATATCCCAGCAACTTCAATTCTTCACTAGAGCAGAAGCTAGTAGCTACAACTGCCTGCAACCAATATCTGAGCACCATCTCATTAACTCCAACCCTGCAATTGTCTGTTCTCCATCCTCACTTCCCACAACATCTCCCATTTCAATATAGCTGCATCAATACAAACAACCTACACTTCAATCCCTAGGACCCTGCAACAACACCAGTGACATATTTTGAACAACCAAGCCACCTGCAACTCCATAGCACATCCAACCAATCTAATTCAATCCAATCAGTAGCATTACTACAGTTGCACCTCCATCAGTCCATTCATTTCACCTGCAATGTGTTCATTCACCAGTCCAGTCTCCACCTATTCCATTATTGCCTGCAATCTCAGCTCAACCACCCCTGAGTATGCTCCATCTCTTTCCTGCACTTCGGCTCATTGCAGTGCCAATCTCCTATCACAAATAAGACCACCTGCAAGTCAGGTTCAATACCAGACTCAACTGCATTTGCGGAATTCCACCAGAACCCTGTAAACCTATATATTCATCTAACACTTCAATACTCTCCTCCATTCTTGCTGCTTCAAGACATCAGTCCCCTACACCCGATTCAACTTGACCATTACACGTGGCTTATTTCCATTGCTCGAGCTACCATTTCTCCCGTAATTGCTTACCCTCAATACCAGCAACACCATCAGTTATTGCACCTGAACTGCAACTCAGTCACCCAGAATCATCATTTGAGTCACAGTTTCACAACCAACACCCTTTACTGCAATTTCAAACCTAGCATTCATCTAAACCCCAACCAGCTTCAGAAATCCATTAACTTGTATCCTCAAGAGCAATTGAAGGAAACCCCTTCTTTGTATTTCCACTTGCAGTTAACACAACCATCTCCTCATGGCAGTGACCACCAAATCATCTTCATAATCAAACATAAAACCCATGAATATCAACAACAAACACATCTTGTTGCTCTTGCTATTCAAAACCCACTAAAGATTCGAGACAATTTCTTCATTTCCTTGGTTGAATAGCGACCACCATTTCTTCAGAACCTCAATCCATTCGATTCCATCTTCTACAAATCAAGGCTAAACTCAGGTTAATCTTAATTCAAACTCTTGGCCATTATCCACCAACATAGCACCAGCAACAACAACTCCTTGCTTCTATATCCATCACCATATCTTTCAGCACTTCATTTTCTCAGTTTCAAAAACAACCACAACAGCAAGCACACACATCCATTATCTCAAGCCTAACCCACTGCAATTCTTCATAATCCAACACCAACAGCTCCAACCCATTATCTGTAGTTCCTGTTGTGACTTGAATCCACTGGAGCTGTCTTATTGACAACCACCAACACTTTCTCTTCCGTCTCAATACCCCATATCAGATTCATTTTGAACTCAAATACCACCCATATGAACTTCTTCCCTGTTGCTTCTAATTTCCAAACTCAGAAACCCATTTCTCCTGATTGATTCTTCTCAGATTCAAATTCAATCACTGCCAATTTCAGATTCAACCATTAATCCCGGAGTACTCATCATTCCTATACATAGCCATTAACAATTTTATCCCTATTCAACTAATGTCTTCTCAATCTGTTTCTTAATAGGATCTTCAGTAGAAATCCATCAAACCCTAACTCAGAATTTCTTCAATTCTTCTTAGATTCTTCACTGGATCTGTGAACTCTCTGTGCCGCCATTGTCACTTCTCTCTGAGTTTGAGAATAATGATTGAGAAATCATTTTCTCTAAAATCCAGGGTTAGATAATAGCTAGTTATGCTATTTACACCCAGCTGTAGTGGTTAAGGGATCACCAGCTCAAACATGGCTTGTCGGTTCCATGGAACTGACATGCCTATTTTATTTCTTGCTCAACCGTATCTAGCTTCGCTTGCCTGTGAATCAGTCCTTTGTGCTCCTTTTCGCTCCAAATGGACGCTCATTTCTTCTCTTGAATTCTTCCACCGACAGCAGCCGTCCTTTACTTCTCATATCCACTTGTTTCCTTCAATTCTATTCATCACTAAATCTGTCATGCTTTTCAGACAAATGAATATGCATCACTAAAGTCGACATACTTTTCAGACAGAGATGAAGAAATAAAAGCAAATAATAAGAAATAATCCGCCTCCAACAACCATTGCACATGAGATGAGGCTTTTGCGCTGTTTCTTCCTCTTTTATTCCAAATGAATCCAACACTTTCTCTTTCGTCTCAATACCCCATCTCAGATTCAATTTGAACTCAAATACCACCCATCTGAATTTCTTCCCTGTTGCTTCTAATCTCCAAACTCAGAAACCCATTTCTCCTGATTGATTCTTCTCAGATTCAAATTCAATCACTGCCAATTTAAGATTCAACCATTAATCCCGGAGTACTCATCATTCCTAAACACATCCATTTACAATTCTATCCATGTTCAACTAATGTCTTTTCAATCTGTTTCTTAATAGGATCCTCAGCAGAAATCCATCAAACCCTAACTCATAATTTCTTGAATTCTTCTTAGATTCTTCACTGGATCTGTGAACTCTCTGTGCCGCCATTCTCACTTCTCTCTGAGTTTGAGAATAATGATTGAGAAATCATTTTCTCTAAAATCCAGGGTTAGGTAATATCTAGCTCTGCTATTTACACCCAGCTATAGTGGTTAAGGGATAACCAGCTCAAACATGGCTTGTCGGTTCCATAGAACCGACATGACTATTTTCTTTCTTGCTCAACCATAGCTAGCTTCGCTTGTCTGTGAATCAGTCCTTTGTGCTCCTTTTTGCTCCAAATGGACGCTCATTTCTTCTCTTGAATTCTTCCACCGACAGCAGCCGTCCTTTACTTCTCATATCCACTTGTTTCCTTCAATTCTATTCATCACTAAAGCTGTCATGCTTTTCAGAAAAATGAATATGCATCACTAAAGCCGACATACTTTTCAGACAGAGATGAAGAAATAAAAGCAAATAATAAGAAATAATCCGCCTCCAAAAGCCATTGCACATGAGATGAGACTTTTGCGCTGTTTCTTCCTCTTTTATTCCAAATGACTCCAAAGTACCTAAATACTCAAAAGCAAACATAAGATACATAATTTACAAGAAAACTAGCAGAGAAAGCATAAACAATAGATAAATATAAAGGTGTTTTAGACACCTATAAAATTCCCCCACACTTAGACTTTGCTAGTCCTCGAGCAAATCAAACAAAATAATTATAAAACATACATACAACTCCGTCTCATTGAGGCTACGGTTCCGTCTATTTGTGACAAATCAATGAACGAATCCAAAATGACTACAGGAGGAGGTACAATAATGCAAATTCAATTCATATATAAGTAAATAAAGCTCTAATTAGATAGTCGAACAAACCACAATACTCGGAATCTAACTAAGCATAATCACAATGAAAAGATTAAGAAGATGGATATAGAGGTAGATGTTTGCGAATGTTCACAAGTGATCGGTATTTCCCATATATGTCTGAAGGTCACCGCCAAGATGAACCTATGCATCCTATTGGATTGAGCTACTGGTCTGAATTCTAGTGTCAACACACCGGCATATACAAGGGAACCAGTGGTCAACAATCTTAATTCTACATCAACTCAACCGGCATATACAAGGGAACCAAGAGTCGACTTTATTCAACAATAATAATATTTTCTTTCTTTTCTTTTCTTTTTCACTTTTTTTTTATTAGACATCATGATTAGATCTTTTGGATCCAAGTGCATGCTTCTTGTCAGCATATTACATGATAGTTCCCTTGGATCCTACATTCCACGCTTGTTTAGGCGATGGAGACAGGGAGAACACACACATATTGCTATCCAAGTGTCATTTTTATTCCGATCGGTCTAATTGGTCGGTCTTTTTTTTTTAGCAACTCAATCACTCTATTTCATCCTAGCAGTAAGAACAAGTCGATGTTTAGTAACCCACCAAAGCACTTAGAAAACAATAGATAAATATGGAAAAATAAAAATAGAACGTGATATGGTGATATTCCGAGATATGGTAACAACTATCATATAATTTGTAATTTCTGAGCTATGTCCGTCCTTTTAGTTAATTGGCTCCTCAACTCCTGCAATAAAAATGGTTCCATCCACTTATAGTGTCATCCTAAAGGCACAAGTTTCTAGATTTCGGAGTTCAAAAAGCACAATTTTTTTCTTGGTTTTTTTTACTAAAGGCATAAACCAAACTATACAAACATATAAATGCTCCCCCACACTTAAACTTTACATTGTCCTCAATGTAAAATTGAATCGTCCAAAGAAAGTTCAAGGTGGGAAATTCCGCAAATGATATGCAAAAACAAAGAAAATAAAGATAAAAGCAAGTGCTTAAAAATAAAAAGATAAAGATAAAGATACAAAACCGGTGGGTTGCCTCCCACTTAGCGCTTGGTTTAAAGTCGTCAGCCCGACTTGCTCCTTGTTTGTTACGCCTTAGCCGGCTTCCAACACATTATGGAAATCTGATTGAATGGTACTTGGGTGTTTCCTCGCCTCAAAGATGTTGAAGTGTATGATTTCTTCATCGAACTCCATAGTCAAGGTGCCATTATGGACATCAATCTTCGTTCTAGCGGTACTCATAAATGGTCTACCCAACAGTAATGGTGTAGACGATGATGAATTCACATCACTCATGTCTAAAACGTAGAAATCCACTGGAAATATTAGTCCTTTTACCTGCACCAAAACATCCTCAACAATCCCTTTAGGGTAAACATTAGATCTATTGGAAAGTTAAATAACTATGCCTATTTTCTTGAGAGGACCAAGATTTAAAGCATCATAAATCGAAGTAGGCATAACATTAATAGACGCTCCTAAATCTAACATAGCTTTTGAAAACCTTGTTTTACCAATAGTGAATGGAATAGTGAAACTACCAGGATCTTTCAATTTAGGTGGGAGTTTCTTTGTAAGATACGCCGAAGCATTTTCCCCCATACTCATTACCTCATTACTGGTTAGCTTGTGCTTGTTAGTGCACAATTCCTTTACATACTTTGCATAGCGAGGAGATTTCCTAATTACTTCAATGAGTGGAATATTCACTTGGACCTTCTTAAAAGCATCCCTATCTTGTTCCACCTTCTCATTAGCTTTAGCGAACCTGCCAGGAAAAGGTAGAGGAGGAACATAAGTAGAAACAAGATGTTTAGAGTTGGATTTAGTTACCTCGAGAGTTTGGGGAAAATCTGCGTTCTTTTCCTCCAAAATTGGTTCTTTTGGAGCTTCTTCTTCACCCGAATTAGTAACTTCGGGTTACACAAATTGTGTACCACTTCCCAACGTAATAGCATTGACACCTTATCTTGAGTTAAGAGGTTGAGAAGGGAGTTTCTCACCATTTTTTGCATGCAACTGATTAATCTCCTCGGCCATTGAACCAACTTGTGTTTACAAGTCCTCGACCGCACCCTCCGTTCTTTGCATAAAAGATTTCAGCAACTCTTCCATATTGGACCCTTGATTTTGAAGTGGTTGTAGTTGCTGGAATTGTTGTTGTTGCGGTTGACCAACTTGTGATTGCAACTCCTTAATTGCATTATCCGTTTTATGCTGATTTAAGTTCGCTAGTTGTTGATTTTTTTGTACCACGGACATTAGAGCCTCCACCAAAGTAGCCATCTTTTCCAATTATGCATTATGCCCTTGTTGTGGTTGTTGTACTTGTTGTTGGAACTCATTCGAATGGTTGTAAACAAAACTTGCACTTGCAACTTGCTCGTAAGTGTTGGAGTAAATACCATACAAATGAGTTGAGAATATAGCATTGACATGCTCTACGTTCTCATAAGCTGTGCGTGATAGTTTTACAACCAATGCTGCAATTTGTTGCATCATTGCCATCATATTGCTCATTTGTTGACATAATTCAATAATCTCGTCAACTTTATTAACTCCCTTGGTAGGTGGTTCTGATCCACGACTTGAAAATTGTTGAGAATTTGCTGCCATACTCTCAATCAACTCTCTAGCTTGTGTCACCGTCTTGTTCATAAGTGCACCACCACTTGTAGCGTCAATAAGATTCCTATCACTTGCTTGGAGTCCTTCATAGAAGTATTGGATGATCATTGCGTCACTGAATTAGTGATGAGGGTATCTTGCCACCAATCTCTTGTAACATTCCCAGAATTCATATAATGTTTCACATTCCATCTGCATAATTCCACTTATCTCTTTACGAATTTGAGCCGCTTTAGATGCAGGAAAATACCTCTCGAGGAAAAGTTTCTTCAAAACTGTCCATGTCATAACGCTACCAGGTGGCAAGTAATATAACCAATACTTAGCTATATCAAGTAAAGAGAAACGAAAAGTACGCAACATTCCTTCATCCGCATCAGCACCATTAGGTATCATGCTTGTGATTAACCATTGGAACTCCGTAAGATGCTTGTTTGGATCTTCCCATGCAAATCCATGGAACTTTGGTATTTGACTAATCAACCCTGGTTTAATATCAAAAGTAGAAGTTGCCTCAATGCACCAGTGTTGTTGATCCAACTTCTGGGAAGCTTGCTCCTTGAGTGTGCGATTTGCATCACCAATTAACTCTCCCAGTTTGTATTTCATTAAGGTACCTGAAACACAATTCTCAAAACGAAATTAAAAACAACGTAAAAATAAGAAACCAAAACTATATAACAAGCCGATGCCTCCCCGGCAATGGCGCAAAAATTTGGTCGGTTGTCAGCCGAGCAAAAATAATTCACTTTCTTACTTAACTAAAATAAATGAAGTATGCGATAAGAAAGAGTTCGTATCCACAGGAGAGGCCATTGTTGTTATGCAAATTTTCAGTTTGTTAGTAACCAAGGGGGGGTTTTGATTTATCAAAGCAATAAAAATAAATTAAAAGCAATAAAGTATTAAAATAATCAATAAGGAGAAGATATTGGTCACGGGATAGTATCATTCACAAACTTGAATTCTCAACAATGACTAGAATTGTTAATTTAATCTCTCATTTACTAAAAGTCCTAAGATACCTTGATCGCAAGAGTATCCCACTAATTCCCTGATATCATCACAACCACATTAAAAGATGCATATGTGAATTCTTCCTAGAAAGCAACCTAAAGTGTAAAAGCACAATTATATTTAACTCCCTAAAAACAATACGTTCTATGGAATAAGACTAATCAAGGCAATCAAAATGTGTAAAAGCACTAATTCAATTTAACCAAGGTTATGATTCATTTGTGACTAGTAGGTTATATCACTACAAGCACTACCCACAATTATGCTACTTAGAATCAGGGATTAACAACGCTTACGTATTGAAAACCCTAATCTATCTTTAGAAATGAATGCAAGTCGGATTAATTCCGGACTCAACCAAACAAACAATCAAATCATATAACAATATAAACCATGAATCATAAACAATAAATTACTGAGACAAAACTAATGCATTGAATCAAATCTTATTTGTGAAATCCACTTTATCCCATAACTAATAATTGTATTTAGCTACTCATATTAGTGGAGTTCATCATAATCATAATCATTAATAAAGAAGATGAAAAATAACGAAAAGCAAACCCTCGTAGTAGTTCTCTCCAAAGCTCCAAGAAAATACGTTGTATCCCAAAAGTTGTAGAAAACTTATTTTTATAGCTCTTCTTGTTCCAAAATTAGGTTTAGTCTTCAAAGTCCATTAGATAGAAGTCCACCAAGTCCACAAGTGAGAGAAACCCGTGTAGAAAATATGTCCCAAAAACGCTCGCCGAAAAACTAGTTTTTTGGCCGGAAATCGGCCGGAATCCGGTACCGGAAGTAGCTCAAATGACCGGCAAAGTCCACTCGGTCACCGATCCAACTCGGTCAAGCTCACCGAGTCACTGCGAGTCAACACCGATTCAGTGATATGACTCGGTTCAGGCCATTTGCAGTCTTGCATATGCCTTATTTCACTCAAGCACAATGATTGCGCTTCAGCCATGATGGTTGTGTCTTCCCTGCACTTCATTCCCAGCCATGATGGCTCTCTTACAACTCCATTTACCACTTTTAGCTAAGCATCAGCAGAAATTCATTCCTTGAACCATAGTCATCCTACTGCAATTGCAATATGTCATCCAACATCCACAGCTCATAGTCTTGATCATCAATGCCGGTTACAACACCATCTGCTAAAAATGAAGTTCAACTTCCAGCCCCTGCTATCTCCATCACGAGAAAAACAACTATAGCTCTTCACCGCCTATAGAACCATGGCTCACAACTGCACATACTAGCATAGAACTGGTGCTTTCTTGCTGCCAATATCCCCACCTGAGCCATCAAATCTCCTTCATATCCCAGCAACTTAAATTCTTCACTAGAGCAGCAGCTAGTAGCTCCAACTACCTGCAACCAATATCTGAGCACCATCTCATTAACTCCAACCCTACAATTGCCTGTTCTCCATCCTCACTGCCCACAACAGCTCCTATTTCAATATAGTTGCATCAATACAAACAACCCACACTTCAATCCCTAGGACCCTGCAACAACACCAATGACATATTCTGAACATCCAAGCCACCTGCAACTCTATAGCACAGCCAACCAATCTAATTCAATCCAATCAGTAGCACCAGTACAGTTTCACCTCCATCAGTCCATTCATTTCACCTGCAATGTGTTTATTCACCACTCCAGTCGCCACCTATTCCATTCTTGCCTGTAATCTCAGCTCAACCACCCCTGAGTATGCTCCATCTCTTGCCTGCACTTCGTCTCATTGCAGTGCCAATCTCCTATCACAAACAAGACCACCTGCAAGTCAGGTTCAATACCAGAATCAACTGCATTTGCAGAATTCCACCAGAACCCTGTAAACCTATACATTCATCTAACACTTCAACACTCTCCTCTATTCTTGCTGCTTCAAGACATCAGTCCCCTGCACCAATTCAACACATCCATTACCTGTGGCTTATTTCCATTGCTCAGGCCACCATTTCTCCCTGTAATTTCTTACCCTCAATACCAGCAACACCATCAGTTATTGCACCTGAACTGCAACTCAGTCACCCAGAATCATCATTTAAGTCACAATTTCACAACCAACACCCTTTACTGCAACTTCAAACCTAACATTCATCTAAACCCCAACCAGCTTCAGAAATCCATTAACTTGTATCCTCAAGAGCAATTGAAGGCAACCCCTTCTTTGTATTTCCACTTGCAGTTAACACAACCATCTCCTCATGGCAGTGACCACCAAATCATCTTCATAATCAAACATAAAACCCATGAATATCAACAACAAACACATCTTGTTGCTATTGCTATTCAAAACCCACTAAAGATTCGAGCCAATTTCTTCATTTCCTTGGTTGAATAGTGACCACCATTTCTTCAGAACCTCCATCCATTCGATTCCATCTTCTACAAATCAAGGCTAAACTCAGGTTAATCTTAATTCAAACTCTTGGCCATTATCCACCAACATAGCACCATCAACAACAACTCCTTGCTTCTCTATCCATCACCATCTCTTTCAGCAGTTCATTTTCTCAGTTTCAAAAACAACCACAACAGCAAGCACACACAGCTATTATCACAAGCCTAACCCACTGCAATTCTTCATAACCCAACACCAACAGCTCTAACCCATTATTTGTAGTTCCTGTATTGACTTGAATCCACTGGAGCTGTCTTCTTGACAACCACCAACACTAGATCTTCCGTCTCAATACCCCATCTCAGATTTAGTTTGAACTCAAACACCACTCATCTGAACTTCTTCCCTGTTGCTTCTAATCTCCAAACTCAGAAACCAATTTCTCCTGATTGATTCTGCTCAGATTCAAATTCAATCACTGCCAATTTCAGATTCAACCATTAATCCCGGAGTAATCATCATTCCTATACACAACCATTAATAATTCTATCACAGTTCAACTAATGTCTTCTCAATCTGTTTCTTAATAGGATCCTCAGCAGAAATCCATCAAACCCTAACTCAGAATTTCTTGAATTCTTCTTAGATTCTTCACTTGATATGTGAATTCTCTGTGCCGCTATTCTCACTTCTCTCTGAGTTTGATAATAATGATTGAGAAATCATTTTCTCTAAAATCCAGGGTTAGGTAATATCTAGCTCTGCTATTTACACCCAGCTGTAGTGGTTAAGGGATAACCAGCTCAAACATGGCTTGTCGGTTCCATAGAACTGACATGCCTATTTTATTTCTTGCTTAACCGTAGCTAGCTTCGCTTTCCTGTGAATCAGTCCTTTGTGCTCCTTTTCACTCCAAATGGACGCTGAGTTCTTCTCTTTAATTCTTCCACCGACAGCAGTCGTCCTTTACTTCCCATATCCACTTCTTTCCTTCAATTCTATTCATCACTAAAGTTGTCATGCTTTTCAGACAAATGAATATGCATCACTAAAGCCGGAATTATTTTTAGACAGAGATGAAGAAATAAAAGCAAATAATAAGAAATAATCTGCCTCCAACAGCCATTGCACATGAGATGAGGCTTTTGCGTTGTTTCTTCCTATTTTATTCCAAATGACTCCAAAGTACCTAAATACTCAAAAGCAAACATAAGATACATAATTTACAAGAAAACTAGCAGAGAAAGCATAAACAATAGATAAATATAAAGGTGTTTTAAACACCTATCATTAAACCAATCCTAAAATACGGGACACTTAGATTTCCAATGTTGGACATGTATATGAAGAACAACTTAGATAAGAACACTGGAAGCGACGTCTTGGGTTCCAGTTTTATTTACAGGTTACACAACGTAATTGTTCGCCCTTACGTTGATTTACCTCATTATGGTGATGATGTTGGAGTAAGTATTCTTGATTATTATATGCGTAGAGTTGTTTTTTACTGTCCGGAATCACAAAGAGGGGTTTGATATCTGGGAGAAAGAGTGTAGTACCAAATACAAGGTATATTTGGAATTGCAATTAACCCGCTACAACATATGCAAACCTTTGCATCAGATTTTTGTCGGCTGGAAATAACCGGTTGGGAGAGGTATGAACTAAATACAAGAAGGAATATTATTGAAGCGCAATATGTCAAATGGTACAAGTCAATTACGAAGCCTGTGATTGGGACACATAACATGAACGTCTGTAGGTTTGATTTCCCAGGGTTATCAAACTTGTCCCATGATCCAAAAATAGTTCCTAGCCAACCACCTCCAAAAGAGCCAAGCTTTATGACTTATCCCAGGTTGGGTGCAAGTTCTTTATCATCTTCGTCAAATATGCCCGAAATTCATTGGGAGCTGCAAAGTATTACTTTACAAGGTGAGCCAACCAAGATTTCCATTGTTTCCCAAAGTGTGGACCGTGATTATCCTTACTACAATGTCACTTCCAATGACGAAGAGTTGCAGAGTCAACTCAACGATTTGCATTTGCTGAATTGGCAAGTAGAGGCGTTGCACTTGGAACAACTACGAAAATGGAAGACATACACAATGTTTGGATTTACTCCAACTATAAGTCCAACTGTAAATGATGATGGGCGGTGGTCACATTCTTCAAATTCTACCAGGAGCAACAGATCATGGCACGAAAGTGAAGAAACCAACAAATCATGGCACGAAAGTGAAGAAATAGTGGTGCAAGAAACACAAGCACGACAAAGTTCTTCACCACATGTACAACACAATACTTCACCACAAATTTTGCCTGTATCTCAACCTCAGGAATTTCAGCTTGAACCTGGCGCATTTCATCATTATTCTCGCCCTACAACCCAAATGTGCACTACAACCCCAAATGAATGCTACACACCAATACCACCACAACAAAAACCTCTTATATGCTTGGAGGACCGAGTACACTGAGTGCTTTCCAAACGCCTAATTTTGTTCAGCCAGGTTTATCCCAAGGTCTATCAACAATTGTAAATTTATATAATATGTTGGCTGGGGATTTCCTACGTCTATCCCCAGGAATTTCTGAATTATTGGCTCCAGAAAATAACAATGGGGGAGCTAAAGATGAGCGACGTTAGAGAGATTATTTTAATTTTTAATTGTAATTTTTAATTCTGTTATATTTGTAGTTTTAGTTTTAAAAGTACGACAGTCTTAATTAAATAAAATTACATATGTTTAAAAGTTAAGCATTTTACATTAGCTTCACTAATGAGAAGAAGTTCTAGGTGGAACAACAACTACAAAAAAGGGATTAAAACTGTTTAACACCTTAAGGATTTCAAAACATTTTTCGAAAGGAAAATCCACATTTTTCCATATTCGTCATTCAGCCAAAGATGTTGTTACCATCTCAGCATTAGTTTCACCTCTCAGTCAATATCGATTTACTTGTATGGTTAAAGCTACAAACTCACTTACTTCTTTCTTAATTGTACCAAAATAATTTTCTATGTCACATATAACACGACGACTCGGATTACAAGTGTCACTGCAGAACCCATCGTGAATAACCGCCCAGAAATTCACCCATGGATAATTTGCCGAAGCAAGCTGAGTAGATAAAAAAACATAGTTTCTGCAAATAGACTCATCTTCTTCTTTAGTATACGGAACTCGCCGAACTAACCGGGGCCGAGACATGTTCAATCAAGAATTGAGAGTGAAGAGAAGAATGTGTAGAACATATGAATTTAGAGTTGAAATGAGGAGTATTTATTGAATTCAAAAAATGTAGCCGTTGAATCACAAGATTTTTCAGCCGTTCAGATTGAGCCGTTGGCACCTTTGGGTCAGATGCTAGCGTTTTTAATATGCACGCTGGCGCCTGAAGTAAAGATGCGCGTTGGATGTACTAATGCTGGCGTTTTTTATTCATACACCAGCATTCGTAGCATGATCGCCCGTCATTACCACAGGCGTGCACTGGGTTGTCCACCTCGATGTTCAAATCAACAAATATATTGATTTAAACATCCATTTTTCATGTTTGTTCATTCCATAGTGAGAGAAAAATGAACAAACTTAATCACACAACACACTTACAAAGACTAGACAGAGACAAGAATATTAGATACTCTTCTTACAGACACACACGAGCTAACCAATGCAGAGCAGACACGTTAATTGACAGACTGTTACAGACAAGCTGGCAAGACAGTTAATAACAGAAGCTGATATCAATGAGGTAAGCAGAAAACACGCTATTACAGAAGAGGTTAACTGCACAAGCATAATGGATAAAACACAAAAAAAATATTTGGAGATCAAATAGGCCATTATGATCCAAAAATTATGGATTAAAAATCCAAAATACGATACAAGATCCTAAAATGCTCTGTAATTCAACAGTGATTGCATACCAAAATGGCACACTCATTCATTAACTGCAACATTCAACTATAACAACATTACATAACCATTCATATAACCAGAGACTCATGGCTCATCTCTATTAAGCTCAATATTTGAACCACCATCAAATTACTCCTCTAGCTGCCCTGTTCAGACTAATTCATGTTCTTCATTTTTACCAGTTTATAGAAACACCACAACTACACTCAACTTAATAATTATGTTAACACTATCTTCTCATACATACTCTGTAACACCATTCCCTTATTCAGTTCATTACAAACCCATGCAATCAACATCAGTACCAAGACCAAATTCCTAAAATTCTAAACATGCCAAAGTTACAAGTATAGCTTCAATTCCATCACTAAATGAACTACTCTACTGCAAACTTAGTCAACAACCTTAATTTCAGTGAAATCAAAATTTAACTTATATAAACATCTCTACTTCAAATCTTATCAAAACCCATCACTAGATTCTCAATCAGTTAATCAATTGTTTGAGTGTAATCTTCCTGAGGTAATTTCTCTTATAATTGATTAGTGAAGTTATTTGTTGATTGAGTATTATGGTTGACAATTGAGAGGAGAAGCCTGTGTTGCTGTGTATGTTGGTATTTTTTCAAGAAGAATTGACATGAGAATGAATCAATTATGTGAGTATGTTGTTGTAGTGATGCTTAACTGTAGGATGATGGAAGTGGTTGTGCAAGTTACCAGATGTGGAAGTAGTGATGAAGTTGATATTTTATGTAGAACTGAATATAATTCTGATCTTCATGTGGTGTTAATGGTGTTGTTAAAGAAGTGTTTAATGATATTTATGTGGAATCAGTAAAATGTAGTGGAGATGGTTTAATTGGAGTATAGATGTTTGTGAAATGGAATTGATCTGGTGATGTTTATGTATGAACTGTGTAAGGAGAATTGAATGCGAAGTATAATTCTATATGGATGTTGCAGATGAGGTTTGAGATTGTGCTGCAGATGAGCGTTACTCAGTTAATAGTGGTGATAATCCTTTTATGTTGCTGTTGAAGTATTTGAATTGGGTTTCTCAATGGTGTTAATGATTATAGGTTGGATGGAGACGGAGTTTGAGTTGGAAATTGTTGTGGTTGAGTATTGAGTTGAATATCAGTTGAGAATGGTGTGTCTGGATTACATGAATGGTTTGTGGGTTCTGATGAGTGTGGAGTTTTGGATGATCATAATTGAAATGTTGTGAGTCATGGTTGGTAGTAATGGAAGAGGAATGGTGATCTGAGTAAGAACTGCAGAATAAGGTATATAGATTTTGTAATTGTAATTGTGTTATATAGTTATTTGAGTTGATGGTTATCTGTGTGTTGAAGTTGCAGGGGATATGAGTGATCTGCTGAAGTTATGAAATGTAGTTTGTAGTTGTGATGGGTCTGAATTAGGTTATGTTGAAGTACATAAAGTTTGGATCATAAACTAAGTTGAGGTTGAGTTATGAGTTAGACCTGCAAGTGGCTGTGGTTGAGTTTGGTGGTGATTTTAGAATTTCAGTTAGTGCTTGACATAAAAGCTTGCAAACTGCAATGGCAGGTAAGGGGAGTTATAATAATTGATGTACTGAATTTTTGAAGTTGATCTGGAATTATAGTTTTGTGTGTTTAATGTTGGGTGTTGTTCTTGTAATGTTGTTGAAGGTGATGGAATTGAGCTGTAATGATTCAAGCCTGAATTCAGGTTGGTAATGATTATAAAGTGGTTTTGGTTTGTGTAGTGTGTTATTGTTTCAGACCCTTAGTCATCCTAGTTAGTGTAGCTGACTCAATCTGTTTAGCTGACTTAATATATCTGACTGAGTCGAATCGGTATTAACTCACCGAGTTTCCTGTCTTGACCTGAGTTGACTCAGTGACCGATTTAGATTTTAGACTTTGACCATTGACCCTAGACTTTGACCTGATATTGACTCTTTTGACTGACGTTTACCGTTAGTTGACCCTTGACTGTTAGTTGACTTTGATGGACTTGGGCTAAGGGCAGTTTTCTTAATTAGATGAATTGGACCTCTTATGGACTGAATTAGTATTTGGTTTCTTCTACAAAGTGGTAGATATTCATAAGACTTAGCTAATGGACTAGGGAACCAACCTAAATGAATTAGTAAACCTTATATGCTCTAAAGATAAATCTTCCTTGTGATTATAGATGCCACATAATCCACTCACACTTTGAGTTTAGCCTGAAAAGAACTGATCCTCTCGCAGAACGCCAACACCGACAAACTTTCAGGAAGAACGTTATTTTGGGGACCCTTACTTTTTTGGGGGTGACCATGGTGTTTTAAGGCACCAGACCATACAATGTTAAGGATTGTCCTAAAAATTATGAGATTACTAATTTTCCCTTTACCCTAATTGCAATTAACCCTAACCTAATAACCGTAATTAACTTAATCTAATATAATAATGATTTCTAACCTAGCTGCACCCAAAAACAAAAAGAAAAACAGTTTGTTCTCCTCTCCTACTTCTTGTTCTTCTCTTCTTCCCAATTTCAACATCGTTTTCATCGATTAATCGTCGATTCATAAAATTTTCATCGTCGATTAATCAATCGAGCATAAGAATGGTGCTTCGGAAGCAAACCAAACGAGTCGCAGGAAAAGGTCCCCCATTTGGACATCTAGCAAATCTGAAAAGTTCATTGGAGATTCACAAAGAAGTGGAACCGAAAGGTGAATTGGAGTTTCAACCCGAAGTGGTCATGGGGAAGATCCGCATGTATTTTTAACCAAACCCATTAGTTTGTATTTGATTTTGATTCGTTTAATTGAATAGAAATCATCAAAATATGGTTCGGTTAGGAGTTGTAACAAAAAAAACCTGGTTTGTTAACCGAACTTCGTCGAATGAAGAACACGGAGAACAGTTCGGTTGAATAGGAATTAACACTATATAACCGAACTTGTAGTTCGGTTGTTTTGCATATTTTTCGAAAACCATTACCTAACCGAACTCTTCCCATTTTACAAAATGAAAATAATTTCCCTTGCAACCGAACTCTCCTAATTTAGTCACTATTTTGAGTTCTCAGTTAATCGAACTTTGTCAAATATTTTCGGTTAGTTCGCACAATGTTTAAAAACAATTTTGTAACCGAACTCAAAACATTATAAAAAAAAAAAACCCAATGTAACCGAACTGCTCTTATTTTCCCACTATGTTGAATTCTTATTTAACCGAACTCTATAAATTATGTTCGGTTGGTTCGCAATTTTTTGTTTAACCAACTACTAACCTAACTCATTGCTAATTGCATAATGTTAAGTTCAGTTTGTTCGCAAGAAAAAGGACAAACCGAACTCTTCCCTAATTTCATATAATTTCGAGTTTGGTTGTTTAGCAAAATAGATGTACCAACCGAACTCTACCCTGTAACAGAATTCTGATTTAGTCAATCATTTATCGGTGAAGCTAATATCTTTTGTTTTCTTGATTAGGGGCAGAGGAACAAAATCAAACCAACCTTCACTGGAAGAACTGAGAACTCCCACTCCTCGAGGCCAAAAACACTTATGTTTCAATAAGCGTGTAACATCGGTCCTTTTTTCTAGGTTGAGAGTGTAACATCGGTCCTTTTTTCTCAACAGGAGGGGAAGTCATATCAATTGGACTAGGTTGAGAGTGTAACATCGGTCCTTTTTTCTTCATATCCCGTTCACTTGTCTCGCCCTTTTCAACAATATTACTAGCCTTTTTCTTACAATCTTCTTGGTACTTAGCCGCGGTATGCTCATGCTGCGAAGGATCTCTAGTAAAAAGGGTCATTTCACTTTTCCTCTTACCCAAAACCTTTGCATATTCTCTGACTTGTTTTTTTGTTTCTTTGGTTGCTGGCCTACCTTTGGCCTTGCATTTATTCGGTTCTTGCACATTTTCCAAAGTGTGCAGATAAACGATTGGCCGCATGTCATTCCAAAAGATTTTCCTTTCGAGTTTGTTCGTGTTCCAGTACCTCTCGATAACGACTATTCCCATTTCATTGTCACCAAACTCTTCTACGATATCGCCCTTGGGAGGAGGAACAAAACTTAAGTGTTGCCAATGTGGATCTATATCTCTTAAATGGATTATGCCATGTTCATACTTAGCTATCATGTGGAGACAAGGGAGCCCCATAGACTTCATCATGTTGCAAACACATACCTCGTCCGGCATGGTTCCCTATATGCAGATCAAATTCACCTCAACCAATAACCTCTTAATGCTAGCATGCGAAACATTATAGTGGAGTCCCTTGAAAAACCGAAGGTCCTCCATTTTCAGGATGTTACCACCTTTGTCTACAATCTGTTAGTACTTCATGATGCGGCTTTTTTGAAACCTCTCTTTAATTCTATCAATCTCGCGGTTGAAGTAAACCTCCATAGCGTTAAACACAAACACAAAATTATCAACACATCCAAAGAGATTTTTCTTCAACCGGTGGTGAGCCGATTCTACCAAACTTGTCGCTTGATTCCCAAAGTGTTTATGGTGGTTGGTAAAAGCATAAACAAAGCACTCTTTGTGCGGTTCCAACCATTGCTCGACCACATACGTTACAATATCATCAGGATATTCGAGGCTAGACCAATGCTTAATAAATTCGGCAAGATTTAGATTATACTCGTCTTCGGTGAGAGACTAAGTCAAAGCCTCCCATTCCCCGGAGAAAGCAACCCATTTATCATGATTTATGGTGTCTTGTTCATCGAATGCCTCTATTGCATCAGCTTGTTCATCTTCCGGTAGCTTACTAATCTCTTCGAATGCTTTCCTCTTAGGTGGAAAAATTTGAGGCTTGCACATATTCATCACATTGCACCATATATGAAATGTACAAAGCATATTATGTGCCAATGAGAAGACTCTCTCTATTGCATTCATCAATGTTCCTTCATTTTCCGTCAATATAACCCCGGGGATATCATTATCTCGGTAGATCGCCTTCAATTGTTATAGCGCCCACCTATAACTTGGTTCTTACTCGTCCTTTAGAAGAAAAAAAAGTAATGATAAAAGGTGACTTCGTCGACGTACGACCAACAATGTTCAACAATGGCATCTCGTATTTGTTTGTCTTGTAAGTTCAATCCATTATAAGAACTTCATGGAAGCATTGAGCCAGTTGAACACTCTTCGGATGAGCAATGAAGAGATGAGTTATTTCTTCACCCGGACCTACTTTCTTTTAAACCGCGTAGCCTTTCTCTTGAGCCAACAAAAACAATTGTTGCATGACTTTTCTATCCTTCCATTCATTCCTTTTAATTATCTCAATTGCATTGTAAATGGTGGACGAAGATGATACGCCATCCTTGTTATCATCCTTTAATAAGCGAAGCATACCAAGTGGTGAAATACGCAGTCTCCTATATTTAGTTATTTTCTCCATTTCTTGAGGAGTGAGCCTTGTGGCCATTGCATGTCCTTCAAGATCCTCCGGACGAGGGTGGTTGTGATGACCTACCACCTTATCCATCGATAGAACCCATCCTTTCCTTTTTTTTTTGAGTAACTAAAAACTAGCTTGAACGGACATTTAATTTTCTTTGAGCACGCTGTGTTCTTCCTCGTCGTCTTTCCTTTATACTCATACCCCTTCCTCTTGTGGCTAGCGTCCGGATCTCCACTTCTCTCGTAAACCATTTCAAGACGAGTTTTGCTTTCTTTTCCATTCAAAACTAATACGCACATGGCTCTCTTGGCATGCTCTCTAGCCCAATTCTTCGCATCAATAGGTTGATCAAATACCAAATCATTGACATAGTGATGAGAGGTATCTTCGTACAACATACCAACTGGAGAAGGTTGATCATCCATTGGTATAGGTTGGCATTCAATATACAAGAAATGGAACAACATCAATTGCAATCACAAACGAGTTCGGTAAAAAAATAATTTTATTGCGTAAACCGAACTCCGGGTTCGGTGAAGAAAGCAAGATGACATGTAACCGAACATATAAAGTATATGAAGTTCGGTTACAATTTATTTTACCTAGGTTACTGAATATAACTCTGGAACTATTCATTTTTTTTGGTTTGATAAGTTCGGTTAATTATGCTCTTGGGATCAAGTTTGCGAAATAACCGAACCTATTAAACTTAGTATACTCTTATATTTTGTACAGTTCGGTTAGATAGTGGCTTTACTTGAAGTGTGCGAAAAAATCGAACTTTGTATGCTAAGTTAAATCTTATTTTTACGTCAAGTTTGGTTGGTTAATAGTTGCGAAGCAACCGAACTTTGTACATTAAGTTAAATCTTAAATTTACGTTTCCGTTTGTTATTGATTGTGAACCAACCGAACGTTTTGCACAATTTGTAACCGAACTACTTCAAAAATTTACATTTGGTTTGAAAATTTGGAGCAATTCAACTAACATTAGCTAAGTTTGGAGCATACCTGGATACCCAAATGCTCTTCCTCCGGTTGTGCTTGATAAAATCCATCATTTTCATCTTGAGATTGAGTTTGGGGAAGAATACATACCATCTAATAAATAACTCATATCCGGATCATTGTGAACATTAACAAATACTCTAGGAGATGATGGAGATGAAGAATCTGATGAGCTTTCATCAATTGAATTACCTAAGTTAGTGAATTGGATTTTTTTTTCCATGGTTTTCTCCTTCTTCTTCTCTAATTTTACTCTCTACAAAATTTAATTTCTTTTTTAATAACTCATCTTTTAATTTAATCTCACTAATCAGTTTTTTCTTAATCATTTCAATAATAATTTCACTAATCAAAACCAAAAAATAATTAAAAGGGTAATTTAGGTATTTAAAAATAATTGGATAAGGGTTTCCCTACCCAAAATGAAACCATAGTCCCAAAAAAAACAAGGGTCCCCAAAATAACGTTCTTCAGGAAGGGTAATTTAGGTTCAAAATAACGCCTTAGAATTTTACAAATTTTATATCGTTGGAAATCTTTTTAAAAGAGCTACGCAACGAGTACAAACAAGAATATCAAATTTTTGTTTTTCACGAAAAAATCGGAGGTGATCCTCACTTTAGGCAAATTTTTCGAAAACTTGATACATAACCATTATACATCCACCAAAAAACGATGCATAACAAATTCTGCAGACGCATAACGAATTATGCAACCATTTTCTCCACTGCATAACAAATTATGCATTTGGATAACAAAGTTATGTAACCATTGTTTTGGTTGATTTTAGTGCGTACATAAAAAATATTAATGCATAATGCAGTATGCATCCAAATTTACGGATGCATATCAGGTAATGCATATATTTTCTCGATGCATAACGCATTATACAGTCATATTTTAGGATGCATAACAGGTTATGCATCCATTTTCTTGACTGCATAACATGTTATGCGAGATATTATTATAGGTGCATAACGTGTTATGCAACCTTTTTTTTGTTGGTTTAAATACTAACAAAAAAGTAGCTGCATAACGTGTTATGCAACCATTCTATGTCTTGCATAACAAGTTATGCAAACAAAAAAGACTGCATAACTTGTCATGCACCTACAATAATAGCTGCATAACGTGTTATGCAAAACATTTTAGGACATCATAACAAGTTATGCAACAAATTTTGTAGATGACTACAATAATATTTTGCAATTTCGTCTTCTCCTTGTTGAACAAATCAGTCGCATTTCCCAAGTTAGCCTTTTTTTTTTTTTTTGTTGGTGATTTTAATGGCAGGTTTTATAGCAACCTACATATTCAATCACTTCAATTAGTTAAGTTAAAAACCATAAAAGCCTAACCAAACGCAAGTAGAGTATGTATCTCCAATGTGGGGATATACTACCTCTCCTATAATGTTCTCTTGACTTTTAAATAGAGGAACCGTAATATTTTGTCCATTTTCCTTCTTCAATGGAACCTATATGATACAAAGTGATCAAATCAGTACCAAATGTAGTCCAAGTGTTGTTAATAATCCACAAGAAGAAACTAATTTAAAGTACATGTTTGCGAGTTCTTCCATCAGACAATGTGATTGAAATGTTACAAGGTGCTTTAAATGCTCCAATTATAAAATTCTGAAAGAAGAAGAAATCAAAAACAAAATCACTTTCAGATACAGGAATCAAAAAACAAATCCAAATCCAAATATAACTATGTATGGAGAATTTTTACCATGTTCTGTTAATCCCAATAGAGTGAATCCAGAAGCCGATTTCTACAGTTTAAAAAGAATTCAAGAGATTGTGATCGTGGGGATTTTATAGGGTATGAGCAGAAGGATCGATTGAGAGGGAAAAAAAGAAGTAATTCGGGGGATCAAATCACATACCTTGTTTGTAGAATTCGACGAGAGAGATTTTAAGGAAATTATTAATGAATCAATTCCAAATATCGCCATATCTTTCATCAAGAAACTTAATCGAATTTCACAGGTTAGTCGTCTCTTCTTTGAATAACTCAACATCACCTTCCAGTCCAGACTTCCTCGTCGACGAAGTCTAGTACATAACCCAACTCAATTTTCAAATCTTCAAGTGAATCTAAGTAAATTCCAACACCAGTGATTTCTTTGTTGGGTGATTCAAGCTCACTTTGCAGTTTTTCTTTCTTCTTGCTGAATAACTCAAATTCCCTACCCAAATTACTCGTCTCCATTTCATTGTCAAGTATATCCTTCTCCGCCATCAGAGAATCAAGATCACTCTCAAATTTCTGCCTTCGTTTGATGAGCGACTTCAGATCTCTACCCACATCAAGTTTATCTTTGAGAAGAAGAAGAAGAACGAAGAGAGAAAACCAATTTTTTTTAATTTTGGGTTTGGGAATAATTTTTTTCCCAAAAATGAGTGCGCGCCTGCAGTTTTGGGAGCGTGGGTTTCACAGTGAAAAAATCTATGAGAATGGGTGTGAATGTAGTTTTCACAAAAAACAAGGGTCCCAAAATAACGTTCTTCAGGAAGGGAGTCAACTTATTAAAGGAGCGGCCCAGGCGCTTTGGATAGAGAGGCTCCGAGGTCGCCCAGGTGATTCCGTTGATATCTCCGGAATCCGGATATAACATGGTTCCAAGCGAAATCACGCAGCACTTTCCATTGACGTAGCTTTCTTATCTCATCCTTTAGATAGCTGTATGTATCACATATAGAACTCCCAAGAAATAATACATCGAACGCCCATGATACTTTTGTACATACTTTCCCGATTGGTCCAATAATGATACCTATAGGACGCCACAGTCGTGTTTGCCATGCCTATGGTCATTTTCTGTTCAGCCATGATTCATGTTTTGGAACACCATCACAGTAATTGACTGGTCAGTACCAACTAGCAATTCCTTTAATCATTACACACTGGTGGGTATAAGTATCATGGAAACTTTAGCTAAAGCATATAACTAATTAACCAAAAGTAGGGGTTTCTTTAACAAAGGCCCCTGAAATTATACTTTTATTTCCTTTGCTCCAAATTCAAGGGTTCTTTACTTCTTTTAGTTTCACGACAATCACAATGTAATAACATCTTTATTTTTTGGATTACCAAAAATGTAAGAAAACAACAAGAAGAAAAAAAAAAACTCCAATAGCTCTTTGGATTCTAGAAGCTGAAATTAGGAGTATAAGTTAAAAGCAAAAAATATTTTGCTTCACAAAAAGTCACATTTTTTATTTCTAGAAATCATTATGAGATTGTGTGCCAAATTTCTAATTTTTTTGTTTTAAGAAGTCAAAAATTAAATTTTGGATATGTATCCAAACAACTTATAAACAAAGGAACAACCACTTCTTCACTTTTCTTCAAACATTTCATTTGTCGATGATTAAAATCACCAAGTGGATGATTAAAATCACCATTAACCAAGTGGGTTAACCAATAATTATGTCAAAAAAAAAAAATTTACACAAAATTACAAAAAAAAAATAGTATTGGTTTACAAAAAATTACAAACAAAAAATAAATAGAAAGAATATCAAGAGTAATTAAGGATTACTCTAAATCTAGAGATCAAAAGAAGATTTAACTAGTGGTAGGCTATGAAATCTCTAATGAAAATTTAATTTTTTTTATTTTTTTCAATAGTCGGTTAACCATTGGTTAATGGTTAAAATCCACTCCAAACCATTTAAATGGGAGTTTGGGTTTGTTAGTTTCTAGGGTCAACTAGTCAATAATTGTTAAAATCCACTCCAATTTAGGGAGTTTGGGTGTAGTCTAGGGTCAACTAGTCTAGGACATCGAATTGGATGTAATCTAGGGTCCATTAGTTTAGGGCATCAAAAAAAAATAAAAAAAAAATGATTAAAATCACTTTGGTTATAAAAAAATTAAAAAATAAACTTTGATGAACAAGTATACAATATGCTCATTTACTGATTTAGTCAGTTCGGGTTGATTTTCTGTGATGTTTCTGGACACTTTTGAATCCATAAACTGATTTGATCAGTACGCTGTTGATTTCAAAAGGTTCTTGAACATTTTTTTGTAACTTAAGTACACCAACTGATTTGAACCGTTCGTGAAAGGAAGTCATTGAGAAATGCGGATCGACACCCTATGAAAGGTGTTCTCAAACAAAATTGTTTTCGGTTGTTTAAAGCAAACCACAATTATAGCAACCGCTTCCACTCGAGTCGCACGATATCCGTTAAAGTACATGTTACTAGTCAAGTAGTCGACCTCAACAGGAAACATAATTTGGCACTATATAACGCGACCACCGAACATTTCAAGCGCAATCGAACAGACTAGCATTCGAATACTCCCGCGAATATTCCCGTCCTTTTCAAATTTCTCTCTCTATAGTCTATCCATTTGTTTTTCTATTTAAATCCAAATCCAACAACCTCTGTATTAAACAAAGATGTCGACCTAGATTTTCCCCATTTTATTCTCTTCAGTTTCGAAAAATGAAGATAATACCGAGGATGACGGTGATGATGATAAATTTCGTTTTGCTTAGTTTTTTCTTTGGGAGTTTCTTCATTTTGGTAAATGGGGATATCCCAACAACACTTGATGGTCCATTTGATCCAGTTACAGTTCCGTTTGATGATAATTTCCGTGGACATGCTGTTGATTTACCTGATACAGATCCTCGGGTACAACGGAATGTTAAGGGTTTTGAACCTGAACAGATCTCTGTTTCTCTTTCGGTTTCTCACGATTCTGTCTGGATTTCTTGGATTACAGGTATCAATTTTCATTTCATTTTAGAATTTTGTAAAAAAAATTACATTTTGGGTTTATAATTTTGCACCAAAAAGTTTAAACCTTTATGAACTCTGCCAAACTCTCTTATAAAGCTTCAATCAGGTTGTTATTAAGCTGATTTTGTTTGTTTTTGTTTTTGTTTCTGGAATGCAAATTATAGGGGAATTTCAAATTGGGGATAATGTAAAGCCGCTGAATCCGAAAACTGTAGGGAGTTTAGTTCGTTATGGAACGTTAAGGTTTCCATTGTTTCATGAAGCTACTGGGCATTCTCTTGTTTACAATCAATTTTATCCTTTCCAAGGTCTTAAGAATTACACTTCGGGAATTATACACCATGTTCGCCTCACAGGTATGTTTCCCATTTAGTTTTGCAGCTTTACCCTTTCGATTTTTGTAATTGCTCGGAAGGTAGCATCTTGAGGCAGTGCCTCACCTATTCAAAGCAAACCACTGAGCCTTGAATAAGAATTGTTTCCTGTTGTTTCTTAGAAATTGATGTGTTTGGTTTGCATAAGGTTCTCATTTTGCTCGATTATTGATCAAGCACAAGCACACAGTTTTAGTATGTCAAATGATACATAAACTAGGTTTCACATTAGACACTGATGTAAAAAGCCTAACCTGTAAATATGTTGCCAGTGCCATTTTTTATAAGGTTCTTCTATTATGCAGCAGTATAAGTTATATCATTATCATACTCTTCTCGAGTTCAGGGAAAGTTGAGATTTTGAGGTTTAATTTTGCATCTCCTTTTGTATGCCCTTTCACAGGCTTGAATCCTAGCACACTATATTATTATCGCTGTGGAGATCCTTCTATACCAGCTTTGAGTCCTCTGCTTTCTTTTAAGACCATGCCAATTTCATCCCCTAGGAGCTACCCTGGGAGAATTGCTATTGTCGGAGATTTGGGTCTGACATACAACACAACATCCACCATCAACCACTTGATAAGTAACAGCCCTGAACTTGTGGTGTTGGTTGGTGATGTGACTTACGCGAATCTATACCTTACAAATGGTACTGGGTCTGATTGCTATTCGTGTTCGTTTAAAGATACTCCTATTCATGAAACCTACCAGCCTCGTTGGGATTATTGGGGAAGGTAAATACTGAATGCATTCTTACATTATACTTGAACTGCTCCTTGTCAAGAAATATTTGGCTTTCTATAAGCTTCATTCTGTTGTGCTCTCTGTACATGACGTCTGATGTGCATGTTCAGGTACATGCAGCCTCTGATATCTAAAGTTCCGATCATGGTGGTAGAAGGCAATCATGAAATAGAAGCCCAAGCTGATAACAAGACATTTGCAGCATATAGTTCTAGATTTGCATTCCCTAATGAAGAAAGTGGATCTCCCTCCACGTTTTATTATTCATTCAATGCAGGTGGCATACACTTCATTATGCTTGGTGCCTACATCGACTATAACAAGTCAGGTAAATTATGCTTCTAGCTGCTGTTTTCTTTCAGTATCTCGTCAATCCGGGAAAAAAAAAAAGAGGTTTCTTTGCAAAAAGATTTTCTGATACAGCTTTTAATAATACCTGTTGTTGAAGGCCGTTGCTAACAATGGTCGCTGTGAGTATTCTCGGTTCAATTTGTGATACAGAAACACTAATTAGAAAAAGTTTTTTAAGTATTTCTTGGTTAAGTGTTCCAGAATTGATTGGTCTCCATGAAGTATGAATCATGTAATCCAGTAAATTTGGATTGCCATTTTTTCACCTATCAGAGAACCTTTGTATTTCCAAGAAGAAATTTTGAACGGTGTCAATCTCAAAATCATCTGCATCGTGTTGAATCGTGTTCTCGACTGTCTTAAGAAAATGTAATTGCATTGAAATGCTTAAATCATGGATGAATGTTTTACTGCTTCAAATATGAAATACTGCTGAACTTTTTATTCCTTCACAGGGGAACAATATAATTGGTTGGAAAAAGATTTGGCTAATGTGGACAGATCAGTAACTCCATGGTTGGTCGCTACATGGCACCCACCTTGGTACAATTCCTACAAACCTCATTACAGAGAAGCTGAGTGTATGAGGGTGGCGATGGAAGACTTGCTCTACTCATATGGTGTTGACATGGTTTTCAATGGACATGTAAGTCAGACAGTTTTTTGTTTTTCCCGCTAATTGCTCTCTCTATATCGTCACTGTTAACTTGGCCATCATCCAATTAAACAATATTCTACCAAGTATATTGAGGTTCGTCTATCTTGGTAGAAACTAGACTTTGACTGGATTGTCTGAGCTGCCATTCACATGTCTGTCTGAACATCTCTACTTTGTTTAGCATGCTGAATTAAGTTATTTCCAAAAACTTTAGGTACATGCCTATGAAAGGTCCAATCGTGTCTATAACTACTCATTGGATCCATGTGGTCCTGTTTACATCACTGTTGGAGATGGAGGCAATAGAGAGAAGATGGCTGTCAAACACGCCGATGAACCTGGTAACTGTCCAGACCCATCAACAACACCGGATGAATACATGGGTGGCTTCTGTGCATTTAATTTCACCTCAGGTCCTGCTGCGGGTAAATTCTGCTGGGATCGACAACCTGATTTTAGTGCATACCGAGAAAGTAGCTTTGGTCATGGCATCCTAGAGGTACGCCTTTATTTCTCTTGTTGTTTTTGACTCTGTTCTGGTGGAGTGTACAATATTGTGCCAGGAATCCTTAATGTAGTAAAATTTTGTACACATGAGTTGGGATTTGTTGATAAGGCTTTCGGTCTTACACCAGCCTGGCTCACATGAATATCATTTATGGGCCAGTATTTTGCCAGGATGCGTTCCTCGTTGTTATTTTCCTTGCAAGTTTCCGCCCTTGGAGAATCTCCATTTTTTGCCACTGGCAGTTTTAGAAAGTGGGAAAACTAAATAATAGCACAAACTTATGGTAGCTTATCATGTGCGTTGCAGGTGAAGAATGACACACATGCTTTATGGACATGGCACCGGAATCAGGATTTGTATAACAATTTTGGAGATCAGATTTATATCGTAAGGCAGCCAGATAGGTGCCCCGTCCAACCCAAGGTGATTAAATCTCGGGTTGTACATCATTTACTTCCCAGCAGATGATAAACATCTTCAAGTTTTTGAATGGTTACAAATTCATTAGCATACTTACTACAACTAGTTGGCTTCAGATGAAACCCCCGACTGCTAGAGGGGAATATAATTCGGTACAAAATGACAGAGTTCGATATAGATTACAAATTGAAATGAGCAGAAAAAATTAATGAGTTGGAGATGAAATTGTTTGTTGTTTTATTTAAAAGAGAAGTAGTCTTGCACAATTGGAGTTGCATCTCTCAGTGTCACCCATTGGACTATTGGAGTAAGGGTGGATAATCCAGAAGGAGAAGTGGATAATCCAGTAGCTAGGATACATATATGTATTAGTAAGAGAAAGTATTAATATATGAGTAAATTTTACACCAAAAGGGTTTGTATGTGTTGGAACATCCGTAGTTGTTTGTTTGATTTTACATTTATTTATAAGAATGTTGTGATATGGGCTCCAAGGATTTGGTATCGAGGGCTCCTATGGATTAAAATGTCCTAAATGTGGACGAGGGGAGACCTTATCTATTACAAAAATACCCTTCAATTGTTATCCTAAATTATACCCTTCAATTGTTATTCTAAATCTAATCTAACTAAAAACAAAAACCAAAACCTAATCCAAAACAAACCGATTCTTTCTCTTCTCCATCAAGGTTCCTCCTCTTCTCCATTTTTTTTTTTGGACGGTAATAGCGATTCTAAAAAATAAATGCTGATTAAAGCTATTATAGGAGCACCAATTAGGTAGAAGTCGAAAAATCTGTCGTTTTTTTATTGGTTTTTGTTGAGGGAACAAGGTAGATTTGTTCAAATTAGAGAATTAGAACTCAGTTTCAGAACATCATACGGTTCCACTATAAGTCGATTATATGGTAAAGAGTTCATGTTTCCCTAACCGTAGAATTGATTTACGATTTGAACTTGAACATAATTTCCCCAACTGTAGGTAGCATAACTGCCCTTATTTCCCTACCGTAAATGGCCTTAGAATTGTCTAAGGTTGAGAAATATGGGATTTCCAACTGTATACAGTACTTAGAGTTGGGTTTTCCCACCCTAGGTTAAATTTTTTAAAACCAAATTTTTTTGATTTTGATTTTGATTTTCAATTTTGATTTTTTTTTTAATTCTGAAAATATAATCTTTACAGAGGAAATTACACACTTTTGGTTGGTAACCTAACAACAAGGTGGGCTTCGACTCCTTTTTAAATACCAATACCTAATCTATGGAAAATAAAACTATCAACTCCATTACTAGCATCATTACTAACTAAACAATTCTTCAGACGCTTGAAAAAACATAAAGTGTCATCTCCCAGTTCCCCTAAGTTAGAGAATATTATTAATCCAATCTAATTTGTTAAAGATATGGGTAGGGTTTATGGGTTTTCGGATAGACAAAAGCAGTTTTTGAGTGTCTACAAGCAGCGCATGCGCAGGATTTTCTTCTCGCTATCCCGATTGACGGCCTTGGACATAAGATGTCCCCCTTGGAGTATCGGTGCATCCTTAAATACAGGTTAATGATCCCCCTATACCCTTCGATTCTCGTTGCCACGCTTGTATTACAGTGCCTAGACGCATATGGGGAACATCTTGTTCACTTGTAAGGTGGATCCTGGTTTCAAATATAGACATGATCATGTGAGAGATATCTTATATGATGTATTATGGAGGGCTGGTATTTCGGCAAAGAAAGAGGCGTCGGTCAACTTTTTGACGGATCCTCTTGAAGGCAGATCAACACTTAGGCCAGCAGATGTTCTTATTTTTGGGTGGGCTAACGGAAAACATACGTGTGTTGATCTTACTGGGGTTTCTCCATTAGTAGGCATCGGGCAAGGCTCTTTAACAGTTGGACAAGCAGCTTTGAAAGCGCCTTGGGTAAGATAACGAAGCATGAAAAGGCTTGTATTGATAATGGACATGCTTTTATTCCCTTTGCCTTTGACACTTTTGGGTATTTAGCTCCGGAGGCGGTTGGACTCTAGCGAGAGTTCAAAGAGTCATGCACGATAATGTCATGACTCCCGATTCTAGAGAGTTTGTGTTTAAGAGGATAGGGTTTGCCATTCAAAAAGGGCTTGCGGCGCATCTTGTTGCTCGCTTGCCTTCTATGTAATAACTCATGAATCTGTTTCAATGTTTATTAAAGTATAGAAATCTAATTTGACTTTCAAATATTTGAATCAAATTATTAATCCAATCTAATCATTAACCTTACTTAGTTAAGTGAATCAAATCATTAGCATTAATTAATCGAGGGTATTTTAGTCAATAATGAAATTAGTAGGATAAGGGTTCTGGAGATTACTATTTGATGACCCAATTTTGTCATCTTGTGAGTTCTCAAAACCAAAAACTTGGATCCCCTATGGTAGGTTTCGTTAATAAAGTTTCTTGTGGTGGCTTGACTTGAAGCGTTGCCTAGAAACTTGTGAACATCAGAACAATTACAAGTGTGATATTATTTTTTTGGGGAACATCATTTAAATACCCCTCAAAATTCGCCTCTTAAAATATATCCATATTCAATTTTTGAAAATACCCATACCTTCTGAAAAATGGAAGCAATAGTACAAGTTGCTTTCAAAAGTGGACGCAACTAGCACAAATTGCTTCCGTAAGCGGACGCAACTTTATACAAGTTGCTTCCAAAAAGTGGAAGCAACTTTCTCAAGTTGACTCTAAAAAAAAAAATTTCTATCCCTCGGGAGTATTTGTGCAAAGATAGAGGGTATTTATAACAATCCCACTTTTTTTTTTTTGGTTCTGAAGATAGAAATATTCATTAACTTGTAACATGAACATTGTCTTGAATATGATGACTGGCTAAACATTTGGAGGAACATCATTCCGGCCATTATCTTATACTAAACTTTCTACAGAATTTGGTCAACTTATCGGCTGCCTTATTTCCACCTAAGTATAGTCCTTAGCATACTAACAACATAAACCAAAATGTCTTCATTTTCCTAAACTATGGTTTATGTAGATCCATTGACAAATCCTGCAATGTTCTTGAGATCCGTCTAAATTATAAGGTGTGTAATCTCCGTCTCCTTGATCCACGCCACAACTTCAAAAAATGCTAAACATTTTGCTTGATCCGAGTTCAATACCCTATTTAGCCTTTTTGATCTCCAGATCCACCAATTTCCTGCAAAATCACAAAGAATTAGTCTTATTCATGTTAAAGCACTATCGAGATATAAAGATGCACAAAGTTTACAGTAATTAAAGGATTCTTGTGAGGAATCCAACGAGGAGATGAAGATATGCTATCTTGATCCCCAGCCGAAGGGTTACGATCCTTCGGCTTTGTTATTTTCTCCAAGTATTATTGCTCTTTTTGCACACATTCATATCTTTCTCTCTAAAAAGTAAATACTTCAACTAACAATGAAAGTCATATTCAACTAGCTACTGCAAATTTTCGATAAATTAGTAACATTAGAACTGCTAATTTTTATCAATTTAGCGAAGTATTAATTTATCAATAACAAGTTATTAATATCGAAACATACCATATTTAAGTTTAAGTTTCGAAAATAAGTGTGTATATCATTTTCCTATAATATATTACATGTTATGTGTATAAATATATATACTTAAATGTTAAAATTAAAACAACAACACAACAAAATTACTATGTTCTCAAAGGACTAAAAAAAACACTAGAAATCAAGTTCAATGTTATAAATATGTGAACACGAAACAAGAAATTTCGGATTCCAATTTTAGTGAGGCGTCATAATTCATATATAGTTACGCCATATTGGAAACTTACAATTTTTATTATCTTATAAATTTAACGAGGCTATTAATTTAATCCACTGGCCCAAGCCGACACTGCCAAAAAATATCGTTTTAGCGAAGTTATTAAGTTATCGTGGATTAATTGAACAAAATTTCTATTGTACTAGTTTATTGAGAGCTATTTTCTTGAGTTAACCATTCCTCAAATAGTTTCACTACTGAATCGATATCCCCCTACAAAGATCCACCACCTCTGGGGACCTCCATCCAAAAAACATCTAGAGAAAGGGCAAATGCAAAGTACTCTCAAAAAACTGATTACACAAGGGCCATGTCTTGTTTATATGCCTACACATCAGAAAAAGTACCTTTTGTGGGAATAATTTCAGAGAGATATTTCAGAATAAATGCTTGACTCTTGGCCAAGTATCAATGTACCAGAAATCCTTCCACTTAACATTTGTTCTCTGTATGGCATAGTTTAAGTTAAGATGGCTCAAACTCTCTTTTTGTAGCTTGTTGTAAGCAGATTTCAAGTCAAATCCACAGTGTCCGGTAAGCTTCCAATTAGTCTATCTTCAGAGGATGTAGATAATAACACAATTTCTAGTATGAGGATTTATAATAATTCTTCATGCAACTCTAACTAATAAAGCTAGGTTTAAGATCTTAAAATCTCTGAAAATAAGACATCATACATCTTTGTTTATGCATAGTTTCTTCCATGGAGTAAGACAAAACTCCTCTCTTTTCTTCAAAACCCTAGCATAATTTTCTCTGGTATATTCAGAGAACTCGTACTATGCACATGTGTTAGAGTATTACTCGGTCTAACTCACAAGCGTTGTTATCTAAAGCTTGTTTGTCAAGTTTAGTTGATCAAAACTATAAGTCTTGATTTCTAGTGTACTTATAGCTATGTATCGAATTAGGATAGAATGTGTAGTTGAGCTTTAGACTTCACGGCGTTCGTCGATTGAAGACGAAGATCTACTGAGGGAAGCTTAGAGGAACTTCATCAACAAAAGGTATGTGGAGACTAAAACTTATCCATCACTCATAAGTTTATTCTATTCTATCTCCTAATGAGACTAAATCATATATCTATATATACTTTTATATTATACAAATTTGATATTTCGAGCTGAGTTTAACTCGCTTATATATTTCTCGAAATATATGTTGGAAGCTTTTTGCTTTAGCTATGTTCATCATTATTCTTGATGAGTTTAGTTGGAACTAATTTATTTGTTGGAAACTAAATAATAAGCCAAAAGATGATCATGTGGAAATTGCCTTGAAACATCTTACATGATTTGTGTGAGACAATCATTTGATGTCGAGTCTTAAAGTTTCGTATTGATCACTCGATCACTTGAAAATTACTTATAGCTAATGGTATGTGTGAGACATCCATTGTCGTCTTCTAAGGATGTTTCAATGATTGTAATGGGAGTTTAGAACAATAACCTTTGTCTGGATACAACAGAGTACGCGTACCTAGTATGCAAACTATTTTGGTATGATTCAGGTCCGGGAACCTTGTTTGCATACCTAGTATGCGAACGATTTTAACTTTTAAAGTCCGGGAACCAAGTATGCGAACGGTTCTACATGAGTTAGGTCCTGGACGGATGTTTGCGTACCTGTTTGCAAACGGATGGACAAGAACAAAGTCCGGAACAAAGTATGATTCCATACTCATAAACAAATACA
Source organism: Papaver bracteatum (assembly GCA_023529315.1). Classification (NCBI taxonomy): domain Eukaryota; kingdom Viridiplantae; phylum Streptophyta; class Magnoliopsida; order Ranunculales; family Papaveraceae; genus Papaver; species Papaver bracteatum. Next base: position 104,212 of record JAJJWX010001260.1, read on the forward strand.
TTTATAAATTAATGAATGCAATCTTTGCAAACTGTGGCTTAATGTTCATGAATTGATTCTTATATAAGTACTTTGTGCAATTACGAATAAAACCGATTTTGTTTCTATTGGTTCTTATATACTTCTATGAGATATAAACAATTGAAAAACTCTATGAGTAACACAATTAGATTTATTTGATTATGTTTCATGATTGATTGATCATCATATTTGATCTAGAAGTGTTGGATGAATATGGACAAAAGTGTTCATATGGCCAACTTCGGTTAATTATTATTGAGCCAACTCAATATACACGTTTAGGCATGGTTACCCATGTCTAAATGAAAGTATATTTCATTTGTGTGTAACAAGCTAATACCATCTAACGGTGGAGAGATATTGTTTTGGTTTTGAACAAACTTAGCTTGAATCTTAATTCAGGTTTTCATTTAACGGTGAATATTGAATGCTTTGTTTCTAAGTTATCTTATCTTTGATCGTAAGCAAACCCTGATTTGAAAGACCATATAAGGGAGAACTTTAGCAACTGGAAAACCTAATCACATCACTTTCCTTTGTCCTAGTTGTGACTATAGTCGATTCTCCTTTAACCTAGGTTTTTTTCAAAACCATTATAGATTAACGACTTGAAGACTTTATTTAGGATTCGTGAAGCCAGACCCAACTATTTTCTCTGTAGTTGCGTGTTCTAATCTTACTCGTTCTATCATATTGAGTACTATCTTCTCGAAGATTTGCTCGAGATTTATCACCGATAGGTAATAAAAAAAAAATAATCACAAAGCTCTTCATCTCATTCTTTGTGATTCCACAATAACTTCTTCTACTACCATATAGTTAAGTTATTATGGGTTGATTGATATTTCTAGGCTGCTCTTCGGGAGTATAAGACCGGAATATCAATTGGTTTCTATTAGAGCATTTCTCGGTCGAACTCGCATATGCATGCATTGTTATCTCAAGCATGTTTGTCAATATTAGTGATCAAAACTATAAAGTCTTTGATTTCTAGTCTACTATAGCTAAGGTCTCGGACTAGGATAGAAAGTTTAATTGAGATCAAGAACTCTATGGTGATCATCATACAAGATGAAGGACTACTCAAGGAACCAGTGGATATTCATCAACTAAAAGGTATGTGGAGACTTGAACTTATCTATCACTCTAAATTCTATCTATGATATCTCCTATCTTGAGACAAAAGTTGTATTACTATATAGACAAAGAATATACACATATGATATTTCGAGCTGAGTATATCTCGCTTATCTATTTCTCGAAATATGTGTTGGTAAATCTTTCTCTTTCGCTTTATCCAAGTTCATCTTTACCTAGTGACGAAAGTCATGTTATGTTTCAATCATTTAGGAAATTGCTCTGACGAAAAATAGTTTGTGAATAACAACTATATAACGCCCTCTGAGAATGTTTCAATGATTGAAATGAGAGTTTAGACAATGTAACCATTAGAGGATATAAGCATTGTTGTGGAAACACATATATGTATAAGTCCTTAGTGCTTGAACCGAAGTTTGCCAACTTTATTGATCAAGTGAAACCGGAGAAGTGCGTGAGCTTCAGTCCGCGAACTGGCAGATAATTTCTGCTGGAGTTGTGAACTCCATCCGTGAACTTAAGTCCGCGAACCCAGTCCGCGAACTTGAGTAGGTTATGTCTAAAAACGATGTTTATGAACTAATCCTAATAAACTAAGGAATGCCATTGCAAACCGTGGCTTTATAGTTCATGAATAGATTTGAGTGAATCACATCGTTTTTGCTTCAATTGTGTCTTGTGTAGTACATAAAGATCTAAGCAATTGAACAACTCTCTAACTAGTTAATTTGAGTCATTTGGACTAGTTATGGTGAAGAAGAATATGGTTGATATGAAAGTTATCACTTGGCTAACCATTTGGTTAACTAGTGTTGAACCAACTAATATACAAGATTGGATACGGTTTTCACAAGCCTACAAACATGCAGTACATGTGTGTATAACAAGCTATGTTTTCGATCTAACAGTTGATAAATATTAGCTTGTATCTAATCAGGTTTTCATCTAATGGTGAATATTGAATGCTTTGTTACTAAGCTAACATTGATTGCAAACCATGATTTGAAAGACTATATAAGGGATAACTCTAGCAACTGGGAAACCTAATCCCCACACATTCTGTGTGATACTAGTTTGCTAATCTAGAGTCGATTCTCCTTTAACCTTTGATTTTCTTCTTCTAAAACCAGGTTAACGACTTAAAGACTTCTTTGGGATTGTGAAGCCAAGCCGATACTACTTTTATCATAGTTGTGTGATCTGATCTAGCTATTTCTATCATACGAGTATAATTGTAATAATTGGCTTGAGATTTCTATCTCCGATAGGCAAGGTATAAATTTAGTCACAAACACTTCGTCTCATCGTTTGTGATTCCTCAATAATATTCTTTGTTGCGTCGATTAAGTTTATTGTGAGGTGATTGATAAAGCTGAGCTGTTCTTTGGGAATATAAGTATGGTTTTATCAATTGGTTCCTGTTCACCTTGATTTATTAAAATACAGAACAAAACTCATAGGTTTATTCGTGAGAGACGAATTTATCTATCCTTGTAGACTTTTCTGTGTGAGACATATTTGTTTATTAAAGTCTTCGAATTTGGGTTGTAGCAACTCTTGGTTGTGGGTGAGATCAACTAAGGGAATCAAGTGTGAAGTATCCTACTGGGATCATAGGCGTAGGAGCATAACTGTACCTTGGATCAGTGTGAGATTGGTTTGGGTTCAACTACAGTCCAGACCGAAGTTATCTTAGAGTAGGATAGTGTCTGTAGCGGCTTAATACAATGTATGTTTAATCTAGACTAGCATCTTGTTTGTTTGAAGCTGACTCGGCGTCTGGGTCTGAGTCAACCCTTGACTCACTCCGAGTCAGCAGTTAGACTGTTTGGTTTGTAAATTTTGCAACCTCTGACTTGGCATCTGAGTCAAGCCTAACCACTAACTCGGGTCATATAGAGTCAGGCGTAATACTGCCCCTGAGTCGCTGGCTATTACTTCTGAGTCGTTGGAATTAACAAAAATGCCTTCCACGCTTTATCAAAATCTCGCATTTCTTTCTCATTTTTTTGTTTGTTCCGTCGATAGCAGAGATGGGAGATATAGAACCAAACCCTAGATCTATTCTCTACTGATATATCCATCATCTTTCTCCACTAATCAACTAATTTTTATCTCCATCGTCACTCTCATCTCATCTTTGCATCAACTAATTTTTAGTTGAACCCTGAATCAACTAAAAGCTTTTTTAGAATCATCATCATCTTCATCTTCAGGTATAATTCTTCATCCATATCTTTCTTTCATTTTCATATGTGTTTATGTGATTTGGAACATGGGTTTTTATTCATATATTCTGATTGAACATGGGTTCCTTCATTATTTTCATATGGGTTTTCTGTGATTTGGAACATGGGTTTTTATTTATATTTTATGGTTGAATATTTGATGGTGTTTGTGAAAATGTCAAGGAGAGAATTATATCCTTACTTGCTAATTTTGATAGAACATGAATTTTTTCACTACCAGTTTGTTCTATTTAGCATACCATTTGGGAACCATTTAATGTTTTGGAAATTACCTGTACAGTAGAGAGCCACAATTAAACTTTTGGGCAAAATTATAACCTCTTCAAACTCTTGTGAGAAATGAATTCCCTGCAGCAATAAGCCAATGAGTAATAGCTAGATAAATATGATGTCCTTTTCATTTCTTTTGTTAGTTAAATTACATATGAGAACGAGGCATTTGAGATGAATGAAATCCAGGTAGATGAGGAAGCCGAAACGGAAGAAAATGCACCTCATCTCTTTGGACGACAAGAGAAATTACATATGAACAATTTACGCGATGAGATAGCTAGTCTCCTTTAGATTTTATTGTTTCTTTTATGTTTTTAGGACTTCAATCTTTGGATTTTATTGTTTTATGATGCATAACATGTTTAATTGCATCAAAAGAAGGTTGTCGAATACAATGGAACAATTTGTGATGTTTTTGTAGTAGTAAATGTTTATGGTTAAAAATGTGCAGAAGGGAATTTTATGTCCAAAAAAGTCCAGTCAGCTGAGTCAGGTCTGACTCACAAAACAAACATATTTTGTGAGTCAGACCTTAGTAAGTCGGATTCAGATGACTCAGGTGATTTCAATCATGTTGAGATGACTCATACCCAGATGATTCAGATGAGTCAGCTGCAAACAAACAAGATATAGGTCCCGGGTTTTTTTTGCATTTGCGGTTTCCTCGTTAACAAAATTCTGGTCTCTATGTTATTTCTTTTACACATTATATTTCATTATATAATTAAAATAATACAGGTTGTGCGTTGTTCAATCAATTAGAATATCCAACGTATTGGTTGTTGATTTAAATTGATTAACACTTGGATATTGGTCTTTGGTACCATCCAAGTTATCTCTCTTTGATTAAGACTCGCAGATTGTATTTTCTTGAGTAAATCAAATTGAGAGATTGAGATAATAACTCCTTGAGATATTTTTATCTAGATTGAATATGACTGTCTAGTTGATTCTCTAGTAAAGTAACTCGAAGTTTGTCCATACATATTTCTAATCGAATTATTGGGTGTGGTTGTTAGACCCCCGCTTTTTCAATTTCTATTCACCTTGATTTATCAAAATACAGAACAAAACTTCATAGGTACTTATGTGGGAGACATATTTTTCTATCAGAATAGACTTATATGTGCGAGGCAAATTTGTTTATAAGTTTTCGACTTTGGGTCGTATGAACTCTTAATTGTGGGTGAGATCAGCTAAGGGAATCAAGTGCGCAGAATCCGGCATGGTTCTAAAGGCGTAAGAAACGCGAATGCACCTTAATCGTTGTGAAACTTGGTTAGGGATCAACTACATTCCAGTCCGAAGTTAACTTGCAGTTTGCTAGTGTCTATAGCGGCTTAATACAGTATGGTGTTCAAATATGGACTAGGTCCCGGCGTTTTTCTGCATTTTCGGTTTCCTCGTTAACAATTTTTTTGGTGTATGTATGATTTCTTTTCCGCATTATATATTTATATAATTGAAATATCACATGTTGTGCTAGTTCAATCAATTGGTAAATCCGACCTTGTTTGTTGGATATAAATTGATTAGCACTTGGGCATTGATCTTTGGTACCGTCCAATTTATTTCTCATATCAATCGAGCTCACATATTTCTATATGTTCGATTGCAGATTGTATTAAGAAATTAAGATACAACTCTTTGATATATTTCTTGGTTGAGATCGCTTTATTAGCTCGTGATCTCGGAATTATATTGGAGTTAGTCCATAATGATTGCCGAACGAAATATTGGGTGTGGTTGTTATACCCCCTCTTTTTCAACATGCACAAAATTAGTAACATTCTTGATCATTGTAGTGTTCCCATATTGAGAGGGAGTCTTACTTATCCACGCATAAATTTAGATTGAACCTTTTCCACTAAACTGAAAAAGCATTGTTGGTTAGCTTTACCATTTATGAGCAATATACATTAGGATTAGTTCATTGTTTGCTTTAAGCCTCCTAGCCAATATCTTTCAAAATACGTTTGGCATATGTGTACATAAGTAAACATTTGACTTGGTAAAGTTCACAAACTGCCTAAAAGCATTACCATATATTATACTGACTTGTAAAGGATTGTTGACTTTATACAACTCATTTGTGAATATCATACAATCATTTGCAAATAATAGATAAGAAATTGAAGGAGCATTTCTTGTAATTTCTATCCTTTGAATTCGATTGTACTGCTCAATGATAAGTAGTCATCTTGAGAAAGTATCCATTGCAATGATGAAAAAGTATAAAAAAAGATGATCTCCCTGCCCAATACCTTTACTGGGTTGATAAGCATTACAGTGGTCACAATTTAGGAAAATTGTGATTTTTTATGCCCTAGTGCACTGCACTATTAGACCACACCATTACTCACGAAATACTCACCATTATTCAGCAAATTTGAGTAGATACATAAAGTATTAGGGTTAGGGATTTTATCCAGATATATTATTGGGATATGACCAAAGATAGAGTTGTAAGATCTATATTTCTATAAAAAAAATATCTTTGAATTATATTGTTATAACAAATTCTTAAGGATTAAAAAGAAAAGATAAGTTTAAGGCATGCATTTTTTCTGGTATGATAAGATTATGTGCTAAATTTTTTGCTTTGAATATCTTGACTCGAAAGGGTGTGAAAGGAAGCTTTTTTAACTTTTTGAATTTTGAGTTGAGAGAGGGGTTGAAGAAAGTGGATGCCATTTTTAATGGTTTCAGATGAAGAACTTTTTTTTTAACAATAAGAAAAACACATCAGCATATTTATTTATCATACTCAAGGAAGTGAAAAATAGCACACGAGAAACCAAAATCCTAGAAGATGAGCTAAACCAAGAGTTGTTATTCATGTCTTGCTTAGGTCACAAAGATGAGATGATGGGTTAATCTTAGGGGAGAGAAGCATAGAAGGTTGAGTGATCACTGTCGTAAGCGTCAAAAATAAATTACACTTTCTTACTACTCAAAATATAAATATAGCAAAGGCAAGAAAGGATCGATCCCACAGAGAGGTCTAGGTTGTCTCGTTGTTTCGGTTTCCTATATAAAACACCGGGTGTTTTCTGATTTTTATGCAAATAATAAAAGTAAAAGCAAAGAAAGAAATAAGAAAACGAATCAAATAGAAGAGATATTGGTTAAGGATTCATCTCCATTCACTAACATGCTTTCAAAACAATAAGTAGAATTGATATTTAATCTCAACTTTTATCAAAAGCCCTAGGATACCTTGATCGCAAGAATATCCCGCTAATCTCCTTTTGTTATCAACAAACACATTAAAAGATGCGAGTATGAGTTCTATCTAAGAGAACAACCTAACGTGTAAAAGCACTAATCAAGTTTAATTCCCTAGATGCATTAAGTTCTATGAAATCAAGCCAATCAAAGCAATCGAACGTGGAAAACGCACTAATCCGATTTAACAAAGGTTATGGTTCACATATGATTATAAGGATGCATCACTATAAGCTATAATCATATTCATGCTACTTGTAATCAGGAATCTATCACTTTTACGTATAACAAACCCTAATCTAGCAATAGAGATGAAAACAAACTCAACCGATTCGCGACTCAATCAAACAAGCATTCAATTCATGTAACAATATAAACAGTGAATCATAAACGATAAAGTATAGAGACAAAACTAATTTATCATATCAAAACCCATATTATGTGAAATCCAATTATTCCATAACCAATAATAAAATTAAGTACTCATGGCATAGGAGTTCATAACAAGAAGAAAGAGAGATTCTATCATGTTTTCTAAACCCTAGAAACAAAAGTAGAAGATGAGATATAAGATATGATAAAAGATATAAGATATTTAGGTTTAGAGAAAAAGTTCTATATATATGCCTCTCACAAAAGGATACCCAAAATTAGGTCAAGTCTTCTCAAAACCCGTCTCAAATTCGTCCACCAAGCCCATGTGTGAAAATAAGTCTCTGGAAAATTTGGGTCCAAAACTAGTCGCCGGAATTGCTGACGTCATCGCCGGAATTCGGTCGCCGAAAAATTGTCTATGGCCGCCTTTGTCATATGAAACTCTGACCAGTGTGTGCATACTCCCAACAGCTCAACTAATTCTCTGAAGTTCAAACATTCACCACAAGAATCATCCAACCCAACTTCTTATTTCTTGCGAAAACGCACCCAAAAGCGCGACTCGTAGCTCCCATATCCCGTGGCCAACTCCCGCATCCAACTCATACCCCCTTCATTATTCAGTGAAACACTATGATCGGCATTTTAACCTCTGAAATCCGGCATCCCGGGCTTATACCACCGGTGCACCAATTCTGCTCCGTTTTCGCACAACTTCTCAATTTTATACCTCCATTGCAGCTGCAATTCTGCATACCACCAATAGTTTATGAGCTTCAATTTCTCACACCAGAACTTCACTTCAATCTCTACGCTCAACTGCATCAGTACCACTTTGAGCACAAACTCCATCCCTGTTCAAATCATATAAAACCTAGCAGCAATCACAGTTGCACATCACCATTATGTACATATCATCTTGCTGAGCCTGTCAGTTCGCGAAACCGACTCCTTCCCGCCATAGCGCAGCTGCAACCAATCAATCTCAGTTCACAGCCACTGCATAACAGCACCAGACTTGCTCCACTGCAACATTTGTAGCTCTCTTTCATCACAGTTCCAGTTCGAGCTCCTCTGTCAAGTTCCGTTACTCGTTGCGACATCAACTCACAACTACAACAGCACCAACGTTCGCCTCCTGCACCAGCAAGTACGCATCTAAATGATTCATTTCCATTGCTACCAGAACTACCTGAAAAACCACCATATATCCACCAGTTCTTTAGCTCCAGCTGCTGCAATTCCAGCTCACAACATCTTCCAGAACCACCATGAGCAAAACCTGCAATTCACCCACAGTTTCCATTCACCACTGCAATCTTCATCTCAGGCTAAACACCACCTGAGCTTATGCCTTGCATAACCTACAACATCTCAGCTCCACCTCTGTCCAACACCTTAGTGCACTGTTGCATAACTGTAACAGCTCCACCTACACACACCACCTGCTCTAGACTTCATTTGAGCTTCAGTTCACAATTTTAGTTCGGGAAGCTCCACCAATAGTTCCATCTTCTGTAGATACAATAACAGCTTCATTTCTATCTATTAAGGTCACCTGCCATTCCCAAAAACATAACAACATCACCAGCAGTTCATCTCACAGCTGCTCCACTGCGGCCAACGACAACTACATCATTCAACCAATTATAGCAGCATTTGCACTTCAAAACCTTATCAATTTCGAACTCAACGCTCACCCAGTTCTCTTGGCCAATATACGAATGCTCGAATTAGTTCTTAACCTCTCAAAATTGCCCACAAAGCTCACAGAATACACTGACGAAACCAAGATGGTGGTTTAAATAATTTATCAAACAGTTGTTGTGCAACTCGCAAACTGAAAATGTCTTTACACTGGTTGCACTTTGAAGGACACACAAATCAAACCCTTCCCTGCATAATATGATTCTAGCATAAACCCATCATTGAACACAAACACACAAGCATTCATAAATCAATTACCGTTTCATCCCTGGAGTTCAAGTTCTTCACTGATTGTTTTCATGGATAAACCTCTCATGTATCATTCCTGTCATCAAATTCCTGTTCAAACCCATCTTCGAATTCTCATTGAACTTCTGAATTACCACTCCAAACAACTCAGTTCATCCCCCAGTTCAACGACAACAGCTCCTTGTTGTTCTCGACTGATTCTCGCCTCACATTCAAACTCAGACTATGACAAAGCTTCTTAAATTCTGTCCCTAAAATCTCTTTGCTTCTCGATCTGTACAGCACCAAAACCCCTTTTCTCAAACCAATTTCTTCAATTCGTCAACAGCAGCTCTTCCCTGATTTTTGCTGCTCGTTCCTCAGATGCAAAATAAAAGAGAGAAATAGGGTCTCTCGATTTAGGGGTTGTGTAAGAAATAAAGGTGGATACATCCACCTTGGTTCGGCCGATAAGGGGTAACCAACTCATTCACGACTTGTCATATTGTCGTCACATATTGTCGACCCCATGTAGGTTATAACACGACTTTCATGCCCAGCTACTTCCATTCACTATGCCACTGCACCTGTGCGCCATTCCCAATCCATGCATTTGCATTTCTCCATAGCAACACAGAGAATTAGAATTCTCATTTAGCTCCAGTTTCGCCGTCAATTTCCTTGGTCTCCAATTTATTGACATGAGCTTTAACCGTGTCCACCGATGCAACTCATTTTGGCGCTTTTGCTTCTTTCAATCCATATGACTCCAAAACACCTGAAAAGCTCAAACTCACACATAAGATACATAATTTACAAGAAAATTCGCAAAGAAAGCATAAATACTAGATATTAAATTAGGTGTTTTAGACACCTATCAAATTCCCCCACACTTAGACTTTGCTAGTCCTCGAGCAAATCAAACAAAACAATTCTAAAACATACATACAACTCCGTATCGTCGAGGCTACGGTTAATTTTAGCATAAATAACAAGCCTTTAAACCCCTAGGTGTCCCTAGTGGACAAGTTATAGTCTCGTGAAGGTTTATTAAAGATATACCTACAAAACCTATATTTCCAACTCCGTCTATTTGTGACAAATCAATGAACGAATCCAAAATGACTATAGGAGGAGGTACCTTGCAAATTCAATTCATATATTAGTGAATAAACTCTAATTAGATAGTCGAACAAGCCACAATACTCGGAAACTAACAAACCACAATCACAGTGAAAAGATTAAGAAGATGGATATAAATGTAGATGTTGGCGAATGTTCACAAGTGATCGATGTTTCCCATATCTGTCGAAGGTCACTGCCAAGATGAACCTATTCATCCTATTGGATTGAGCTACTGGTTTGAATTCTACATCAACTCACTGGCATATACAAGGGAACCAAGAGTGACTTTATTCAATCAATATAATACTTTTTTTTTCACTTTTTCACTTTTTTTTCTTCTTTTCTTTTTAGACAGCATGATTAAATATTTTGGATCCAAGCGCATGCTTCATTGTCAGCAAGAATGCGATAGTTGCCTTGGATCCTGCATTCCACGCTTGTTTAGGCGACGGAGACAGGGACTACGTTTCACACATACTGCTATCCAAGTGTCATTCTTATTCCGTTTGGTCTAATTGGTCGGTCTCTTTTTCTTTTTCTTTTTTACTAAAGGCATAAAAAAAACTAAAACAAACTATACAAACATATAAATGCTCCCCCACACTTAAACTTCACATTGTCCTCAATGTGTAAAAACGAAAGTTCTGAATTCTGACGTAACAACAGATAAAACGAAAAGACTGTGCAAATTGGTAAGGAATTTGGAAAAACTCCATTTCACAAAAGTTGTTCACCTACGTGTTTTCTACACACTGTAAAAATTTAACAGTGTTTTGATAAACGGTATGATAGTTATGGTCTCTGGACTGAACTATGCGCAGTCTGAAATTTTCTGACGAAAAGGTATTCATCATAATTCTCTTCTAAGAGAGATTATGGACTTAATGAAATTAAACATGGGGATGCAAATATGATATGAAAACAATAAAAAATAAATAAACAAAACAAAAATAAAATAAAAAGCAAAAGGATAAAGATAAGAGATACAAAACCGGTGGGTTGCCTCCCACTAAGCGCTTGTTTTAAAGTCGACGGCCCGACTTAGCTTCTTGAAAGATTCATTCCCCATATATTAGCAATCTGAAAATTTGGGGATCCATCCATAGCACCTGTTTTGCAAACAATAGCTCCATACAAATATTAGTAATATAAAATAGAAACGAATCTATTAACCGATTAAAGTTTCCCCCACACTTATTTTTGTCCACACTTGGAAGTGCATAAAGAATATAGGAGTCGGGAACTTTCACGGTTTCTTGTTCCAAAACCTGCATAGTATGAGAATCAAGTTTCTCTAATGGAGGAAATCGGGAAACAAAGTCATTCAACAATGTTTTCGAAGCACATATATTCAAACCAATAAGAGGTAAAGGAGAAGAGTTAATATGCAAAGGGTTAGACAAACCTATCACAATCTCTTGAATTACGGTATCCTCTTCATCCTTGAAAAATTCAAGTGAACTATTCACCTCTTGTATATCATGGTCCTCTATCAAACCTTGCAACCATTCTTCGTCCGTTTCTTCCTTAACCAAAATCTCGGCATCAACATCATCATTACAATCATTCACAAGTTCAATTGGGTCTTCCATAATATTGGTCATAACGGTTTCATTCTCAACATACTCCTCTTCATTAGACTCAAACCATGTTGTAAAATTCTGAAAAATATTAGTTTCATCATACTCATGTACCTTTTGAATAGGTGCTTGATCATTATAAAGATCAAGAGTTGAGTCAACTACACTAACGTCATCAAATATCTCCAAAGGTTGGTCCTTTTCAACACAATCATCATCGTCTTCATCTTCAGACTCACCATAATCAGAATCGTCGTCGGTTTCCCAACCTTTATCACGACGTCGTTTGAGTTCCATATGAATGGTCCTACTAATTTCATCGACAAGATATTCCGAGTATCCATCGTCTTCCAACTTGTATAATTTTTGTGCAAGTTTTCTAACGTTCACACGCTTACCACCATTAGCTACAATATGTTCTATTTCCCATGACTCTTCCCTTTGAATGGGTGAATGATCATAACTACGATCCGGAGTCGGGTAAGAAGGCATATTCCAGAAATTAGTTTGTGCGACGTTCTCTCTATTACAGTCAAGTTGGTCTAGACTTTGTTGCATATCTTGCAATCCATGCATAATATGCATACAACTCAAATAAAGCCAATTAGAAGTAGAATTATCCCACCTAGGTGCTTGACTTACATACCCACTACAAGGTTGTTGTTGGTATGTATGAAAATCACCATAAGGTTCTCTAGGATATGCATCATAGACAACAAATTGGTTTTGATTGCGTTCCATAGATGGTGGGAAATTATCATAGTGTTGAGGATGTTGAAAACCGTATCTATTTCTCTAATATGCTCCTTCCATAGAATTGGTACCTGAAACAAGAGTTCTCAAAACTATGTCAAAACCAGAAAATAAGAAAAACTAAAAACAAAACAAAAGAAAAGAAAAATAAGAAACCAAAAACAAGTGACAACCGTTGCTTCCCCGGCAACGGCGCCAAAATTTGATCGCTGTCGTAAGTATCAAAAATAAATTATACTTTCTTACTACTCAAAATATAAATATAGCAAAGGCAAGAAAGGATCGATCCCACAGAGAGGTCTAGGTTGTCTCGTTGTTTCGGTTTCCTATATAAAACACCGAGGGTTTTCTGATTTTTATGCAAATAATAAAAGTAAAAGCAAAGAAAGAAATAAGCAAACGAATCAAATAGAAGAGATATTGGTTAGGGATTCATCTTCATTCACTAACATGCTTTCAAAATAATAAGTAGAATTGATATTTAATCTCAACTTTTATCAAAAGCCCTAGGATACCTTGATCGCAAGAATATCCCGCTAATCTCCTTTTGTCATCAAAAAACACATTAAAAGATGCGAGTATGAATTCTATCTAAGAGAACAACCTAACGTGTAAAGGCACTAATCAAGTTTAATTCCCTAGATGCATTAAGTTCTATGAAATCAGACCAATCAAAGCAATCGAACGTGGAAAACGCACTAATCCGATTTAACAAAGGTTATGGTTCACATATGATTATAAGGATGCATCACTACAAGCTATAACCATATTCATACTACTTGTAATCAGGAATCCATCACTTTTACATATAACAAACCCTAATCTAGCAATAGAGATCAAAACAAACTCAACCGATTCGCGACTCGATCAAACAAGCATCCAATTCATGTAACAATATAAACAGTGAATCATAAACGATAAAGTATAGAGACAAAACTAATTTATCTTATCAAAACCCATATTATGTGAAATCCAATTATTCCATAACCAATAATAAAATTAAGTACTCATAGAATAGGAGTTCATAACAAGAAGAAGAGAGATTCTATCATGTTTTCTAAACCCTAGAAACAAAAGTAGAAGATGAGATATAAGATATGATAAAAGATATAAGATATTTAGGTTTAGAGAAAAAGTTCTATATATATGCCTCTCCCAAAAGGATACCCAAAATTAGGTCAAGTCTTCTCAAAACCCGTCTCAAATTCGTCCACCAAGCCCATGTGTGAAAATAAGTCTCTGGAAAATTTGGGTCCAAAACTAGTCGTCGGAATTGCTGACGCCATCGCCGGAATCCGGTCGCCGAAAAATTGTCTATGGCTTCCTTTGTCATCTGAAACTCTCACCAGTGTGTGCAACTCCCAACATCTCAACTAATTCTTTGAAGTTCAAACATTCACCACAAGAATCATCCAACCCAACTTCTTATTTCTTGCGAAAACGCACCCAAAAGCACGACTCGTAGCTCCCATATCCCGTGGCCAACTCCCGCATCCAACTCATACCCCCTTCATGATTCAGTGAAACATTATGATCGACACTTTAACCTCTGAAATCCGTCATCCATGGCTAGTACCACCGATGCACCAATTCTTCTCCATTTTCGCACAACTTTTCAATTTTATACCTCCATTGCAGCTGCAATTCTTCATACCACCAACAGTTTATGAGCTTCAATTTCTCACACCAGAACTGCACTTCAATCTCTACGCTCAACTGCATCAGTACCACTTTGAGCACAAACTCCATCCATGTTCAATTCATATAAAACCCAGCAGCAATCACAGTTGCACAGCACCATTATGTACATATCATCTTCTGAGCCTGTCAGTTCGCGAAACCGACTCCTTCCCGCCATAGCGCAGCTGCAACCAATCAATCTCAGTTTACAGCCACTGCATAACAGCACCAGACCTGCTCCACTGCAACATTTGTAGCTCTCTTTCATCAAAGTTCCAGTTCGAGCTCCACTGTCAAGTTCCGTTACTCGTTGCGACATCAACTCACAACTACAACAGCACCAACGTTCGCCTCCTGCACCAGCAAGCACGCATCTAAATGATTCATTTCCATTTCCACCAGAACTACCTGAACAACCACCATATATCCACCAGTTCTTTAGCTCCAGCTGCTGCAATTCCAGCTCACAGCATCTTCCAGAACCACCATGAGCAAAACCTGCAATTCACCCACAGCTTCCATTCACCACTGCAATCTTCATCTCAGGCTAAACACCACCTGAGCTTATGCCTTGCATAACCTACATCATCTCATCTCCACCTCTGTCCAACACCTTAGTGCATTGTTGCATAACTGTAACAGCTCCACCTACACACACCACCTTCTCTAGACTTCATTTGAGCTTCAGTTCACAATTTTAGTTCGGGAAGCTCCACCAATAGTTCCATCTTCTGTAGATACAATAACAGCTTCATTTCTATCTATCAAGGTCACCTGCCATTCCCAAGAACATAACAACATCACCAGCAGTTCATCTCACAGCTGCTCCACTGCAGCCAACGACAACTGCATCATTCAACCAATTGCAGCAGCATTTGCACTTCAAAACCTTATCAATTTCGAACTCAACGCTCACCCAGTTCTCTTGGACAATATACGAATACTCGAATTAGTTCTTAACCTCTCAAAATTGCCCACAAAGCTCACAGAATACACTGACGAAACCAAGATGGTGGTTTAAATAATTTATCAAACAGTTGTTGTGCAACTCGCAAACTGAAAATGTCTTTACACTGGTTGCACTTTGAAGGCCACATAAATCAAACCCTTCCCTGCATAATACGATTCTAGCATAAACCCATCATTGAACATAAACACACAAGCATTCATAAATCAATCACCGTTTCATCCCTGGAGTTCAAGTTCTTCACTGATTGTTTTCATGGCTAAACCTCTCATGTATCATTCCTGTCATCGAATTCCTGTTCAAACCCATCTTAGAATTCTCATTGAACTTCTGAATTACCACTCCAAACAACTCAGTTCATCCCCAGTTCAACGGCAACATCTCCTTGTTGTTCTCGACTGATTCTCGCCTGACATTCAAACTCATACTATGACAAAGCTTCTTAAATTCTGTCCCTAAAATCTCTTTGCTTCTCGATCTGTACAACACCAAAACCCCTTTTCTCAAACCAATTTCTTCAATTCGTCAACAGCAGCTCTTCCCTGATTTCTGCTGCTCGTTCCTCAGATGCAAGATAAAATAGATAAATATGGTCTCTCGATTTAGGGGTTGTGTAAGAAATAAAGGTGGATACATCCACCTTGGTCCGGCCGATAAGGGGTAACCAACTCATTCACGACTTGTCATATTGTCGAGCCCATGTAGGTCACAGATTATCGACCCCATGTAGGTCATAACACGACTTTCATGCCCAGCTACTTCCATTCACTATGCCAATGCACCTGTGCGCCATTCCCAGTCCATGCAATTGCATTTCTCCGACAGCAACACAGAGAATTAGAATTCTCATTTAGCTCCAGTTTCGCCGTCAATGTCCTTGGTCTCCAATATATTGACATGAGCTTTAACCGCGTCCACCGATGCAACTCATTTTGGCGCTTTTTCTTCTTTCAATCCATATGACTCCAAAACACCTGAAAAGCTCAAACTCACACATAAGATACATAATTTACAAGAAAATTCGCAAAGAAAGCATAAATACTAGATATTAAATTAGGTGTTTTAGACACCTATCAAATTCCCCCACACTTAGACTTTGCTAGTCCTCGAGCAAATCAAACAAAACAATTCTAAAACATACATACAACTCCGTATCGTCGAGGATACGGTTAATTTTAGCATAAATAACAAGCCTTTAAACCCCTAGGTGTCCCTAGTGGACGAGTTATAGTCTCGTGAAGGTTTACTAAAGATATACCTACAAAACCTATATTTCCAACTCCGTCTATTTGTGACAAATCAATGAAAGAATCCAAAATGACTATAGGAGGAGGTACCTTGCAAATTCAATTCATATATTAGTGAATAAACTCTAATTAGATAGTCGAACAAGCCACAATACTCGGAAACTAACAAACCACAATCACAGTAAAAAGATTAAGAAGATGGATATAAATGTAGATGTTAGCGAATGTTCACAAGTGATCGATGTTTCCCATATCTGTCTGAAGGTCACTGCCAAGATGAACCTATTCATCCTATTGGATTGAGCTACTGGTTTGAATTCTACATCAACTCACTGGCATATACAAGGGAACCAGGAGTGACTTTATTCAATCAATATAATACTTTTTTTTTTTCACTTTTTTTTTCTTTTCTTTTTAGACAGCATGATTAAATATTTTGGATCCAAGCCCATGCTTCATTGTCAGCAAGAATGTGATAGTTGCCTTGGATCCTGCATTCCACGCTTGTTTAGGCGACGGAGACAGGGACTACGTTTCACACATACTGCTATCCAAGTGTCATTCTTATTCCGTTTGGTCTAATTGGTCGGTCTCTTTTTTTTTTTTTTACTAAAGGCATAAAAAAAACTAAAACAAACTATACAAACATATAAATGCTCCCCCACACTTAAACTTCACATTGTCCTCAATGTGTAAAACCGAAAGTTCTGAATTCTGACATAACAGCAGATAAAACGCAGAAACTGTGCAAATTGGTAAGGAATTTGGAAAAACTCCATTTCACAAAAGTTGTTCATCTACGTGTTTTCTACACAGTGTAAAAATTTCACAATGTTTTGATAAACGGTATGACAGGTATGGTCTCTGGAATGAACTATGCGCAGTCTGAAATTTTCTGACGAAAAGGTATTCATCATAATTCTCTTCTAAGATAGATTATGGACTTAATGAAATTAAACATGGGGATGCAAATATGATATGAAAACAATAAAAAATAAATAAACAAAACAAAAATAAAATAAAAAGCAAAAGGATAAAGATAAGAGATACAAAACCGGTGGGTTGCCTCCCACTAAGCGCTTGTTTTAAAGTCGACGGCCCGACTTAGCTTCTTGAAAGATTCATTCCCCATATATTAGCAATCTGAAAATTTGGGGATCCATCCATAGCACCTGTTTTGCAAACAATATCTCCATACAAATATTAGTAATATAAAATAGAAACGAAGCTATTAACCGATAAAAGTTTCCCCCACACTTATTCTTGTACACACTTGGAAGTGCATAAAGAATATAGGAGTCGGGAACTTTCACGGTTTCTTGTTCCAAAACCTGCATAGTATGAGAATCAAGTTTCTCTAATGGAGGAAATCGGGAAACAAAGTCATTCAACAATGTTTTCGAAGCACATATATTCAAACCAATAAGAGGTAAAGGAGAAGAGTTAATATGCAAAGGGTTAGACAAACCTATCACAATCTCTTGAATTACGGTATCCTCTTCATCCTTGAAAAATTCAAGTGAACTATTCACCTCTTGTATATCATGGTCCTCTATCAAACCTTGCAACCATTCTTTGTCCGTTTCTGCCTTAACCAAAATCTCGGCATCAACATCATCATTACAATCATTCACAAGTTCAATTGGGTCTTCCATAATATTGGTCATAACGGTTTCATTCTCAACATACTCCTCTTCATTAGACTCAAACCATGTTGTAAAATTCTGAAAAACATTAGTTTCATCATACTCATGTACCTTTTGAATAGGTGCTGGATCATTATAAAGATCAAGAGTTGAGTCAACTACACTAACGTCATCAAATATCTCCAAAGGTTGGTCCTTTTCAACACAATCATCATCGTCTTCATCTTCAGACTCACCATAATCAGAATCGTCGTCGGTTTCCCAACCTTTATCACGACGTCGTTTGAGTTCCATATGAATGGTCCTACTAATTTCATCGACAAGATCTTCCGAGTATCCATCGTCTTCCAACTTGTATAATTTTTGCGCAAGTTTTCTAACGTTCACACGCTTACCACCATTAGATACAATATGTTCTCTTTCCCATGACTCTTCCCTTTGAATGGGTGAATGATCATAACTACGATCCGGAGTCGGGTAAGAAGGCATATTCCAGAAATTGGTTTGTGCGACGTTCTCTCTATTACGGTCAAGTTGGTCTAGCCTTTGTTGCATATCTTGCAATCCATGCATAATCTGCATACAACTCGAATAAAGCCAATGAGAAGTATAATTATCCCACCTAGGTGCTTGACTTACATACCCACTATAAGGTTGTTGTTGGTATGTATGAAAATCACCATAAGGTTCTCTAGGATATGCATCATAGCCAATAAATTGGTTTTGATTGCATTCCATAGATGGTGGGAAATTATCATAGTGTTGAGGAGGTTGAAAACCGTATCTATTGCTCCAATATGCTCCTTCCATAGAATTGGTACCTGAAACAAGAGTTCTCAAAACTATGTCAAAACCAGAAAATAAGAAAAACTAAAAACAAAAAAAAAACAAAAACAAAAATAAGAAACCAAAAACAAGTGACAACCGTTGATTCCCCGGCAACGGCGCCAAAATTTGATCGTTGTTGTAAGCGTCAAAAATAAATTACACTTTCTTACTACTCAAAATATAAATATAGCAAAGGCAAGAAAGGATCGATCCCTCAGAGAGGTCTAGGTTGTCTCGTTGTTTCGGTTTCCTATATAAAACACCGAGGGTTTTCTGATTTTTATGCAAATAATAAAAGTAAAAGCAAAGAAAGAAATTAGCAAACGAATCAAATAGAAGAGATATCTGTTAAGGATTCATCTTCACTCACTAACATGCTTTCAAAACAATAAGTAGAATTGATATTTAATCTCAACTTTTATCAAAAGCCCTAGGATACCTTGATCGCAAGAATATCCCGCTAATCTCCTTTTGTCATCAACAAACACATTAAAAGATGCGAGTCTGAGTTCTATCTAAGAGAACAACCTAACGTGTAAAAGCACTAATCAAGTTTAATTCCCTAGATGCATTAAGTTCTAGAAATCAGACCAATCAAAGCAATCGAACGTGGAAAACGCACTAATCCGATTTAACAAAGGTTATGGTTCACATATGATTATAAGGATGCATCACTACAAGCTATAACCATATTCATGCTACTTTTAATCAGGAATCTATCACTTTTACGTATAACAAACCCTAATCTAGCAATAGAGATGAAAACAAACTCAACCGATTCACGACTCGATCAAACAAGCATCCAATTCATGTAACAATATAAACAGTGAATCATAAACGATAAAGTATAGAGGCAAAACTAATTTATCTTATCAAAACCCATATTATGTGAAATCCAATTATTCCATAACCAATAATAAAATTAAGTACTCATGGCATAGGAGTTCATAACAAGAATAAAGAGAGATTCTATCATGTTTTCTAAACCCTAGAAACAAAAGTAGAAGATGAGATATAAGATATGATAAAAGATATAAGATATTTAGGTTTAGAGAAAAAGTTCTATATATATGCCTCTCCCAAAAGGATACCCAAAATTAGGTCAAGTCTTCTCAAAACCCGTCTCAAATTCGTCCACCAAGCCCATGTGTGAAAATAAGTCTCTGGAAAATTTGGGTCCAAAACTAGTCGTCGGAATTGCTGACGTCATCGCCGGAATCCGGTCGCCGAAAAATTGTCTATGGCCGCCTTTGTCATTTGAAACTCTCACCAGTGTGTGCATACTCCCAACAGCTCAACTAATTCTCTGAATTTCAAACATTCACCACAAGAATCATCCAACCCAACTTCTTATTTCTTGCGAAAACGAACCCAAAAGCGCTACTCGTAGCTCCCATATCCCGTGGCCAACTCCCGCATCCAACTCATACCCCCTTCATTATTCAGTGATACACTATGTTCGGCATTTTAACCTCTGAAATCCGGCATCCCGGGCTTATACCACCGGTGCACCAATTCTGCTCTGTTTTCGCACAACTTCTCAATTTTATACCTCCATTGCAGCTGCAATTCTGCATACCACCAACAGTTTATGAGCTTCAATTTCTCACACCAGAACTTCACTTCAATCTCTACGCTCAACTGCATCAGTACCACTTTGAGCACAAACTCCATCCCTGTTCAATTCATATAAAACCCAACAACAATCACAGTTGCACAACACCATTATGTACACATTATCTTGATGAGCCTGTCAGTTCGCGAAACCGACTCCTTACCGCCATAGCGCAGCTGCAACCAATCAATATCAGTTCGCAGCCACTGCATAAAAGCACCAGACCTGCTCCACTGCAACATCTGTAGCTCTCTTTCATCACAGTTCCAGTTCGATCTCCTCTGTCAAGCTCCGTTACTCGTTGCGGCATGAACTCACAACTACAACAACACCAACGTTCACCTCCTGCACCAGCAAGCACGCATCTAAATGATTCATTTCCATTTCCACCAGAACTACCTGAACAACCACCATATATCCACCAGTTCTTTAGATCCAGCTGCTGCAATTCCAGCTCACAGCATCTTCTAGAACCACCATGAGCATAACCTGCAATTCACCCACAGCTTCCATTCACCACTGCAATATTCATCTCAGGCTAAACACCACCTGAGCTTATGCCTTGCACAACCTACAGCATCTCATCTCCACCTTTGTCCAACACCTCAGTGCACTGTTGCATAACTATAACAGCTCCACCTACACACACCACCTGCTCTAGACTGCATTTGAGCTTCAGTTCACAATTTTAGTTCGGGAAGCTCCACCAACAGTTCCATCTTCTGTAGCTACAATAACAGCTTCATTTCTATCTATTAAGGTCACCTGCCATTCCCAAGAAAATAACAACATCACCAGCAGTTCATCTCACAGCTGCTCCACTGCAGCCAACGACAACTGCATCATTCAACCAATTACAGCAGCATTTGCACTTCAAAACCTTATCAATTTCGAACTCAACGCTCACCCAATTCTCTTGGCCAATATACGAATGCTCGAATTAGTTCTTAACCTCTCAAAATTGCCCACAAATCTCACATAATACACTGACGAAACCAAGATGGTGGTTTAAATAATTTATCAAACAGTTGTTGTGCAACTCGCAAACTGAAAATGTCTTTACACTGGTTGCACTTTGAAGGCCAAAAAAATCAAACCCTTCCCTGCATAATACGATTCTAGCATAAACCCATCATTGAACACAAACACACAAGCATTCATAAATCAATCACCATTTCATCCCTGAAGTTCAAGTTCTTCACTGATTGTTTTCATGGCTAAACCTCTCATGTATCATTCTTGTCATCGAATTCCTGTTCAAACCCATCTTCGAATTCTCATTGAACTTCTGAATTACCACTCCAAACAACTCAGTTCATCCCTCAGTTCAACGGCAACAGCTCATTGTTGTTCTCGAATGATTCTCGCCTGACATTCAAACTCAGACTATGACAAAGCTTCTTAAATTCTGTCCCTAAAATCTCTTTGCTTCTCGATCTGTACAGCACCAAAACCCCTTTTCTCAAACCAATTTCTTCAATTCGTCAACAGCAGCTCTTCCCTGATTTCTGCTGCTCGTTCCTCAGATGCAAAATAAAAGAGAGAAATATGGTCTTTCGATTTAGGGGTTGTGTAAGAAATAAAGGTGGATACATCCACCTTGGTCCGGCCGATAAGGGGTAACCAACCAATTCACGACTTGTCATATTGTCGAGCCCATGTAGGTCACAGATTGTCGAGCCCACGTAGGTCATAACACGACTTTCATGCCCAGCTACTTCCATTCACTATGCCACTGCAACTGTACGCCATTCCCAGTCCATGCCTTTGCATTTCTCCGACAACAACACAGAGAATTAGAATTCTCATTTAGCTCCAGTTTCGTCGTCAATGTCCTTGGTCTCCAATTTATTGACATGAGCTTTAATCGCGTCCACCGATGCAACTCTATTTTTGGAATTTTTTCTTATTTCAATCCATATGACTCCAAAACACCTAAAAATCTCAAACTCACACATAAGATACATAATTTACAATAAAATTCGCAAAGAAAGCATAAATACTAGATATTAAATTAGGTGTTTTAGACACCTATCATTGAGAAATCACCATTTGATGTGTTTGCAGTGTGGAGTTGTTGAACTACTATGTAAAGGCTAGACTTATTAATGTCAGTCTAATATATCTTCTAAATAGATGAGTTCATCTATTTATATATTTATAATGAATACACACTAATTCCTCATAAGTAGTAGAATTTTGAAGGAGTAGAGAAGTGAATATCGTGGAGGTAGTGGTGAAGTCGTGCATGCTATGTCAAGAAAGACCATCAATTACGTCCAACCAGTACTCCATCATTCCTCTAGCTTCTATAAAAATTCTCACTACTTGTTACCTTCTTATTATGGGTGTGTTGCCACACCGTATGTTGTTGTAAACCTCCTGATCGATACTCCGATTAGAATCTCCCAAGCGACATATCTGATGTCTCATAGAAGATAGTGGAGTCGTGGAATAGTACTATTTCTGTTTAAGTCATAATCATGATCTGTTGAGACCATATGATCAACTTAGTATAGACCGACTAGTATCGAGTCTGGTTAAAACAATAATAAGTCTATGAACGACTTATATTTTATCAACTCTAAGATCAGATTGTAGGACTTGGGCATTCAGCTTTGATAATGTCATTCTCGGGCAGTATGAATGACTAATAGTAGTGCTTAAAGTGATCTCAGTTGAGGGACACTTGTAGAATCATATGCGACTCAGAGTATCAATGAGATAACTCAAGCTTTATTGGCACATGAATAAAATAGACAACTCGGCATTGCACCAAAAATAAAAGGCACAACCAGTTGATGTTGGTATCATTATAGGTGTCAGCAATGGTATTAGGTCAATGTTATGGTAATAGTGGTGCTAGAATTAGGATTGCACCAAGGTAAAAATAACGTTGGCCTAAGTAGTGAGGCGCTAGTATTAAGCTAGCATCATAGGCTAAGTGGGAACTGGCACTAGGATAGCGCTGCGTTACAGGTAAATGGCGTTTGGGTTATCCCAGCGCCATATATGAATGCGTATTTTATTGCTGGCCTAGGCCAGCGCCGCAGTTAGGCCATTCTCGAGAATTGGCCAATGCCATAGAGATCTCTACTCAACCCCTGCCAACGTTATGGGGGTGAACGGTTCTTCTTTAGTTCTTGGATGTTATTTTAGTTGTACAATTTTATGCACTTTTTTATGACGAGTTGTTCATAGAACTCCGCCGAGAATATCCATGAGTTAATTCAGTAACTAAATCAATAGATATGTAATTAGTAAATAGACTTCAAGTATTGAAGTTTCATGTCGATATTGTGAATACATTAATAAACTGGTATTGTTCAAATAAGAATTTGAACATATGTATACAGATAGAGTTCAAAGAATTCAGTCGTGAAAAATCTACAACTTGAGACAAGTTCAATATTGATATATACTAGTGGATATCCATCTAGTATCATATCTACTCAAGAATAGTGCATCAGCTCATTCTGAATATATAGATTATATAGCCAGAGAAACTGGAAAGATTTGCAGCAAGCACTAGTAACTCTCTTAAAATTCCAGTAATTGAGGGAACTAAAAATAAATACAGTAAAGATATTATATACATAAAATATTAAAATTTCATCTGGGTGAAGCTCTAAGATTATATATATATATATAGAAAGGCTAAAGGATCATTACAGAGTACTTGTAGCTACTAATATGTTATGTATTCTTAATTCTCTTGTGGAATATGAGATAGAAATACATACTTCATACTCATGATACATGGCTAGAAACATATATATATATTAAATTTCTATATTTCTATATTTCTGCTACTAGGAAGAGGCGATTTCATAATTTTCTTCATTGTCAAAAATCTATCATCAACACAAATTCAGTTTTTTCCATCCCTCTCAAACAACTAAACAAGGTTAAGAAATGTTTCAATTTTGGTAAGCGAGTTATTTCGACAAAAATCTTTTACAAGGATATTGAATTCATTGTAAATAGCCTTTTTATACATGAAAGACCTCAAAATTAGTTTTATTAATTCATTTCCTTTAACAAACTGGGGACAATAGATACCGTCGAAATCCGTTAGGATCTCTAAATATCCGAAATGGGGATCACACGTGGAAAATTATTAATACAAAGTCGCCACCCAACTTAGGGAGTTGGGACCCAAATAAGCACTGGTCCAAAACAGAGATATAGTCCGGGAATCAAAATACGGGCTAGGAAGGTGTGAGGCACCTAGCCCGTCCAATCCGAAAATTGGCCTCTACTTTATAATTGAGATTTTAGGAGTTTTGAATATTAAACGAAAAATAAAATAATGACTTCATAAAAATATCCCGAAAATAACAAATCCACAAATTTATGATTTCTCCGACGGGAAAAACCTGATCTCACAACAAAACTCAATTATTAATATTATCAAGATAATAATCATCAACTATTATTAATATTTGAAAAGAATCAAGGCAATATATTCAAGATAACAAATCAAGATTATTATTATCGAATTCAAATTTCATGACTAATGATCTGGAACTAATGCAAAAACGAGAACACATGCACACGAGTAACCTTCACCTCCTAAATACTTTCACTGTATGAGCAAAATAAATCCAAGATGCAATATCGGCTATGCCTTTGTGTTTGTTTTAATTAATTCATGCATCAAAGTCTCAAGCTATCATCACAAAACCATCTAACATCAATATATATTAAAATAGGTTATTAGAGGAGTCAAAGGGGTCGTACAACAAATATGTAGAGACTAGAGATGGACTTTGATTCAAACATGAAACATAGAATCTCTATACTAATGTTGTAAAACCAAAATTGCACGAACGTTCAGAAGACCGAACTTCCAATAAGTGGAGTCAAGCAAATAATAAAAATCAAAAGCAACAATAGATATGGAGACAGACCTGTTTTCACTGTGGAATAATGCTTACGTCACTTAATTTGATATGAGCCAACAACGATCAATATCCGCAAAATCGTATCCAAGCCGCAATGCTATCAAAATATTATCTTTTCTACCAAAATATTTTTCTCCCTAAAATTCTTATCTAAAAAAGTTCCCAAAATTTTCTACCGTTCTCTTCCCTGATTTCTACCGAAATCCTCCCCTTTAACTCCAAAACCAGCTCCCTATTTATAGCCTTACTCCCTTAACTACGACCTTAGGATTAAACGATCCGTTCCGACGATTCAAACAAAAAACCTAAATATCATTTCCATTTTAATAAATATTATTCCTTTATTCTTTATATTATTTGATAGATTCATAAGAATCCTACATTTCTACTGAGACGATTTGATCAATATATTGATATAAAAGAAGATGAAATGTGTTACAGAAACCTCTCCAGTTCATATACTCAACTCATTCTCGCAATGACCGACACTCTCACGTGTTGTTCACACGTTTACAATTCTCTCAGCTCACAAGGTCACACCACACACACAGACTCACTCTAGTTATGCTAATACCCTCCCTCAATCGCAGGTCGGATGAAAGACAACGTGCGATTGAACACAGACTCACTCTAGTTATGCCGAAATAGGAGAACCAGGTTGCTTGTAGTGTGATAAAGAGAGAGAGAGTTGTTGTCGCAACTGTAGAATAAGTATTCAGCTGATTGTTGTAATACTTGAAACTGGTATAACAGGAGGTAGCAGCTAGGAGTTGGTGCACAGGTGAAAATTGCACCGAAGTGAATCATGGACAAGAACTATTGTAGCCAGCAGCAGTGGACTATTGCATTAGAAAATGTAATGCTGCAGGACACACACTTGATGCGGAATTGCACAATACACATACACACACATGTTATGAGATTAAAAAGTCTTCAGGTTTGATGATAGCTGAATATGATCCTGAAATAGCAACATCCATAACCAAACTGAGATGATACATGCAACAGCAGTGTGTGTAGACAATGATGTAGCAACAATAGCTAGTTGTAGAAGTTGTAGTAACAACAGTTGCTGAGATAATAATGTAGATGACAGAAAACTGGATACAAGAGCCAAACTATCCAGAATCTCCAACTATGTCAATACGGCTGCAAAAAATCAACACCAGCTGCAAGAAACTTGCATCTAAACCGAACTCTCACCACAATAGCATCCAATAGCAGAACTGGGAAGGATAATGAAAAATATTGGCACAATCCCAAGTTGTCCACTGAATAACCATTGACATATCACTGGAAACATCTTGGTCAGCTTCATACATACGATTTATAGCAGGATCCAGATGATAAACCAGCACATGAAGTGGGAGAAGTAGTATAATTGGAGAACACCATAGCAAGCCACAGAAAATACCAATAATAAGAGAAGTATACGATGAACACTATTATCTTGCATACATCAATGACATGAGAGAGCAGTTGTCTTTGGCATATTGAATACCAATTACAGGAGACATATGGAGTAAAGGAAGTAAGCAACAATTCAAAATTCTCCGCAGCTGCAGGCTTGCATGTATTGACAGCACAAATAAAAAACATTATCAACATTATTCCAATTTTATTGATGTACTCACAGCATTATCTCAGCTGAACCTTTATTATTCAAGCACACAAAATAACAAACAGGAAAGTAAAGATAACTAAACCAGGATACATCAGAATTGAATGTAGACTCATCAAAGAGAACTCCAATATGTATACCAGTACCATCACCAAATTCAATCCCATAGCATCATCCTCAGCTCCATCATTACGCACACAAACCAACTCACTCACATACCACTACTGTGAGGACTGTACCAAAGTAACATTGAGAGGATGAGCTAATCGAAGCAAAAATTAAGCACACAGTGGTGCAGCAAACAATCACCACACACACGTACCCCAATATTCTACTGAATTTAAGAAGAATTGTTCTTCACTATCTAGTGGAACAAAATTAAGCTTCTCCCTAGCTAATTGTTGTAGCAGAAATAGGCATGCTAAGATCGAATAGATTCAGGAATCAATACTAGTAGGATTTGATAAAATAACTAGGTCACATTCAAACCTAATTATGATGAAAACAGAATTTGAAGACAAAACTGAATATTGTTAAGATAGTGATGTAGAGATCGGACACATAAAATCAAATTTGAAGTAAGCAGAAGATGAGATTCAAGATTACCAACTTTGATTCGATTTAAACAGTTGAGGTAGAAGAATCAAGCTTCAATCAGAAACGAAATTGCAAACCTAAATTCCCAAGAGCTCAAGTGATTTAAACCAAATTTCAAATCTGAGAATTATGCTTGATTCTGTTTGAAGACGTTGCAGTAAAGTATCAGGATCAAATACTTAATTCACACCAAGAAATCACCAGTAGAAACTCTCCATAAATACTCCTTGAATCTTCCAATCAAACTCCATAAACCCTAATTGAAGATGTTGAAGAACAGAAGCAGCAGAAGAAATTGGTAAAGAATTTAAGACTTAAAAGCGGAATAGGATCGATACCCTCAGAAATTCATGATTTCTGAGTCTGATACCATGATAGATTCATAAGAATCCTACATTTCTACTGAGACGATTTGATCAATATATTGATATAAAAGAAGATGAAATGTGTTACAGAAACCTCTCCAGTTCATATACTCAACTCATTCTCGCAATGACCGACACTCTCACGTGTTGTTCACACGTTTACAATTCTCTCAGCTCACAAGGTCACACCACACACACAGACTCACTCTAGTTATGCTAATATTATTCCATTCCATTTCTTAACCTAAAATTTAAGCTAGGGAGGCAAGTCTTGGGAACAAAGAAAACCAAAGTGTCGACATTTTGGGAGGCTTGCACGGATGGGAACCTAGTGGACTTAGTGGTGGACTTAACTAATTTTTTGGTCTACTATTTAAAAGAATTCAAAATCAAAAAAAAAAATTGCGTCAAAAACCGCACCTATCTTATGATGTGCATGGGAAATATAATTGCACACAATTCTCAATACCATTACCTGATTTCAATACATGGGTAAATTAGGCTAAAATGGGGGAAAATATGAAACTTATCAAGTAAATTAGGACAAAAAAATTCTCAATTTTAGCAAGTAAACTAGGACGGAAGGAGTACAACATAATGAATCAAAAATTAGTGATCCACAGACCATTAGTTAAGTGCACCACTAAGTCCACTAGGTTCCCATCCGTGCAGGCCTCCCAAAATGTCGACACTTTGGTTTTCTTTGTTCCCAAGACTTGCCTCCCTAGCTTAAATTTTAGGTTAAGAAATGGAATGGAATAATATAAAATGTGTCTTAAATGTAGTTTGGGGGCAATTTTGGAAAAAAAAACCTCTCTCTACTTTCCTTAATCTGTGTGCAAAACCTAATTTTAGCAAGTAAACTAGGACCGAGGGAGTACGTCCAAAGTGGATTTCCTAACCATGGAGCTGGTTTACGGGCTAACACTTAGTGGATGTTTGACATCTAGTATTATTATTTTGGGTACGAACTAGACGTAACGTTTTAAACCATTTCGGATACGATTTTGCGGCGAGTTTATGCAAAATTGGGGTGTCTACAATTTCTCCTCTTTGGCAGAGGTTTGCGTGTAACTAAATGCAAAAGACATACATACCAATTTTGCACATTTATTGTAGGATCAGAATATTGTTACAACAATATTCTTGTGAAATAAATAACAGATCTCCGACACATCAATAATAAGCAACAGTTCTGCGATATATCAATGATATTCTGCGAAACATCTCAAGGTGACGTAAGAAATGACATGTTGGATGAAAATGACAGAAACATGAGAAGAGCGTGACAAATTTGCGATTAATTGATTAAGCTTACAAAATATTAAGGCGGTGCCATCTGCGATTTATCGCAGGAGCCTAGATCCGAAATTAAAGGGAATCTTAGCTGTAAATGAGCTGTCATGAGCTGTAATCCACTATGTAAATGCCTATATAAAGGAAATGAATAGTTCCGGAGAGGAGGATGAATTTTTGAGAGTTAGGAAGATTTTTAGGAGAGAGAAAATCTTTATCAAGTGTTTTGTGTTCTTGATCTTTGTAAAATTCCTTAAGATCATATTAATGAAAAAGTGTCTTTAATCTTCAAGTTATGTCATAAATATTGATAAATTCTTGAATAGGGTGTAGTGTGGGAATTCCTGCAACTACATTTTGGCGCCCGAACTTGAGGAGGAATCAATTTGAGAAATTTCAAATTACAGCTTAAAGATTAGAAGAAATTATTAGAATTGAAGAAATGGCTAGAAGGAGAAGAAATACATCAGAACCACCAACAACAGTGAGAAGAAGTAAAAGAATTGCAGGGGAAGGAACAGGTGAATTGGAAGGATCTTTAAGGATCAGATCAGGAAGAA
The DNA here is from genome assembly GCA_023529315.1 of Papaver bracteatum. Lineage (NCBI taxonomy): Eukaryota > Viridiplantae > Streptophyta > Magnoliopsida > Ranunculales > Papaveraceae > Papaver > Papaver bracteatum. The sequence goes on from JAJJWX010001260.1 coordinate 134,178, forward strand.
GTAGAGTGAGAAATGGAGCAGAAAAATCAATCCAACCACTGAATCAACAAACACGAGCACAAGATAGAAATGTGGATTATGATAGAGTAAGTGTGAATACTTGGAGGTCGGATTCGATAGAAGAAGCGGAAAATCAAGAAGAGGAAATAAATCAAGAAATGGATGGAAGAATAATTCATGAGGAGCATGAAGTAGTAGATGATTTGAGACAAAGGATACAAGAAGAAAGAAGATTAGAGGCAGAAGAACGTGCCAATCTTATAAGGAAAAATCATGAATTAAGAATGGAAAATTTGAGGTTGCAAAATAGAAGATCGAGAAGCAGCATGAGATCAAATTCAAGATCATATAGAAAAGAAACAAGACAAAATCTACCTATACAAAATATTGGCGAGAATGTGATAAATGATCGTTACATTCCACGCAGTGAAACTTTAGACATTAGACATAATCAGGATGAGGGAGAAAATCAAGAAGAGAGAAGGAGAATGTTACGTGATGAAGAGATTCGAAGAAATCGCAGAATAATCGAAGATGATATTGAGAGGCATTATATTGAGAAAGTACATTTAGCGGGAGAAAGAGAGATATTGCGAGCAGAGGTAGAAGAACAAGAAATTCAAACAGCGTTGCGTCAGAATAATCATGATAATCAAGAACGACGACGTGCGCAAAATCGTAATAATGATAATCTCAATGAGGAATATGAGAGAATTCGCAGAGACATAGAAAGGCAAAGAAGAGAAACAATAAGGGATGAGGAAATTCGCGGAGAAGAGAATGAAGGACAAATTAACTTGCAAGAAGAAGAAAATCGCAGAAGAAGACAAAACCAAGATGTTGGATAAGAAGCGCGAAACATAGCAAGACAAGAAAGACATGAACGCAGATGAAGAGAGGCTGCGTTGAAAAGGCCAATGGAGAAAAATTCTGATAGAAATGAACAAATCTTGCGAGAATTAGCAGAAATGAGAGGAGTGATAAATAACAGAAGAGAAGGAGGAAGAAGACAACTTGATGAGGCAATCGAAGAAGCTGCGAAAACTCCATTTACTCAAGAGGTAAAATTAGGTGGGATACCTCCAAAATGCAATTTACCGGTGTTGACCAGTATATTTGATGGGACTACGTGTGCTGTCCAACATATCAAAGCTTATATTTGATGTATGCTACAATGGGAGAACCATGATGTCGTTTTGTGCAAATATTTTGCGTCAAGTTTAATGGGCGAAGCATTGAAATGGTTCGAAAGTCTTCCAAAGAATACAATAACTTCGTTCATGCATTTGCAAACTACTTTCTTAGGAGCATACATCAACAATAACTTTACGCGACCTGGAACTGAAGATGTGTTTGGATTGAAACAGAGAGTTGGTGAGAGTTTAAAGCACTTAACGATAAGATGGAGGACAATGTGTAGTGAAATGGCAGGAAGAGTAGATGATAGATATCTCATCTTATCCTTCATAAATGCTATGTTTGCGACGAATCTATTATACATCCAGGTCTTCAGAGTTAAAAACACAATTACCATGACAGAACTACGAGAATTGCAGGAAGAATATATTGCTTTGGAGGAAAAACAAAATGAGATGGAGTCTTATCCAATTCACACAGGCACAAGTTTAGCCACAAAAAATGGAAGTTTGTTACTAAGGATGATTAATATAGTAGCAAGTACTTCCCAAAACCCGCGAGAGAAAATGGAGACTGATAATCAACATAAAATAGTAGCAATGGGGAGTAGATATCAGGAGGAATTGGAAAAGAAGAGAAATTTTTATAATCGCAATAAAAATAATAAGGTCCCAAGGTTTGATCAACCGCAGGAGACTTATGGTGGACAGAGGCAGAATTATTCAAGAGAGAAAAGAGGTCAGAGGAATATGTGGGAAGACATCAAATTGCCACCTTTAAATACCGGTATAGACAAGATTTGGGAAGCGATTATTTTGATGGAGAATATACCCTTACCCTGGAACATGGGGAAAGAACCACATCCTAACAACCAAAATCAAGAGTTCTGTCCTTATCATCATTTTCATGGCCACTCTGTGCATAATTGTAGAAATGTAAAAATAATTATTTTGCGAATGATTGAACAGGGGAAATTAAATCATTTTCTAGCAAGATATTTACAACCGCAGCAATTGCCGCAAGCACCAGAAATTCGCAGAGCTAATGTTGCAAAAGAAGCCAAAACATTTGTCATTGAAGTAGGAGCTACAACAAAAAATCTATTTTGCAATTCAATTGTACATTCCCAGAAAACGATAGAGGATTTCCATGACAATGTGATAAGCAGAGTATTTACAAGGGATATAGAGGGAAGAGAGGTGATGAATATTGCGAAGATTTCTCCGTTAGAAGAATGGAAGAAACAAGTTATTTCTTTTACTGCGAAAGAGATACCAGAGACTGGGAAGATGCATGACAACCCATTGGTGGTGAAGTTAGAAATAAATCCAAAATACAGAGAAGAAGGAGAAGAAGATGATGATGACGCAGCAAATGATTCTTGGGCAATAGATAAAGTTTTAATTGATACTGGTTGATCGGTAGACATTTTATTTTATCATACATATCGCACAATGGGTGGAAGAGATGATGAGTTAATCCCTTCAACTTACAAGATCTATGGTTTTAATAGCACTGCAAACAAGCCAAAAGGAGAAATTACTATGGAAGTTCCGTTGAACAAGATATCTTCAAAAATCAAGTTTTGTGTAGTGGATATAGAATCTCCTTACAATGCCTTAATTGGAAGACCATGGCTCCATGGGATCTTGGGCATATCATCAACATATCATCAATGCATAAAGTTTCCACATCCTCATGGTATTAGGATAATTAAAGGTGATTGGTTTGAAGGCAAAAAGTGTTATGAAGTTGACATTAATACTTGCGAAGAAAGAAATGCTCGAAATCGTGATTGGCAACATAACAGGAGGCAAAATCAGAGAGCTGAAAAATTGATGGTGGACAATATAGAGTTGCGGGGAAAGGATATATTACAAGAATAGTTTGTCCCAAAAGAATCAATAGTGATTAATCATGCGAATATGGGAAAAAGTTCAAATATTCATTCTTCGCAGGAGAACAAACAAGTATAAGGTGTTGTGATAAATCAAGTATCAAGAAATTGCGAATAATCATTCGTCACAAAAGAAAAGAAGTGCAACAATATCATGTTGCGAACAAAAAAAAAAACTTTGCTCAAAAATAAGAATTTTTCTATTAAAAGAAAAAGATGATGATTTCGAATCATATATAAGAATTTTTTAATGCAAATGCATAAGACGGGCGAAATCGCCTAAAAATATATAAGAATGGGATGAATTTTTATGGCGTACACCTTAGTTCGCGGATTCTATTCCGTAAGAGGCAATGTCCTTAAAGTGCGTCATAAGAGGGGTATCTCTTTGCATGGCTATGGGAAAGGCTATACCGCTGCTGGAACCTAGTTATGGAGAATTGGGATTATAGAAAGTCCATCCGGGAGAGATAACTTGGATTCCCAATTATATAAGGTTATACCCTGGTTGGGCGCCCGAGAGTTTCTCCTAAGGAATGCAACGTATGATCAAGGCGCCGAGGTACACGGTTGAGCTGTGGGTGCCCGGGATGGATGAACCTACCCTGGCCATTCACGGCAAGTCTTGGCTTACGATGTGTTCGGCCCGAAGAAAACCCCACTTAGGGTGCAGTCTTATAACTATAAGCCATATAATGCATAAAGGACAAGACTGCGAAAATAACTGGTTGTTTGGCAGAACCGGATGGGAAAGTGCTAGTCTTGTATGGCCGATGTATAATCCTTGAAGGGGAAACCGGGGGGAGAGATAAGGGTGATACCCTCCATTAGGGAGCTGTGTATCAAAAAAGACGGCAATGTCATGGGACTTTATATTCGCAAGAATATTTAGGCCCGTCGTATTGTCGCGTGACACAGACAGCAATGTCATGGGACTTTATATTCGCAAGAATATTTAGGCCCGTCATATTGCCGCGTAACTGGCCAAAAAGCCTAAAGAGAAAAGTTAAGATGATATCAATGGGTTTTTGCGATAAGATCAAAAGATGAAATAAATGAAATTAATAATAAGAGGATATAAATCGCAAAGACGTCCTGTGATTTCATCGCAAAGACGGCAATGTCATAAGTCTTAAAAAGCAAAGAGAGATTAATCTCACAAGAAGGCTTAGATTTATCATATTGTCGCAAAGATTAAAATGATAAGGCAAGATCAAGGGATTATTACATAAAAGTAATAATGTCCTGCGATCTTGTCGTATAAAAGTGGCATAATAAGACCTTTAACTAGGAAGGCAAAATAAGACCACAAGCAAAATTTTATCTGCGAAACATATAACAGATTTTTTTTGCGATAATTCATTTATCATATTACAGATTAATAACAAGAGGCAAGTATGGGAATGATGCATAGAATGGTTAGTATTGTTATTCATCATTATATGATAAATTCATATAGATAACAGACAAATAGAAGCAAAAAAGGGAATTTATATATTGAAAAATATCAGGAGTTGCAAATACCTTGCAGAAAGAGTATTACAATTTGTCGCAAATAATTATCGCAAGAAATAAAGAGAGAAATACAGGAGAAGATCAAAAAGAAAAAACAAAACTATTGAGATTTATTTTCATCTTTATCTTCATCTTCGTCTTCATCATCATTAGTTCCTTCTTCATCTTCGCTTTCATTCTCATCTATATCAGCCTCACTGTCAGAAATAACTGGTACTTCAGAACTGGCTGGGATATTCTCCAAGATACAAGGATATAGACTAAGAGGAAGATCATTATCTTTACAAACTTTCTCAATAGCGTTATTGCGAACGATGAGAAGATTATTACGCAAATTGGAGTTGGATATCTTTATTTTCTCTCGCAGTCTAGAGATTTTATCATTGCGGGAAGCAAGATTTTTCGCAAGACCACTCTTTTCTTCTTCAAGTTCTGCTATCCTTGTGGAATGTTTTTCTTCAGATTCTGCGATGGTACAATAACAAATTAGAAATTCGTTGAAAATTTACAAAAAGTATAAATATGTTAGAGGAGCAATAAATAACCTTCTCTCTCATGAATCATTTCTTGTATCAAGGTTGCTTGCTCGGTTTGAAGACTGACATCTATTGCTAAGTTTTTCCTAGCATTATCGAGAATTGCCGCAGCCCATGCGAATTCATCATCACTTTGAATGAGAAGATGGGAACGAATTTGTTTTTCTCTTTTAAAAAGTTTAAAATTTTCATCCTTAAGTCTATCTCTCTCAAGTTCAGTATCAATAAGGGTATTGCGAAATTTTGATAGAGCTTCAGCACCTTGAAGAGTAATGCGTTCTTTATCCTTCTCAAGTTCACTCTTCTTGGCTTTTAAGACTTTGATTCTTTCTCTAAATTCATCTCTGCAAGTCTTTAAACTATTGGACATACTCAAGGTAGATCTATAGTCCATTCTCATAAGGGAAACCTGATGTTTAAGCTCATCAAGGGACAGAGTATTAATTTTTTCGTCTGAATAATTATTTAAAGCGTCATTAAGACGCTGAAGAAGAGTGGTTTCATCTATGGGTTCATCAAAAGAATTGAGAATAAGAGCTTCATCAGTAAGATTATAGGAATCTGCAAAATGGTTGCTCAAATAAGCTATAAAATAGCAAGAATGAAGAAAAGTAAAAAAAGAAAAATATAATAAAGAGAGAAAAGATTTATACCAATAATTTGTTTACAGAACTTCTCCTTGTCAACTAATTTATGTTGAAGAACTTCAACTTCTACTTCAAGCGATTTATTTTTATTAAGGAGCTCAGTATTTACAGATACTTCCAACTGCTTGCATTTTTCGCGAAGAAGGGATATTTCAGCTTCATATTGTTTATTTCTTTCACGAAGTTTCGCAGATTCAGATTGTGAATCAGTAAGCCTTTTCTGCGATGTTGATAATCTATTTTCTAATTCTGAAGCAACAGAAAAAGAAGCTCTAGCAGTCTGCGACAGAAAATAGAAAATGAGTAAGGATAAGTAAAAGATCTTCGATACACATGATAAATGTAAAATTTACTACAAGAAAAATAAAGGAAAGGGGCATACCAGCGAAGTTAGCGCGTGAAGAAAACTTGAGTCGATAAATCTGGAAACTCCTTTAAGATCTTTATTATTAGTCAAGATCGAAGCATCGCAGATTTTCGAGAGATAATCGCAAGTACGAGTGATATCATCCTCACCAACACCTTGCATGGGATTCCTAAAAATATTTGATAATTGATCCATTGGAGTCTCAGGTTGAGAGAGACCCATCGCAGATCTAATTCTTGTGGAAGAAAAATGTGTTGAAGTGCTCACAATGACGTCATGGTTTACCCCATCATTTTCTTCAAGTTCATTATCTTTTGCAGCGATAATAGGAGTCTGTCTAAGTGGAAGAAGTGGTTGAGTTTTTCTTGTCTTCTCTGGAGGACCGTCTGTGGTTTGATTTTTATTGCGGCGAGGGGAGGCACCAGAATTTTCATTTGGAGTTAATACTCTTTTTCCTTTATCTTTGGCTTCAACCACCGCGACAAATGGAATTTCCTTGAAAACAATCACACATAAAGATAAGAAACAGGGGCAACAATATATTGTTAAGGTGTTGATGGTGGATTTCTATTTAAAGGCTAAAATTGTAAAAAACTAATTTTTATAAGCTGACGTCCTGCAAAGGATAAAGCCTTAAGGCGGTGAATACTTCTCGCCATATTAATTCATTGGATCATGTGCAACCAACCCTGAGAATTAAACATACCTAACCAGAACGGAGCATGTGGAAACCATCCCGACGGAGCATGTGGCAACCATCCCGGTTTTCTGTAGGTATACAACATTACTATTAATGCTTTAATTAAAGCCTTGTGTTCGACGTGCAAACACCCATAGGCTACCTGATGGTAGGTTATACTAGCCCCGTTGAACGCATGCAAGACTATCCATGTTAGTCTCACTTGCTGAAAACAAACCCAAAAATATATCTCACCCGTCCAACTTCGCAAGCATAGATGGAGGGTGTAGATATAGATTCAGGGGTCCTGAGCATGCTACCATGATCACCTCGGACTCACCTTCACACATGACCGAACGGTCAAGACCAACCACGGTTGGTCCTTCCAAAACGTGCGCTCAAAGTGAGCATGACGCGCGGCTAGGGTTTCTTTTAATCGTGAGCGTCCAACTTCGCCGGCATAGTTGGACGGCTTAGATTATACCCTAAAACAAGTAGTGAAGTGATGGTACACTATTGGCGGGCCCACTTTCTACCTACATGACCGACTCCCTCATAGGCATGCCGTGGTGCAAGAAACGATTGCCTAAACAAGGCTAGTTTAACGCCTTATGCAGGTTGAGAAGATCCAAAACGATCACGACCATCTGACTTCGCCGGCATAGTTGGATGGCTTAGATTGCGCCCATGGTCATAGAGCAAGCATGTACATGCTCATCGTCGACCCAAGATGTTGCATACATGGTTAGTCTCCCCAAAAGAGGTGCACACAACCCAAAACCGATCGCTCAAAGTGGCCGGTCTAAAGCCCTAATTAGGGTTTGCGGCACAGAAACATCTCGAGCGTCCATCTTCGCAGGCTTGGACGGAAGGCCAAGATGGAGACTTAGAAGGAACCGATCATGCTAGTATGACCACCGTGGGCCTAGATTCACGTCTAGCTGATCGACAAAGACCGGCGGTGACCAAGCTCCTCGGTACGCGCGCCCAAAGGTGACATGTCGGCCCCTCCATAAATTCTAATCTCGACCACTCGTCTTTGCCGCCTGAGTCGAGTGGCTTAGATTAAATCTTTGCGAGTCAAGCAGGCATGGGCGTGAACATCATTGTACTGCCTCCATGCAGGGCTGATAGGTTCCTCCATTGGAACTCTCTAAGCATGCAAACGTTTGGGCCGAAAGAGGCAGCATGCGCGCCTCCCATCCAATGGTCGCAAGCAAGGCTACGAGTCATCTCGTCCGTCCAGCTTTGTAAGCTTGGACGAATGGCTTAAGGTGCGAGTCAACCAGCAAACAAGGTATCACTATGACCACCATCCGTCACTCTTCTTCACAAGGTGACCTACCAAGGCATGGCATGTCTATACAGCCTCCAAACGGTTACCTGAAGATGGATACATGCGATGTTATACCAAGTTCATGGTTCACCCTGCACTATTTTCTGTGGGTCCCGCTATCCACACACTCGAGACATTAATCACGTCACAACTGGGGGATACAAACTGGGGTATTGGTCTAGAGTTTTACAGCGTGCAACGCGCCATCATAAGAACGTGTTAGGAAGACATGGGCGGTTAAGTCAAGATGAGAGAAGTGGGAAGTTCTGATCGTGTGACACTCACACACAACTCCACTCTTCCCTCACTCCACTTCCTCCACTTCCCACGAGAGACATGAAGAAGGCTTAATGACTTGTATAAATAGGCTCTCCTCCCTATTTCCAAAAATAGAAGTTCGAACAACACAGAAAACCAAGTGTTAATCGTATTCAACACCCAGAGCCTGCCTGCAACATTTTCTAGCCTGCTCGACCTTCTGTTAACAAGTCATCAAATAGCCTTCACCTTCATACTCTCAACACCTTCTTCTCTTCCCTCCCTAAGATCAACCTCACATCCTTCACTTGTGACCGAAACAAATCTGGAACGGCCGTGTCTTCGGTTTAGGCCAGAATTGTATAGATTACCTCTCGAATCAAAGTTCTCATCGTGCAGCACATTTGTTGAAGGTTTAAACTCACTTCTCATCCACACACACCCAAAATTACCCAAACCGGCAGAAGTAGTTTTCTCCCACAAATAATTGGAGACCACAGTTGGAGGGTTAATCTCTCGGTTGCAAAACTCAAATCTTTAAAGTCTACCAGTTTTTATTTGATTTTTGAGAGGTAGATCTTAGATTTGATTTGATCATCAATTCACTCTTCACCAAATCCCAGAAGTTCATCCCGAGATGTACTCCCATTCATTGAATCCTTCAGAAGCCATGGATAATTCAAGTGTCATCGAAAATGTGACAAGGATGATGGAAGACGTCCTGGAGAATCAGGCAGGAATTGCCAGAAGGCAGAGTGAAACCTTCCGTCTCTTGAACGACATATCAGCTCAATTACATGAGGGCTCAGCAAGAAGTTACCCGGGAAGTATCACTTATAACGCAAGAAGTTATGGAGGTCCGATTTTCAGAAGAACTGGCGGAACACATGTCCCCAGAGAGCCTAGAGACGAACAAAACCTTTCACCTAACAACGGGATCTTGAGACGGATCGACCAGCATGAAGAATTACGACGCTTGCCGGATGAAAATAGAGAACCAACTGCATACGAAGCCTTGTTAGAAGATTTATACCTCAAGACTCTTGTCAGAACTCAGAATAATGCCAAACCCGTGTTGACTATTCATCCAGGGAAGAAACCCTGGAGGAAAGCGAAATCAATCAGAGAACATATGAACGTAGGAGCTTGCAGCCTTCAAATCACCAGCTCAACGACAATGCCATCGCCAGCGCAACATCCCCTATGTTTCAGCAGAATCTCCCGACCAATAGGGCCGCGGATGCAGTGACACGAGACAACGCCTCAATTCCGTCTCCAAAGCGTGCTTCACACCGAAACCTAAGGGAAGAGCCACGATACACGCCGACGCAGGAAAGTTTAGACTCAAAAGATCCACGATTCCCGTTTCCCATAAATAAGATTGTGGAGTTGTTGGAGATATGGGTACGTGATGGAGAGGTACAACTGCCGCCGGCACGGCGTCCACCCACCGATCAAGAGACAGCCAACCCGAGGTATTGTCATTACCATCGATTTCTCCATCACCCCACCAACGAGTGCCACGCATTGAAACGCATTTTCCACGATAAGATAAATTCAGAGAAGCAATATTTCCCCTCAAAAAATTAGCACGCGCTCTTTGGGGAGAGGGTATTCGAGAGTGCTCATTCTCATACACGGATTTCGGAAGACAAGTAAGTCACAAAAAACATTACTGTAAGATAATTATATATCCTACTGGGGACTTGGCGTACTACATATATGAACAGGATACTCAATGAGAAAGCGCCATACATGCTCATCACCCCTCACCTTTCCCTTTCACACTGCATTTTCAATTTCACATGATATGTATGATCACTCATAATATAAGATTCAGATCCTATTTTAGAATAATCTTTTCCGAAAGTCAAACATTCATAAAAGTATGTCGTAAATAAACCAGTCCAAGATTCAATCACCTATCAATTCAAAACCTAAAACCAAACTGTGTGAAAGGAAATCCTCACAATCACTCGAGAAGCATCTAAAGAGAAAACACAAGTAGACGGCATAAATACTTCAGGGAAAATCTTTCAGAAACACCTCATCCTTCTGAGCAAGAGCGGCTTCCATCTTCCGGAGAATGGATTGCTGAGATTTCAACTCCTCGGCCAACCTACCAACCTTTTGTTTCTAACGGACGACGCATTCATCGGAGAGCACCGTACATTGCTTCTTCTGAATCTCATAAAACCCTTTGAAGAACCAAGGATCATTGAAGTCATACTGCGCAAACACATCCAAGTGGCACTTCCAGTCTTCCATCACGTCTTCAGAAACATCACGACCGATTGCGACACTCATATCCCGAATAGAGGGTAAGGCCTCCTGAACGCGATTTACCAAAGCAAGACGACTCTTCAGCTTCGTGGTGGTAGCAATGTGGCCATATTTATTCCATATTGTGGTATACAACTCCTCAAACTGGGCCGACACGCTGAACCCTCCAACCAACACATGATCAGGACGTGGATCATCAAAGGGAAGGTCGAACATACCACCAGGAACGACTGCTGGCGACAACATCTCTTTAGAAGGAACCATCACAGCAGATGTCCCTTCCAAACTCCTCGAAGTGCTGGTCTGGATTGCTGACACGGCCTCATCTACAAGATCATTAAAATTACCGTTCTGAAAGGCATTCTCTTCAATCGAGCTTGCACCATCTTCATCGTTGTATATGATAGGATCAGTGTTACCAGACTCGTCTACATGAAGATCGATGTTTCCAGACTTCTCCGCATGAGGATCAGTGTTCCCAGACTGTTCTACATGAAGGTCATTATTGCCAGGCTTCTCAGCATGAAGATTTCCAGACTTCCCGTTACCTCCACGTTCCTCATTGTAAACTCGGGCCAGTGCGGCAAAGGCATTTTCTTAAGGAATCCCCTGATCACCAACAAGGATCGGTAAAAGCTGCTCATGGAAGTTGAAGTTGAAAATTAAGCGTAAGGAATTCAGAATACCTGCATATTGGAAGAGTTGAGAATTACTGGACTACATGCTTGCTTCTTTTTATTGGACTTAAGATCGCAGTCGGTGGCGCTAACCATGCCTCGCTTCCCTGGAAGGGGTTTCAATCGCCTATGACCAGCCAAGACGTCATCAAGAGGTTTACCACGAAGGTCAGCTACCGCTTCGCTAGAAAATGATTTAAAGAGCAGTAATTGCCCCCTCCAAAAATCTTTGTAACCAGAAGTAGCTACCGGCTTTCGCCCCGGGGAAGGAAAATGAAGTTTCAACTCCGACGATAAAACATCAACATCGAGGCATGATGACTTAAGTTCTTCTGAAGGCGTTGCGGGACGATGAAATGGGACACCTTCATCAAAACCCATTTGGCGAGTGGCTCTATCAATATTATATGGAATAATGCTTAGCATGTCATCACAAAAAGAAGGAACATACCCTGGTATACAGCTCCGCAGGAAAACGACTTCTTCAGGGCTCATATCTCTCCCCTCAGGCGGCATCTCAATGACAGGGACGATGGCAGAAGGATGAACCGGCCCCCAAGGGCGAAAGTCTATGGCGCTCACACTATCGATCAAATATACAAGCCTCACCCCAACTTTTGGACGTCTATTCTGCCAATGGAGTATTCTTGAATCACCATACAAGCTGGGGACTGAGGTTGTAGGAGTGGGAGCGTAATCCTTAAAGTTTTCCCACAAAAATGCCTGAAGAAATGCGACGTGCACATATGTTTCCACCTTCATGTACCCTTTGGAAATATACATCTCCTCCACTAAAAAATTTAGGTGACCATACAGCGAGCCTAGGAATAACGAAGCCAAAGGGAGAGTTATACCTTTGCCTAGCTTAATGGCGAATACGATGATTTTCTTTCTGATAGTTTTCGTGCCGGAGCCGTCATCAAGGATATCTCTGGACAACCACAAGGACAAGAATGCAGCTGTGCTAAGATCATCATTACCTTGCGTGTAAGACCATTCACTTACCTACCAAGTGTAGAAACATTTCGGCTTCTTCTCCAACTGATCGTATTCGTTCACCTTCTGAATTATAGCCTGATAGATGGTGTCTTCGCTTCCAGACAGCTTGCAATTAAGACTGCCGGCGACAGGAAGGCTCATTAATGCAGACACGCTCTCAAGAGTGATAGTCATTTCACCCCACGTGCATAAAGCTGTTTTCGTAGAAGGACGCCATCGAGCAGCAAAAGCGACCAAACCGGGGATATCCTTCTTGACATGAAGAATTGCAGACGCCTTAACAGCATCAAGAATTCGCGCCCTGGTTAAGTTACCTCTAATCTCTTCATTACCCAACATGCGCCACATCCATCCTTCGTATGAGTCAAGTGGATTCTAGAAAATTCTGAAGTCAATAGGGGAAGGTGGATATTCTTTCTTCTGGATACAAAGCCTCATCACGCCTGCTAAAGACGATGGTAGACTCTCTTCACTTTCTGAACCGGTAATAAGGATTATATTATGTATGGGGTGCCTCCTGACGATTGGAAAAGACTTGGTAAGCATTCCATCATTTATATTTGGCACATCTCTGAAAGAGTCGACACCTCCCTTCACAACATTATCCTCCGCGTTCATCATTGAGCAACTGCAATAAGATTGGAAGTGTTAGCATGTTTCCAAGGAGTCGTACAGTAATAAAAGATTCTTGTTATTCCCAACTTCGTTGTTAGGCACCTAATACGAAGATTACATGGGATTGGGATGGTTCAAGCGTCCTCCAAACAAACTCAGTTGAGGGAAATTTACACTACCCTGTGTTCGATTATGAGCTGGGAGCAATGGGTATGGAATCTAGTGTGATGTTATGTTCCATTCTCTTCATATGGAAGTTACCTACAACATACCAAAATTTCACGACAATCGGATGAAAGAGCAAGAATAGGTGGCCAAAACATCAGAAAACACGCAACCTGAAAACATTCTGAAAACCTCCTGGAAGTTTACTATTTCGCGGGTTTTATCCCCTAAACACGCTCAAAATACGAAAAGCTTCTTTGTTAAATCTTGGAAATTTTCTGGGCTTGAAGTTACGTATGCGGAACGTCGAAATCCGAGTTTGTATGAAGATTCTACAGCAATTTCAGTAAACGCACGGGAGTACCTCAAAATCACGCAGGCGGGCACTAAAGTTTGCATGCGCGTCCCTAAAGCTAAGCCAACATGTCAACATATTTTTCTATAGTCGGTTATCATGTCTACAAGTTCAAGACAGCGGTTCTACCAAGCTACAACCTGGGTTTTGATATGCAAGGATAAAGGGAACAAACGACATGTTTATGATTTCTTTTACTACGCAACCCTAACAGGCGGTAAAGGAATTAATTATGGTATGTTTTGCTGCACCTACAATCCTCTCAAAATGCAAAAGAAACTCTAACTAAATAATTAGGGTTTGAATTATTTTTTTTTTTGTTGCACGTACCTGATTAACGGCGCCGGGGGCAACAAATCCGGTGGCGACTCCGGAAGCAACGGCGGTGGCGGCAGCACGAGCAAAGAGTTGAACGTTCACACAAAAAAAAAAAGAGAAATCGTGAAGGGAAAACAAAAAGGGTTCTCCCTTTTATAGGCAAAATTTGAAGGATTCTAATTAGAGAAGGATTCCCTTTTGCTCCCAAAAAACCAAGAAGGGAAACCAGCCCACCAAAGGTTTCATGCCTGCAACGATGCGTTCACATGGACAATCACTAGCGGATGCTTTCCAAGGTTAGTTACCTTTATTTCTTTTATGTATATTTGTCACCATCTCATGCCTACCCTACAATAGTGTAACCATTGCATGCTAGGCAGGGGACTTAATGTTGATGGTGGATTTCTATTTAAAGGGTAAAATTGTAAAAAGCCAATTTTTATAAGCTGACTTCCTGCAAAGGATAAAGCCTTCAGGCGGTGAATACTTCTCGCCATATTAATTCATTGGAGCATGTGCAACCATCCCTGAGAATTAAACATACCTACCCAGAACGGAGCATGTGGCAACCATCCCGACGGAGCATGTGGCAACCATCCCGGTTTTCTGTAGGTATACATCATTACTATTAATGCTTTAATTAAAGCCTTATGTTCGATGTGCAAACACCCATAGGCTACCTGATGGTAGGTTATACTAGCCCCGTTGAACGCATGCAAGACTATCCATGTTAGTCTCACTTGCTGAAAACAAACCCAAAAATATATCTCACCCGTCCAACTTCGCAAGCATAGATGGAGGGTGTAGATATAGATTCAGGGGGTCTTGAGCATGCTACCATGATCACCTCGGACTCACCTTCATACATGAATGAACGTTCAAGACCAACCACGGTTGGTCCTTCCAAAACGTGCGCTCAAAGTGAGCATGACGCACGGCTAGGGTTTCTTTTAATCGTGAGCGTCCAACTTCGCCGGCATAGTTGGACGGCTTAGCTTATACCCTAAAACAAGTAGTGAAGTGATGGTACACCATTGGCGGGCCCACTTTCTACCTACATGACCGACTCCCTCATAGGCAAGCCTTGGTGCAAGAAACGATTGCCTAAACAAGGCTAGTTTAACGCCTTATGCAGGTTGAGAAGATCCAAAACGATCACGACCATCCGACTTCGCCGGCATAGTTGGATGGCTTAGATTGCGCCCAGGGTCATAGAACAAGCATGTACATGCTCACCGTCGACCCAAGATGATGCATACATGGTCGGTCTCCCCAAAAGAGGTGAACGCAACCCAAAACCGATCGCTCAAAGTGGCCGGTCTAAAGCCCTAATTAGGGTTTGCGGTGTAGAAACATCTCGAGCGTCCATCTTCGCAGGCTTGGACGGAAGGCCAAGATGGAGACTTAGAAGGAACCGAGCATGCTAGTATGACCACCGTGGGCCCAGATTCACGTCTAGCTGATAATCCAAGACCGGCGGTGACCAAGCTCCTCGGTACGCGCGCCCAAAGGTGACATGTCGTCCCCTCCATAAATTCTAATCTCGACCACTCGTCTTTGCCGCCTGAGTCGAGTGGCTTAGATTAAATCTTTGCGAGTCAAGCAGGCATGGGCGTGAACATCATTGTATTGCCTCCATGCAGGGCTGATCGGTTCCTCCATTGGAACTCTCTAAGCATGCAAACGTTTGGGCCGAAAGAGGCAGCATGCGCGCCTCCCATCCAACGGTCGCAAGCAAGGCTACGAGTCATCTCGTCCGTCCATCTTTGCAAGCTTGGACGAATGGCTTAAGGTGCGAGTCAATCATCAAACAAGGTATCACTATGACCACCATCCGTCACTCTTCTTCACAAGGTGACCGACCAAGGCATGGCATGTCTATACAGCCTCCAAACGGTTACCTGAAGATGGCTGCATGCGATGTTATACCAAGTTCATCGTTCACCCTGCACTATTTTCTGTGGATCCCACGATCCACACACTCGAGACATTAATCATGTAACAACTAGGGGATACAAACTGGGGTATTGGTCTGGCGGTTTACAGTGTGCAACGCGCCATCATAAGAACGTGTTAGGAAGACATGGGCGGTTAAGTCAAGATGAGAGAAGTGGGCAGTTCTGATCGTGTGACACTCACACACAACTCCACTCTTCCCTCACTCCACTTCCTCCACTTCCTATGAGAGACGTGAAGAAGGCTTAATGACTTGTATAAATAGGCTCTCCTCCCTATTTCCAAAGACAGAATTTCGAACAACACAGAAAACCAAGTGTTAATCGTATTCAACACCCAGAGCATGCCTGCAACATTTGCTGGCCTGCTCGACCTTCTGTTAACAAGTCATCAAATAGCCTTCACCTTCATACTCTCAACACCTTCTTCGCTTCCCTCCCTAAGATCAACCTCACATCCTTCACCTGTGACCGAAACAAATCTAGAACGGCCGTGTCTTCGGTTTAGGCCAGAATTGTATAGATTACCTCTCGAATCAAAGTGCTCATCGTGCAACACATTTGTTGAAGTTTTAAACTCACTTCTCATCCACACACACCCAAAATTACCCAAACCGGCAGAAGTAGTTTTCTCCCACAAACATAAGGGTTATAAAAGAATGTTTCTTACTTCATCTGTGAAGGTTTTCAAAATTTGTAGGAGATTGGGATTCCCAGTACTGGCGTAACTAGCCTTCATTATTTCAATCTGATAAAAGATATTTCAATAATTAGTAAGAATAATATATTTAACTAAATTTGCGAATAATGATAAACTTTGCGGGATATACCTCAGAATTCTTTTCAGGCCAATTAAAAACCCAAGGACGATACGACGCAAGATTTGAAAGATCCGCAGGAATATCAAGAGTGCCAAAAATATATGGACCTTCAAGGAGGAGAGGAAATTTGCACCACTTGTCATCTTTTGAGAAGCGTGGACCTTGGTTTTTACTTGAATGATAGTCTATATCTTGCATAAGAATTTTATCTTTCGCAACTTTTTTATCCTTATTTAAGCGAACACCCCAACACGTGCTCTCTTTCTTCATGGGAATTACTTGATAATTCGCAAAGAAATTCTCCACGGTATATTTCGCTGGAATAATTGGGATATCTTTAAAATCAGGATGTCTCACAGAATCAGGATAGTGAGATCCTTTACCAGCTCCATGAGAGGCATATTCAAGAATAAGACGAATACAATCTCCACTTAACTGGTAGATTGCTCGTGAAAGTTTGGCATGAGAAATAATTTTATAAAAAAGAGGGAGTTTTGGGTCATAAAGAGGGATAGGAAGGCCAACTTCTAATTGACCTAGAGAAATAAGGATCTTCTCATTAGAAGAAGGAAATCTTGAAGCTAGATCAATGGAGAGGTCAGAGTCGGAAGATTGACCAGGGATCTCAGAAAGTGCAAAACCTAAAGTTTGAAGTTTCTGCTGGTAGTTTTATTAAAGTGGGTTGACCTAATTTTTTAGTAGGGGCCATTTTTTAGTATGGGAATGATGATTTAGATGAAGAAGAATAAGGAAATAAAATTGAAACAATAATAGATCCGGAATTTGCGGAAGAAGATGAAGAACAGTAGAGTTGCAGAGAAGAAGTAATGAAGAAAAGAAAAAAGAGAGAGTAAAAAGAAGAGGGGAGATTAGCGAAGAAGATATTTATAAGGAAAGAAGATTCTCGAGAACATCAATGCATTTAATGAAAAAAAGACATGAATGGTCAGAATTCAACGGTTGAAAAAAGACGTGTCAAGGGATAAATGAGAGAAAAAACACGCGTAGAATATTTAGCGATGGATGCAGAGACGTGTCAGAATGAAGGGAATGTGAAAAGACAAGGAGTTGCGGAAAATCAAGAAACTTAAGTTCTCATGATCTTTATCTTCTTCGCAGAAAAGATATGAGAAGAGGCAAGATGTAGGATCAGAATATTGTTATAACAATATTCCTGTGAAATAAATAACAGATCTGCGACACATCAATAATAAGCAACAATTCTGCGATATATCAATGATATTCTGCGAAACATCTCAAAGGTGACGTAAGAAATGACATGTTGGATGAAAATGACAGAAACATGAGAAGAGCGTGACAAATTTGCGATGAATCGATTAAGCTTACGAAATATTAAGGAGGTGCCATCTGCGATTTATCGCAGGAGCCTAGATCCGAAATTAAAGGGAATCTTAGCTGTAAATGAGCTGTAATCCACTATGTAAATGCCTATATAAAGGAAATGAATAGTTCCAGAGAGGAGGATGAATTTTTGAGAATTAGGAAGATTTTTAGGAGAGAGAAAATCTTTATCAAGTGTTTTGTGTTCTTGATCTTTGTAAAATTCCTTAAGATCATATTAATGAAAAAGTGTCTTTAATCTTCAAGTTATGTCATAAATATTGATAAATTCTTGAATAGGGTGTAGTGTGGGAATTCCTGCAACTACATTTATTTTGTTGGATTCCTCACTTATAATTATCCGGGATGACACTAGAAAGTTCATCCGAATTATATCTAAGTATTGTAATTTTGCACGAATACACATCCTCGTGATACATATCACGGCGAAACGGTACTTGTGACATACCAGCTATTGCGAAAACAGGTTGCACTTTATTACCACATGCTACATCATCACATCGATTGCATCGTCTGAGTTTAGGCTCTTCAATATTTATGAGTTTGCTCAAAATATTTTCATCATCTATTGTCCTTTCTACGATCCATATGGAGCTTTAGATAAATAATTTGCCTCGAGCATTCTTGATTGCCACAATCCTTATGTAAAAAGTAAGCCTCACTTTCCCTTTGAGTTTTGCGTCCAAATTCTGGAGAAACTCTGTAATTGATGACCTTGCAAAAGAGCTATTAGTAGCACATGTTCCTAATAAATACTATTTTTTATTATTATTTTATTACTATTTTTTTTTTAAATTATTAAGAAAACAAATCCTAAAAAAAAAAAATCAAAACAAAAGGTGAAAAACAAAATACTCAATATATACAAAGGTTTAGGAATCCCGACCTGCCACGTGTCTGATAGATGCCACAAAATATATTACCGTCCCCATCCAAATTTTCAAATATGTCAATCCTCCCAGCTATAATTAACTTTATCAATTGGCTTCAAACTGTAAAACGATTCAGGATTTTTGATGCTTTCCATGGATGACGTTCGATGCTTCAATTCTTCAACTTTCTCCATGCGGCTCTTCTGTTCCTCTATCTCTTTTAAGTGCTACTCAATTTTCCCAAGTGGCTGTTTAATAACCATTTTTTTTTTCATTTTTCATTTTTTTTCTTTTCTTTTCATTTTCATTTTTTTCTTTTCATTTTTCATTTTTTTCCATTCATTTTTCTTTTCTTTTCTTTTCTTTTCTTTTCATTCTTTTTCTTTTCTTTTCTAGATATATCCGTTTGGACGTCCGTTTCCCATAGAACTTTAGGAGATGACTTACATGACTAATGATGACATACAAATGGACTAAAATATCTCTCTCTAAATTATTTACTTGAAAAAGACCGAGCACTGTAATAGAAGACTGAAATGCTCTAATGACATGAGCCCAGTATGATGATGTTGGTGCCCCTAGTTTTTTTTCTTCTTACCGACTGACTAAAGGGGACAAACATGATGACGACTCTGCCCCTAGACTATGACACTATTAGAGATATATTTGACTTCTAAAAAAATCTCCTTAAGTTTTATGAGCGTTTGCCTCCCTTAGATAGATCTGAGCACTTACCTAGGTTTGGTATTTCTTGAGTCGAGTAACACTTGTTTGGCTTGGATCATGTTGGCTGTCTCGATCAAATGGTTGAAAAATTCTTCTATTATGTATGATTCTTGGATCTTCTCGAAATTCTGCTTGTTGCATATTCTTGAACCCTATGTCTGAAAAATCATTCATTACCTTCTGATTAACTGCATTCTTGAACCTTATACTCGGAAAATCATTCATTGTCTTCTGATTAGTAGCTTTCTTGAACCTTAAGCTGGGATAATCACTCATTTCCTTCTGATTAATTTCCTTCTTGAACCTTTTGTTGTTAAAAGGGTTATTTTGTTTTTGGTATTCAAGTTTTGACCAACTTTGCTGTTTGGTCTAACATTTGTCCAGCTTGGTGTTTGGTACTTGGAAATAACGTTGACCCGCGTGGACTCGGTTTGACCTTGACGTTTGTTAATGAATTAATAAATAAATTTTTATAAAATGGTAAAAATATAATTATTAGATGAGTTTACTATCATGCCCTTCACTTTCCAAACATTTTACATGAACTCATCTTCTCACCTCTCCAAACCCATCACCGCCGCCACCGCCACTTTTTGTGCCACCATCACAACGTAACCACCTCCGGCATTCTCCGTAACCCTAAATCAATTACATTCCCATAAATTGAAGGGAATTGATTTCCAAACGGGACTCTAAACGAGTTTACACAAATCAAATAAAAACCCTAATTCAAACCAACAACAAATCAAATCCTAATCAAAAAAATTCCTTTTGAATTCCAGAAGAAAAATCGCCATCTAATGCCACTTCTCAATATCATCAATTATGATATCATCTCAGTGATTCAATCCCTCCATACAAAACCCTTCTATTGGCAGCTATTTTGAATCCTTGAAGTCTCGATCTCACACCAACAGAAACCATATAATTTTAGATCTTAGCTGGTCCACGACTCTCTACACAGAAACCCCATTTTCCTTCCCTTCCTTTCACGCTTAAAACACTTCCCATACAACCACCATTTAAGCAATATTATCTCAGGCAAAATACATTCGAGTACCAGCAAAACACCACCACTGACTTCGATTGTATCGACCAAACAATCCCAATCCAAATTGCATATGAAATTCCATCCAATCATTTCTCAATCACTAATTCATGACTAATATCCTCGTCTTGCATTTCTCAAATATCACTTTCAACCTAAAATTTGATTTCAATCCAGTGAGTTAGAGGTAGAGGTGGTGGCGGACGCAGGAAAGAGGTAGATGGTGGATGCTTGTTTCGGGGGGAAGGAGGAAGATGAAAGAGGAAATACTTTTTAGGTCAATATATCATGAAAAATTTGTGACCGTTCACGTGTACCTAAATCAACGGTTTAGGTAAAATAACAGAAAACAGTTTGGGTCAATTAATTAAAATTAAACTTAACCTAGTCAATTAAAGTCAACGTGAAGTCCAGGTACCAAACGCAAAGCTGGACAAATGTTAGACCAAACAGTAAAGTTGGTCAAAACTTGAGTACCAAAAACAAAATAACCCTTGTTAAAATCATTTGTTGTCTTCTGATTAATATGTTTGTTGAACTTTGTGCTGGGAAAATTATTCATTACCTTCTGATTAATTGTTTCATTGAACCTTATGCTCCGATTATTATTTATTGTCTTCTGGTTATTTTCTTTCTTGAACCTTCTGCTGGGAAAATCATTCACTTTTATTTGATTAATTGCTTTCTTAAACTTTATGCAGAGAAAATCATTCTTTGCCTTTTGATCAGATGCTCCATTATTCTTCAAGTTTAATAATATGTCCTTGTAAGATACCATTTCCTCAAGTAGTGGATTTGTCGTCTTGCTTTTATTTGGTGGAAAAATCTCATATTCATGTGTTTTGAATCTCTCCTGCTTCTTATGATTGGTATTCCACATCCATTCCGGCCTTAGATACAACGGTTTCTCTTCAACTAAATTCACTAGTTCTGTCTTCTGTTTTGGCACATTCTTGCATTGTATCCACATTTTGGTTGTATCCATCTTCTTTCTATGAGGTGCCCTTATAGGTTGATTTTTCTTGTTTTGATTGACAAACTTTACTTCTTTAGACGGTTCAGGTTTTTCTTTTTGGTGGTTCCACAGTCCCCACGGCTTTCCAGTATTCTCACTGCCTTTGTTTATGCCGAGTATATTGTTCCTCAAAACATTTTTCCTACAAACAAAATATTTTTGGTTTTTTAGTTTTTCAATTTTTTTTGGATTTTTTGAAATATTTTGAAAATTAGAAATAAAAAAAAACTTATTTACAAATTCAGGTGATTCAAGACTCTTAATCGGTTGGATTAACTCAACAGAATGCGTTAGAGACTTACCTGACTCAGCCTCTATTGTTCTTACCACATTTTGTTCATCCTCTTGTCTTGTAGACTTCAACCTGGGTGATGGTTGTGCAGGAGGAATAATTACATTTTTATCCCTGAGATGAGGTGGCTTGTAAATAGGTCTGCTTCTTGCTAGATTTTGAACTTCTTCACCACCCTCAGTTCTAAACAGATTCCACCTTGTAGATAAAAATTGATTTGTTGCATGTACTAGATCAGCAGGCAAGATATCTGAGAGGTAGACTGGACTCCCGAGTGGTTGAACGGGATAAGAAAAGAGCTCTGAAATATGCACAGGCCTAACAGGTGTGGTCTGTTCTGGTAGAAGGTCAGAGATATGCACAGGCTATGTTGGGAATCGGTTCGAATTTGGCACGTTTCTCAGTTGCTCAACTCCAAAATAATCTGCCATTAATTCAGACAAAATAACATGACGATTAGTTGTTGAATTAAATGAGTTCATAGTTTGTACATGATCCGTGAAGAGTTCACTGATGTGGACGGGCCGATTCATCGCAGTTTCTTTCTTGTAGATTGAGTCAGCTAAATTGGTTTCATTTTCCGCCAAGACAAAATTGACCATGGTTTCCCTTTGATGATATTGCAATGGGTTTGTATTCATTTGCTTTCTCTCCCCATTATTCCTTTGTGGACGTCCATATCTTCCCTGATTCCAGTTCTGGATCTGCCCCTGGTATGGTCCTGTAGGTGATGTAACTGACACAATATTCACATAATTTTCATCTGTAAATATGGCCCTTCCGTAATTATTCCCATTAGAGTCCTCTGGGTTGGTCAACCTTGTCTTTCTGCCCGTGTCCAATGCATTTTGAATCTGTGAACCCGCCTTCCATAAAGAGTGTAATGTTAGATGGTAAGACAATATCATCCGATTACAATATTCATAGTTCAAGCACATCATTATCATATCAACCATATCTTCTTCAGTTAATTTTTCATTGAGCAATAATGCCTTGGTCCTCCAACGTGGAAAGAATTTTGTAAATGCCTCATCGGGTTCTTATATGATCGCCTATAAGTGTTTCCTAGTAAACTGAATTTCAGGGACCAACATAAACCGTCCCACAAACATATTAACCATATCCTGCCAAGTAGAAACTAGACTTGGGTCTGTCTTCATCAACCACTTTAAGGCCGTTCCGGTCAAACTTCTCTAAAACAACTGTACTAACAACCCATCCCTAATACCCAATGGTTTCAAATACCCAACATACATACGAATATGGGTTTTCGGGCACCAGTTCCATCATATATATCCATATCCGGAAATTTGAATCCAGGAGGTAAAAGAATATTGGGATAAGGATATATGCCATGTGTATCTATTGTATCCTCACCCATTTTCTGCAAGGTCCTTTCAATCTTTTTGAGCCTCTGGGATAAAAAAAAATCGCGTGCCATGGTCTCTCCCATTTCATCAAAAATGTCATCTTTAACATCTTCAAAACTATTCTCTTTAACATTTTCATCATTATTGTTATTTTTGTCATTTTTCCTCATTTTAGACCCTACATATTTTCCTGTGGACTTAGCAATGGCCTCGAGAGTAAACTTCTTGGTCTCGGCTTCCATTTCTATGAACTTGGTATCCAACATCTTTTGGAATTGTTCGCGCAACCATGACAATGCCCCAGTGTCCGTATTCATTTCAGATTCTATAGTCATGTTCATGTTTCAAAGGAAACAAAAAAAGATATATGGTAACACAAGGGTGTTTATATCTCGGATTTTGTGCAACAATGAATTCAATTTACAATTAATGCATGTGCATGAAGGTTTTACTAACTTTTGGGTAGGCTTGGGATAGCTTAGAAAAATATACCTCAGACGTAGTTAGACTAGTCTTCTTTGGTACTGGGCTAAGGCCAATGGTGGTTTGGCTGGTAACACCCAGTGGGTTCAGCGTACTAGCCACGAATTTTCCTAAGATTAGGCCTCAGACGATGCAAAATGAAAACGCAAGGTGAATGGGTGCGTGCAGTGTGTATGTGCAACACCGAGTAGTGTCAAATTAAAACCCTAAAATCCCAAATATGTTTCAAGTTAGATTCCAATCCCCAGTGAAGTCGTCATTGTGGATACCGTCGAAATCCGTTAGGATCTCTAAATATCCGAAATGGGAATCACACGTGGAAAATTATTAATACGAAGTCGACACCCAACTTAGGGAGTTGGGACCCAAATAAGCACTGGTCCAAAACAGAGATATAGTCCGGG
The DNA here is from genome assembly GCA_023529315.1 of Papaver bracteatum. Classification (NCBI taxonomy): domain Eukaryota; kingdom Viridiplantae; phylum Streptophyta; class Magnoliopsida; order Ranunculales; family Papaveraceae; genus Papaver; species Papaver bracteatum. The sequence goes on from JAJJWX010001260.1 coordinate 158,310, forward strand.
AATCAAAATACGGGCTTGGAAGGTGTGAGACACCTAGCCCGTCCAATCCGAAAATTGACATCTACTTTATAATTGGGATTTTAGGAGTTTTGAATATTAAACGTAATAAAATAATTACTTCATAAAAATATAAACCGAAAATAACAAATGCACAAATTTATGATTTCTCCGATGGGAAAAACCTAATCTCATAACAAAACTCAATTATTAATATTATCAAGATAATAATCACCAACTATTATTAATATTTGAAAAGAATCAAGGCTATATATTCAAGATAACAAATCAAGATTATTATTATCGAATTCAAATTTCATGACTAATGATCTGGAACCAATGCAAAAACGAGAACACATGTACATGAGTAACCGTCACCTCCTAAACATTCCAATATGCACACCAAATAGCTAAAGAGATCTATACTTTCAGTGTATGAGAAAAATAAATCCAAGATGCAATATCGGCTATGCCTTTGTTTGTTTTAATTAATTCATGCATCAAAGGCTCAAGCTATCATCACATAACCGTCTACCATCAATATATATTAAAATAGGTTATTAGTGGAATCAAAGGGGTCGTACAAGAAATATGTAGAGATGGACTTTGATTCAAACAGGAAACATAGAATCTCTTTACTAATATTGTAACACCAAAATTGCACGTACGTTCAGAAGACCGAACTTCGAATAAGTGGAGTCAAGCAAATAATATAAATCAAAAGCAACTGTAGATACGGAGACAGGCCTGCTTTCACTGTGGAATAATGATTATGTCACTTAATTTGATATATGATCCAACAACCATCAATATTCGCAATCGTATCCAAGCCGCAATGCTATCAAAATATTATTTTTTCTACCAAATTTTTTTTTGCCTAAAATTCTTATCTAAAAAAATTCTCAAAAATTTCTACCAGTCTCTTCTCTGATTTCTACCGAAATCCTCCCCTTTAACTCCAAAACTAGCTCTATATTTATAACTTTACTCCCTTAACTACGATCTTAGGATTAAACGATCCGATCCAACGATTCAAACAAAAACCTAAATATCATTTCCATTTTAATAAATATTATTCCTTTATTCTTTATATTATTCCATTCCATTTCTTAACCTAAAATCTAAGCTAGGGAGGAAAGTCTTGGGAACAAAGAAAACCAAAGTGTCGACATTTTGGGAAGCCTGCACGGATGGGAACCTAGTGGACTTAGTGTTGTACGTCCAAAGTGGATTTCCTAACCATGAAGCTGGTTTACGGGCTAACACTTAATGGATGTTTGACATCTACTATTATTATTTTGGGTATGATAGGTGTCTAAAACACCGTATTATTTATCTATTGGTTATGCTTTCTCTGCTAGTTTTCTTGTAAATTATGTATCTTATGTTTTGTTTTTGAGTATTTAGGTACTTTGGAGTCGTTCGGTTCAAAAGAGGAGGAAACATGGCAAAAGCGTTGGAGGCGGATTATGTCTCATTATTTGCTTTTATTCTTCATCCCTATCTGAAAAGTTTGTCGGCTTTAGTGATGCGAATTTGTCTGAAAAGCACGACAAACTTTAGTGATGACTCTCATTGAAGAGTATAAGTGAATATGAGAAATAAGGGACGGTTGCTGTTAGCGGAGGAACTCGAAATAGGGAGAAAGCGTTCAATTGGAGCATAAAAGGGCAAAGCTGTCAATTCATAGGCAATTACTATTTGGATCCGAGCTAAGGATAAGGGGCTGGAAACTTTGGTTAACCCTTATCAAGAAGTAACCACCCCTTATAAGCACTCCATTTTGGGGTGGTTTCCATTACTGTGGTGTACTAATCCACCCCAATTATACCCAACCCTAAATCGAAATTCTCTCATTCACTCAATCATTTGCTACAGAAATTGTGAAAAGAAAAGCTGCATAGCAGCACAAAATCGAGTGAGGCAGAGATGGTTTCAATGAAAGACAGTGATGAAACATATTTGCCGTTGTTGAATCGGAGATGGGTGAGTGATGATTTTCAAGGTTCTGGTGGTGACTTTGGTATGATTATGCTACTGAAGATGGATATATGGTGGTGCTGTGTGTTGCTGTGACTGAAAATTGGTGCTGCAAGGCAGGGAACTGGTGAAGCAGCTACAGGAAGGTGGGTTTTTGCTGGTGGCCACAAATTGCTGTTGAAGAACTGGGAAGATTAGGGTTCTTTGATGCTGTAAATCTGGTGAATGTTAGCCAGGGAAGAGTACATGAACTGATGCTGGTGATGAAGCTGTTGTGATGGTGGAGTCAGAATAAGGGTTCTGTGGGGATGGTGTTCTTGAGAGAAGGGGCTTAGATTGATAAAGACCCAGATGTTGTTGATTCATGGAGTTATTGCTATTCATTGAAGCTGTGAAGAAATGGGTTTGCAGAATATGAAGTTAGGGTTACAGCGGAATGGTTTGGTGGAATTACTGGTTGGGTTTGGCTGGAATGGTTCTATGGTGATAATGGGCTGTTACTGATGCTAATAGTGGTTTGGTAGATGAATGTTAGGTTGCAACTATAGGTGAAATGGGCATAGCAGGTGAAACTAGAGTTGGCCACTGAGAAACTACAGATTCTATGTATGTTGTGTTGCAGTTCATAGCTGGGACTGAGTTGCAAGTGGAAATGGGACATGAATCTGGTGGTTCAATGGCTCTGGTTGCAGAGCTGAGTAACTACTGGTATTGTAGGTCAAGGTTTGTTTTTGTTGCCGAGAAGAGTTGAGAGATTGCAGTGATATGGAGCAGTGAAAGTAGATAGAGTATGGCCTGGTGGTGCTGTGTTATGAACTAGAAGGTGTGATTGCAGCATAGCAGGTGGTGCTCTACAAAATATATTGCAGCTGGACTAAGCCTGAGATGGGGTTGCAGCAGTTGTTACTAGAAATGAGAGAAATTGGCAAGAAAGTTTGTGGTGTTGGTGGTTTGCTTGTGGAGAGAACTGTGATGTTGTTGTGCTTTCAGCTGAGAGTGAACCCGTGGAGGATATTTCAAGTGCAGTTCAATGTGAATCTGTTGTATCTGCTGCAATGGAACTGAAGTTGAGTTGTTGTTGGAGTAGCTGTTATTACTGCTGATTCAAGGAGTTACATGAATTAAAGCTAGAGATATAGCTGCAATTGAACTGAGATGGTTTTGATGGCTGGCAGGTGAACTAAACAAGGAATGGAGCATCTGGAGTTGCAGTTCAAGGCATTGTTGGGAGGTTTGTTGGCTGGAGTTGATGCATCTAGAAAAGATGGTGAATGTCAGGTGTTGTGGATAAGTGCTTAATGGGTGTTGATGTAGTTCAATTAACAGAGTGGTTGCAACTGGAGTTGGTTTAGAAGGTGGTTGAGGTGGTTTTGGTTACAATGGAATGAGCTAGTTTGAGATGGTAGTGAACTGCAGGTGGTAGAATGGTTGGATGGACACAGTTGCAGCTGCTACTGAGTGCACAAGAAGTGGAATTGAAGTTGAGTGGTAGCAGTTGCAGTGAAAAGCTCTGGTCAAAACCAGTCAGCTGAGAAGATCTGACTCGTTCTCAACTCAGCGACACAGAACTTGACCCGGTCAACCGTTAAAGACCGTTAGTCAACAGTTAAGTATAACGGAATGTTCCATCGACTGAGGTGAATTTTCAGGCTACCGGCGGCGACTTTCCGGTGACGGATTCCGGCCAAAAATCCAGTTTTCCGGCGAACGCTTTTGGGACATATTTTCTACATGGGTTTCTCTCACATGTGGGCTTGGTGGATTTCCAACTAATGGACTTTGAAGACAAAACCTATTTTTGGAAGGAGAAAAAGCTATAAAAAGGAAGTTTTCTACACAATTTTGGATACAATGTTTTATTCTATTCTTGGAGTTTTTGCAGAGAACTACTTCGAGGGTTTGCTTTCTTTTATGTTTCATTTATTTTCTTTGAATATTATGATGATGAACTCCATGAATATGAGTATCTAAATACTATTATTGGTTATGGGATAAAAAGTTGATTTCTTCAAGCATGTTATTTGATTCTATGAATTAGTTTTGTCTCAATTTTATCGTTTATGATTCATTGTTTTTATTATCATATGATTTGAATGCTAGTTTTGTTGAGTCCGGAATCAATTGGATTTGTTTTCATCTCTATAGCTATATTAGGGTTTTCAATACGTAAAAGTTGTTATCTCTGATTTCTAGTAGCATCTTGTGGTTAATACTTGTAGTGATACATCTTTTTAATCGCATATGAATCATAACCTTTGTTAAAACGAATTAGTGCTTTTACACGTTTGTTTGCATTGATTAGTCTTATTTCATAGAACTTATTGCTCTTAGGGAGTTAAATCTAATTGTGCTTTTACACTTTAGGTTGCTTTTTAAGTAGATTTCACAATAGCATCTTTTAATGTTGTTTGTGATAAAATCAGGAAATAAACGGGATACTCTTGCGATCAAGATATCCTAGGACTTTTGATAATTGAGAGATTAAATACCAATTCTAATTATAGATGAAAAATACATGCTTGTGAATGATACTATCCCTTAACCAATATCTTCTCCTTATTGATTATTCCAACTATTTACTTTGCTTTATTTAGTTTTATTATTTTGATAAAAACAAAAACACACCTTGGGTTATTTTGGTTACTTAAGAATATGAAAATTGCATAACAACAATCGCCTCTCTGTGGATACGAACTCTTTCTTATCGAATACTATGTTTATATTTAGTGAGTGAGGAAGTGAATTATTTTTGACGCATACGACACGTATCAAAATTTGGCGCCGTTGCCGGGGAGGCATTCGGCTTGTTATCTAGTTTTTAGTTTCTTTTTATTATTTTTCTATTTGCATACTTGTGTTTCGTTTCTTGTCTTGTTTCTCACTTGTTTGCGAGAATTGTTTTTCAGGTACCTAATCTCTGGATTCTAAAGATTGGAATCATCCAAGGTGCGGGATAGCTACTCTAAAAGGCACAATACTCCAACCAAGTCAAGGCACAACGGAAGAACACAACTTGGAAGAAGAACACGAGATTCCTTTTGAAGAAGAAGGAGAAGGAGAAGAAGCAATGGGTGACGCTGCAAATCGTACACTCAAGGACTTGGCTTCGCACAAGTTGGATACACAGCGAGGTCGTATTCAAACCGACTCTACTTTTGAGATAAAGCCGGGATTTCTTAGATAATTATCAAAGTTCCATGGCATGGTGAATGAAGATCCAAACAAACATCTTATGGAATTCCACACTATTGTCATGGCTATGCTTCCAGAAAATATGGTGCCCGATGGTGCTATGTTGAAGGTTTTCCGATTCTCTTTGGCGGATAGTGCTAAGGATTGGTTATATTACTTGCCTCCCGTAAGTGTCACAACATGGAATGGGTTGAAGAAACTCTTTCTAGAGAGATATTTTCCTGCGTCTAAGGCTACTCAAATTCGCAAGGAGATTTGCGGGATGAAAAAAAATGTCGGAGAATCGTTATATGATTGTTGGGAATGATACAAGAGGTTGGTGGAAAGCTGTCCTCATCACCAATTCAGTGACGCTATGATCATCCAATACTTCTATGAAGGACTCCAATCAAGTGATAGGAATCTTATTGACGCAGCAGGTGGTGGCGCACTAGTGATCAAGACGGTGGCACAAGCTAGAGAGTTGATTGAAAACATGGCAGCAAACTCCCAACAATTCTTGAGTCGTGGTTCAGATGTTCTTCTTAGGAGAGTCAATGAAGTAAGCGAGGTGGAGGAACTTCGTCAACAAATGGGTAACATCTCAGCAATGCTACAACAAGTTTTATCCGCGGTGATACCAAGTTCTCATGGGTATGAAGACGTCAATGAGCAAGCTAATGTGGTTTATCCAAATCAGCAAAGACGGTATGATCCTTATTCCAACACTTACAATCCGGGATGGAGATATCACCCCAATTTTAGCTATGAGAACAAGCAAGGAGCGGTTCAACAACCTACTTTCAACAATTCGGGTGGATATCAACCTCAGCAACAACAATTCCAGCCGCATCAACAATTTCAACAACAACAACAACAATCTCAAAATCAGGGGTCAAGTATGGAAGAGTTGATGAAATCTTTTATGCAAAGAACGGAGAGCACGATGAATGAGTTGCAAACCCAAGTTGGTTCTATGGATCTTGAGTTGAACCAAATGAAGGCACAAAATAGTGGGAAACTCCCTTCTCAACCTATCAAACCAAAAGGAGATGTGAATGCAATTACGTTGAGAAGTGGTACACAACTTGTGCCACCCGAAGTTGCTGATTCGGGCAAGGTGGAAACACCAAAGGAACCTGTTTTGGAGGAGAAGAATGAGGATTCTCCCCAAACTTCTGAGGTACCTATTCCTAACTCTAAAACTCCTATTCCTACTTATGTTCCTCCTTTACCTTTTCCTCGCAGATTTGCAAATTCCAAGAAGGAGGCACTAGAAAAGGAGATTTTAGACGTTCTTAAGAAGATTCATGTGAACATACCACTCATTGATGCTATTAAGCAAGTTCCAAAGTATGCAAAAGTGTTGAAGGACTTGTGTACCAATAAGCAAAGGCTCAAAGGTAATGAAGTGCTTAGTGTGGGGGAGAATGCTTCGGAAATCTTACAACACAAACTCCCACTGAAATGCAAAGACCCGGGTAGCTTTGATATTCCCGTAAAAATTTGTAACACTACATTTGACAAAGCAATACTTAGGTGCATCCGTTAATGTTATGCCTGCATCTATGTATAAGTCACTTGATTTAGGTCCTCTCAAAAAGGCTGAAATTGTGTTGCAATTAGTCGATCGCACTAATGTCTACCCAATGGGTATTGTTGAGGATGTTCTTGTGCAGGTTAATCAACTAGTATTTCCAGCAGATTTTTGTGTCTTAGAGATGGATGAAGGTTCACCGGACTCGTCTCTTCCATTGCTACTTGGGCGTCCCTTCATGAAAACGGCGAAGACCATTATTAATTTGGATAAGGGAACGCTAACTATGGAGTTTGATGGAGAAGTAATACGTTTCAACATTTTCGAAACGATGAGATATCCTAGTGATGTCCACTCTTGCTTCTCCGTTGATGTTATGGATACATTGGCACAAAAATGTTTGAATTGAATGGTGAAGATGCTTTGGAAACCGTTCTAACTACATCCATTGATAATGGTGTAGAGTGTGGTAATGAGGTCAAAGAATCCCTTGGTGATCTCAACTCACTACAAGGATTCCCGGAAACTCATAATATCTCTTTTATTTCTTTACCATGCAGTGATGAAAAACTTTTACCTTCTATTGTTAAATCTCCAAAGTTATAATTGAAACCTCTTCCTAGTCACTTAAAGTACTTGTACTTGGGTGATAATGAAGAGTTACCTGTGATTGTTTCTAATGAGCTTAGTGAATTACAGGAGAAAAAACTTTTAAGGGTGCTAAGGAAGCACAAGACGTCCATAGGATGGACAATTGCCGATATCAAGGGTATAAGCCCTGCCGTTTGTATGCACAAAATCCATTTGGAGGACGATGCAAAGCCTACAAGGGAAGAACAACGTCGTTTGAACCCCCCAATGATGGAAGTTGTGAAAAAGGAGATACTCAAGCTTTTGTAAGTGGGTGTTATCTACCCCATATCCGATAAAAAGTGGGTGAGCCCGGTACAAGTTGTACCAAAGAAATCAGGGGTGACTGTGGTGGAAAATGATGAGAATGAACTTGTCCCAACTCGTGTGCAAACCGGTTGGAGGGTTTTTATTGATTACAGGAAATTGAATGCCACTACTAGAAAAGATCACTTTCCATTACCTTTTATTGATCAAATGCTTGAACGTCTAGCTGGACACTCTTATTATTGATTTCTTGATGGCTATTCAGGTTATAATCAGATTGTGATATCGCCGGAGGATCAAGAGAAAACCACTTTCACTTGTCCTTTTGGTACTTTTGCTTATAGAAGGATGCCTTTTGGCTTATGCAATGCTCCATCTACTTTTCAAAGGTGTATGGTAAGTATATTTTCAGAATATATTGAAAACATAATCGAAGTGTTCATGGACGACTTTATTGTCTTTGGTGATTCATTTGACCTTTGTTTGAACAATTTGTCACTAATCCTTAAACGATGTGTTGAAACAAATCTTGTGCTTAATTGGGAGAAGTGTCATTTCATGGTAACTCATGGCATAGTTTTAGGCCATATAGTATCTTCTAAAGGCTTGGAAGTTAATAAATCTAAGATAGTTCTTATTCGTGCTCTAACCCCTCCCACTACGGTGAGGGAGATACGTTGTTTCCTTGGTCATGCAGGTTTTTATCGTAGATTCATCAAGGATTTTTCCAAGATAGCATCACCACTTTGTACCTTATTGTAAAAAGATGTGGTTTTTAACTTTGATGAGAAGTGTATGGCGGCATTCAATCGTTTGAAAGAACTTTTGATTTCAGCCCCTATCATTAAACCACCGGATTGGAGCAAGCCCTTTGAGCTCATGTGTGATGCAAGTGATTATGCGGTTGGTGCGGTGCTTGGGCAGCGTGTGGGGAAGCTACCTCATGCTATTTATTATGCTTCTAGAACGTTAAATGAAGCCCAACAAAACTACACTACCACTAAAAAAGAGTTATTAGCTATTGTTTTTGCTTTGGAAAAGTTTCGCTCTTATCTAATTGGTACAAAAGTTGTTGTCTTTTCAGATCATGCAGCACTTAGGTGCTTGCTTACAAAGAAAGAGGCGAAACCGAGGCTCATACGATGGATTTTACTCTTGCAAGAGTTTGATATTGAAATCAAGGACAAGAAAGGAATTGAGAACACCGTTGCGGATAATTTGAGCCATCTTGTTGTGGACAAGGAAGCTATCCCGTTGCGTGAAAGTTTCCCGGATGAGCAACTATTCTCAATTGCATTTGGAGAACCATGGTATGCGGATATTGTGAACTACTTGGTAACTAAACAAATCCCAAAGAACTTGTCTCGTGCTGAAAGGGACAAACTTAAGAGGTTAGGAAAGCAATATATATGGGATGATCCATACTTATGGAAACATGGCAGCGACCAAATCATACGAAGGTGCGTTCCCGAATCTGAATTTAACTCTATATTGTATTTTTGTCGCTCATATGCTTGCGGAGGAAATTTTGGGAGTAAAATAACAGCTCACAAGGTACTTGAAAGCGGTTTTTATTGGCCAACCTTATTTAAGGATGCACATATATTTTGCACAACTTGTGATAGGTGCCAAAGAACAGGCAATCTAGGTGCTCGAAATAAAATTCCACAAACTTTTATTCAATTTATTGAAGTTTTTGATGTATGGGGTATTGATTTTATGGGTCCTTTTGTCAACTCCCATGGGAATTTTTATATCTTACTTGTTGTTGATTATGTCTCGAAATGGGTGGAAGCTAAGGCCACCCCAACTAATGATTCTAAAGTGGTTTCAGATTTTGTGCAAGCTAATATTTTTGCAAGGTTTGGAATTCCAAGAGCCATAATTAGCGATGGGGGTTCTCACTTCAAAAACAAGTTCTTACAAGGATTGTTGAAGAAGTACAATGTGTTGCACAAGATTGCAACACCTTATCATCCCCAAACCAATGGACAAGCCGAGGTGTCGAACCGAGAGGTGAAATCCATTCTAGAGAACCGCATACAAAACACCTATTGGGATGTCTCCTTTTAGGATTGTGTACGGTAAACCTTGTCACCTACCCGTTGAGATTGAACATAAGGCGTTTTGGGCTATTAAGCAATGCAATATGGAGCTATATGGTGCTGGAAAATAAAGAAAGTTGCAACTCCAAGAGCTAGAGGAGTTACGTAATGATGCATTTGAAAGCTCGCGCATTTACAAGGAGAAAACTAAGGTATTTCATGATTCTATGATTTCTATAAAACAATTTTGTGTTGGGAAGAAAGTGCTTTTGTTTAATTCTCGCATGCAATTATTTCCGGGTAAATTAAGGTCACGTTGGATCGGACCTTTTGTTGTTACTAATGTGTTTTCTCATGGTGTAGTAGAAATTCGTAGTATTACTACAGGAAAGGAGTTTAAAGTGAATGGACACCGGCTGAAACCATATTATAAGAACTTTACTTCTGAAGTTGTGGAAGGTGTGAACTTTGTGGATGCACTCCCTCTGGAGGAGTCTTAGTAAAAAAGGAGAACGTCGAGCTGACGACTTTAAACCAAGCGCTAAGTGGGAGGAAACCCACCGGTTTTGTATCTTTATCCTTATCTCTTTTATTTTTATGCATTTGCTTTTATCTTTATTTTATTTGTTTTTGCATATCATTTGCGGAATTTCCCACCTTGAACTTTCTTTGGACGATTCAATTTTACATTGAGGACAATGTAAAGTTTAAGTGTGGGGGAGCATTTATATGTTTGTATAGTTTGTTTTAGTGTGTTTTGTATAGTGTGTTTTATGCCTTAAAAAAAAAATCAGAAAAATAGAAAAACCAAGATTTTTTTTTGTGCTTTTTGAACTCCGAAATCTAGAAACTTATGCCTTTAGGATGACACCATTAGTGGATGGAACCATTTTAATTGCAGGATTTGAGGAACCGATTAACTAAAAGGGACGAACATAGCTCAGAAATCACAATTAACATGATAGTTGCTACCATATCTCGGAATATCACCATATCGCATTCTATTTTTATTTTTCCATATTTATCTATTGTTCTCTAAGTGTTTTGGTGGGTCACTAAACATCGACGTGTTATTACTGATAAGATGAAATAGAAAAAAAAAATGAAAAAAAAGAGACCGACCAATTAGACCAAACGAAATAAAAAAGACACTTGGATAAAGCAATATGTGTGTGTTCTCCCTGTCTCCGTTGCCTAAACAAGCGTGGAATGCAGGATCCAAGGGAACTATCATGTAATCTGCTGACAAGAATCATGCGCTTGGATCCAGTTTGATCCAATCATGTTGTCTATATATAAAAAAAAAAGTGAAAAAGAAAAGAAAATAAAGAAAGTTTTATAATGGTTGAATAAAGTCACTTATGGTTCCCTTGTATATGCCAGTGAGTTGATGTAGAATTCAAACCAAGTAGCTCAATCCAATAGGGCATAGGTTCATCTTAGCAGTGACCTTCAGACAGATATGGGAAACATCGATCACTTGTGAACATTTGCCAACATCTACATCTATATCCATCTTCTTAATCTTTCCATTGTGATTGTTGTTTGTTAGTTTCCGAGTATTGTGGCTTGTTCGACTATCTAATTAGAGTTTATTTACTAATATATGAATTGAATTTATGCAAGGTACCTCCTCCTGTAGTCATTTTGTATTCGTTCATTGATTTTTCACAAATAGACGGAGTTGGAAATATAGGTTTTATAGGCAGACCTCTTGTAAACCTTCACGAGACTATAACTTGTCCACTAGGGACACCTAGGGGTTTAAAGGCTTGTTATTTATGCTTAAATTAACCGTAGCCTCGACGAGACGGAGTTGTATATATGATTTATAATCATTTTGTTTGATTTGCTCGAGGACTATCAAAGTCTAAGTGTGGGGGAATCTGATAGGTGTCTAAAACACCGTATTATTTATCTATTGTTTATGCTTTCTCTGCTAGTTTTCTTGTAAATTATGTATCTTATGTTTTGTTTTTGAGTATTTAGGTACTTTGGAGTCGTTCGGTTCAAAAGAGGAGGAAACATGGCAAAAGCGTTGGAGGTGGATTGTGTCTCATTATTTGCTTTTATTCTTCATCCCTATCTGAAAAGTTTGTCGGGTTTAGTGATGCGAATTTGTCTGAAAATCACGACAAACTTTAGTGATGACTCTCATTGAAGAGTATAAGTGAATATGAGAAATAAGGGACAGTTGTTGTTAGCGAAAGAACTCGAAAGAGGGAGAAAGCGTTCAATTGGAGCATAAAAGGGCAAAGCTGTCAATTCATAGGAAATTACTATTGGGAGCTGAGCTAAGGATAAGGGGCTGGAAACTTTGGTTAACCCTTATCAAGAAGTAACCACCCCTTATAAGCACTCCATTTTGGGGTGGTTTCCATTACTGGGGTGTACTAATCCACCCCAATTATACCCAACCCTAAATCGAAATTCTCTCATTCACTCAATCATTTGCTACAGAAATTGAGAAAAGAAAAGTCTGCATAGCAAAGACAAAATCGAGTGAGGCAGGGATGGTTTCAATGAAAGACGGTGATGAAACATATTTGCCTATGTTGAATCGGAGATGGGTGAGTGATGATTTTCAAGGTTCTGGTGGTGACTTTGGTATGATTATTCTACTGAAGATGGATATATGGTGGTGTTGTGTGTTAATGTGACTGAAAGTTGGTGCTGCAAGGCAGGGAACTGGTGAAGCAGCTACAGGAAGGTTGGTTTTTGCTGGTGGCCACAAATTTCTGTTGAAGAACTGGGAAGATTAGGGTTCTTTGATGCTGTAAATCTGGTGAATATTATCCAGGGAAGAGTATATGAACCGATGCTTGTGATGAAGTTGTTGTGATGGTGGAGTCAGAATAAGGGTTCTGTGGGGCTGGTGTTCTTGAGAGAATGGGCTTAGATTGACAAAGACCCAGATGCTGTTGATTCATGGAGTTATTACTAGTCATTGAAGCTGTGAAGAAATGGGTTTGCAGAATATGAAGTTAGGGTTACAGCAGAATGGTTTGGTGGAATTACTGGTTGGGTTTGGCTGGAATGGTTATATGGTTATAATGGGATGTTACTGATGCTAATAGTGGTTTGGTAGATGAATGTTAGGTTGCAACTACAGGTGAAATGGGCATAGTAGGTGCAACTGGAGTTGGCCACTGAGAAACTACAGATTCTATGTAGGTTGTGTTGCAGTTCATAGCTGGGACTGAGTTGCAAGTGGCAATGTGAGATGAATCTGGTGGTTCAATGGCTCTGGTTGCAGAGCTGAGTAACTACTGGTATTGTAGGTCAAGGTTTTTTGTTGCTGCCGAGAAGAGTTGAGAGATTGCAGTGATATGGAGCAGTGAAAGTAGATGGAGTATGGCCTGGTGGTGCTGTGTTATGAACTGGAAGGTGTGATTACAGCATAGCAGGTGGTGATCTACAAAACATATTTCAGCTGGACTAAACCTGAGATGGGGTTGCAGCAGTTGTTAATAGAAATGAGAGAAATTGGCAAGAAAGTTTGTGGTGTTGGTGGTTTGCTTGTGGAGAGAACTGTGATGTTGTTGTGCTTTCAGCTGAGAGTGAACCTATGGAGGATATTTCAAGTGCAGTTCAATGTGAAGCTGTTGTATTTGCTGCAATGGAACTGAAGTTGAGTTGTTGTTGGAGTAGCTGTTATTACTACTGATTCAAGGAGTTACAGGAATTAAAGCTAGAGATATAGCTGCAATTGAAATGAGCTGGTTGTGATGGATGGCAGGTGAACTAAACAAGGAATGGAGCATCTGAAGTTGCAGTTCAAGGCATTGTTGGGAGGTTTGTTGGCTGGAGTTGATGCAGCTAGACAAGATGGTGAATGTCAGGTGTTGTGGCTAAGTGCTTAATGGGTGTTGTTGTAGTTCAATTGACAGAGTGGTTGCAACTGGAGTTGGTTTAGCAGGTGGTTGAGGTGGTTTTGGTTACAATGGAATGAGCTGGTATGAGATGGTAGTGAACTGCAGGTGGTAGAATGGTTGGATGGACACAGTTGCAGCTGCTACTGAGTTCACAAGAAGTGGAATTGAAGTTGAGTGGTAGCAGTTGCAGTGAACAGCTCTGGTCAAAACCATTCAGCTGAGAATATCTGACTCGTTCTCAACTCAGCTTCTAACTCAGCAACTCAGAACTTGACCCGGTCAACCGTTAAGACCGTTAGTCAACAGTTAAGTATAACGGAATGTTCCATCGACTGAGGTGAATTTTCAGGCTACCGGCAGCGACTTTCCGGTGCCGGATTCCAGCCAATTTCCGGTCAAAAACCCAGTTTTCCGGCGAACATTTTTGGGACATATTTTCTACATGGGTTTCTCACACACGTGGGCTTGGTGGATTTCCAACTAATGGACTTTGAAGACAAAACCTATTTTTGGAAGGAGAAAAAGCTATAAAAAGGAAGTTTCCTACACAATTTTGGATACAACGTTTTATTATATTCTTGGAGTTTTTGCAGAGAACTACTTCGAGGGTTTGCTTTCTTTTAGGTTTCATCTATTTTCTTTGAATATTATGATGATGAACTCCATGAATATGAGTAGCTAAATACTATTATTGGTTATGGGATAAAAAGTTGATTTCTTCAAGCATGTTATTTGATTCTATGAATTAATTTTGTCTCAATTTTATCGTTTATGATTCATTGTTTTTATTATCATATGATTTGAATGCTAGTTTGGTTGAGTCTGGAATCATTTGGATTTGTTTTCATCTCTATAGCTATATTAGGGTTTTCAATACGTAAAAGTTGTTATCTCTGATTTCTAGTAGTATCTTGTGGTTAATACTTGTAGTGATACATCTTTTTAATCGCATATGAATCATAACCTTTGTTAAAACGAATTAGTGCTTTTACACGTTTGTTTGCATTGATTAGTCTTATTTCATAGAACTTATTGCTCTTAGGGAGTTAAATCTAATTGTGCTTTTACACTTTAGGTTGCTTTTTAAGTAGATTTCACAATAGCATCTTTTAATGTTGTTTGTGATAAAATCAGGAAATAAACGGGATACTCTTGCGATCAAGATATCCTAGTACTTTTGATAATTGAGAGATTAAATACCAATTCTAATGATAGATGAAAAATACATGCTTGTGAATTATACTATCCCTTAACCAATATCTTCTCCTTATTGATTATTCCAACTAATTACTTTTCTTTATTTAGTTTTATTATTTTGATAAAAACAAAAGCACACCTTGGGTTATTTTGGTTACTTAAGAATCTGAAAATTGCATAACAACAATCGCCTCTCTGTGGATACGAACTCTTTCTTATCGAATACTATGTTTATATTTAGTGAGTGAGGAAGTGAATTATTTTTGACGCATACGACACGCATCAGGGTACGAACCAGACTTGACGTTTTAAACCATTTCGGATATGATTTTGCGGCGAGTTTATGCAAAATTGGGGTGTCTACAGGGACTCCATTCAAATTCAACCGCGAGATTCAGCAAAATCGGTATCTAACAAACAGTTAGAAACCTATATCCAGTTCATTAATAAAGATCATTTTGAAGACAAAAAATGAACCGAAAAAAATGATTCCATACAACTTAAGATCAAAATTGGTTTTACTATATGGGTTAAGCAAACAAAGAGATGTGGTGACGATATGAGAGAAAAACGTATTGAACTTTCATTCTCTTCCTTCTTTTATTTTTTTACCCAAAGAGGGGTGTCAGTGCAGTCATGTTTGTTAAAGATAAAGGATAAAAAAACTACATAAGAGATGGAAAGGTTTTTGTATTAGTAATAAATTGACAAATATGTCTTCTATAATACTTGACAAACATGTATTTAAGAAGAAATCACGTGATAACATAGACTCCCTGAGGTGGAGACTAAAACGACTTAGTTTTCTGACGAACAAATAAAATAAAATTTTGAACGTTGTATATGATTTAAAGTCTAATATATTAAAACCAAAATCTTAATGGTGTTGGTTTTTATTTCATGTAGATTTGAAATGATAGGAGTAGACGGAAGGCACAGAAAAAGTGTCGTTACACTAGGAATCATAATAAAGTAAATGAGTGATAAACAAAAAAAAAATGTTTATATAATACACATTTTATTTTATTTATATTTATATAACTTTTCGTTAAATCATTAAAATCTTTTGCCAATCAATATGAGTTTTGTTTCTCAACCATCATCAACAATTACATATGAAATGGCTCTAAAAGGATAATCCCCAAAAAGAAAAGAAAAGAAAAGTTGGTATGACATACATTTACAGCGTTCGTTGAAATTTATTGAATAATTGATTATCTGATATTGCAAGTGTGAGATTTTGAAGTTAATATATAAACTAAAACTCTAATAAAAGGTATGTGGAACTTCATCCGACTAAAAGGTATGTGGAGACTTGAACTTATCTATCACTCAAAAGTCTATCTACTCTATGTCCTACTCTTGAGACAAAAGTCGTATAAGTATGATAGTTTTCATACATACACATTTTTTATTTCGAGCCGAGTTTACTCGCCTATGTTTTTCTCGAAATATGTGTTGGTAAGCTTTATCTTTAAACACTTTTCATCTTTACCCGTGACGAAAGTCATGACGACGTTTCAATCTTGAAAATAGCTTTGATGACGATAGTCGATTCTTTATGTCTAGCGACTATTATAACATTATAGAAGAATGTTTCAATGATTGAAATATAGAGTTGAGATTACGTAACCACCTATGGATATTAGCACATATAGTGTGTTCGCACATTAGTATATAAATCCATGTACCGGAAACCAAGTGCATGCGTATGTATGCATGAGGTATTGGTGAAGGAGACAGGTTGGGTACGCATACTGGAGGAAGTTTTCATACTGAAAATTTCTGTTGTAGTTTGTAAAGTTTGCAAACTAAAAACCAGTCACCTAAAGTACGCGTACCCATGGAAGTTTTCAACCGCAAGTTTCTGCTAGGTTTTCAAACTCAATTCCGGTAAATCTAGAGTAAGCATACCCGTACGCGTACCCAAGATGGTTATATTTCTCAAATCGGTTGTTCATGAACTTAATCAATAAATCAATAAGGAATGTAATCTTTGCAAACCGTGGATATATTATTCATGAATTGATTCGAGTGAATCAAACCGATTTTGTTTCACTTGTGTTTATGTATAAATATCTAAGCAATTGAACAAATCTTGAACTAGTTCTTATGAGTCATTTGAACTAGTTATGAAGAGATGAATATGGTTGATATGAAAGTGCTCATATAGATAACCATTGGTTAACTATTCATGAACCAACCAAATGTACACGTTTAGGTACAGTTACTCAAACCTAAATGAAATACATTTCATTTGTGTGTGTGACAAGCTAAGTTTCGATCTAACGGTTAAAACATATTAGCTTGGATAAATTAGGTTTTTCATCTAACAGTGACTATTGAATGCTTTGTTACCAAGGTAACTTATAGTGCAAACCTTGATTTGAAAACTATATAAAGGAGACGTCTAACAACTAAAAAAAACTAATCCCCATACCTTATGTGTGATACTAATTGGTTTTGCTAGAGTCGATTGTCCTTTAACCGTAGGTTTCTTCTCGGGACCCTGTCGGTTAGGGACTTGAAGACTTCATTGGGATTGTGATGCCAGACGAAACTACTTCTCTTGTAGTTGAGCGATCTGATCTTGCCATTTTGTATCGTATGAGTTCAATTGAATAATTGGCTTGAGATTATATATTCAATAGGGCAAGATAAAAAGAAATCACAAACATCTTCGTCTCATCGTTTGTGATTCCGCAATATTTAGTTTCGTTACCATACGAGTTAGATTATTGTGAGGTGATCAATAATTCTAGGCTGTTCTTTGGGAATATAAGTATGGGTTATTGATTGGTTCCTATTCACCTTGATTTTATCAAAAGACGGAACAAAACTCGTAGGTTTATATGTGGGAGACAAATTTATTTATTATCATAGACTTTTCTGTGTGATATAGATTTGTTTATTCAAGTCTTCGACTTTGGGTCATAACAACTCTTGGTTGTGGGTGAGATCAGATAAGGGAATCAAGTGCATAGAATCCTGATGGGATCAGAGACTTAAGGAGTGCAACTGTACCTTGAATCGGTATGATATTGATTAGGGTTCAACTACAGTCCAGACCGAAGTTAGTTTGTAGTAGGCTAGTGTCCGTAGCGGCTTAATACAGTGTGGTGTTCAATCTAGACTAGGTCCCGGGGTTTTCTTCATTTGCGGTTTCCTCGTTAACAAAATTTCTGGTGTTTGTGTTATATCTATTCCGTATTATATTTTGTTATATAATTGAAATATCACAGGTTGTGCATTGTATCGATCAATTGTGAAATCCAATCTTTGGTTGTTGATTGGAAATTGATTAATCCTTGGATATTGGTCTTTGGTACCATCCAAGTTTATATCTCTTGTATTTTATAAAGACTCGCAGATTTCTATTTGCTTGAGTATAGATCAAATCGAGAGATAGAGATATTAACTCCTTGATATACTTTTTATTAATATTTATATTAGAGTTAGTCCATACAGATTGCTAATCGAAATATTGGGTGAGGTTGTTAGACCCGCACTTTTTCAATTGGTAACAGATCAGGCAAACACGTTTAAAGACCTTATCAGTCTATGAGTGATCTGACTTTATGGACGAGTCTATCTCTAATAACATACCAGTTCAAAAATTACCAGATATTTTTCAAAGATTAAATTCACCCGAGAGAACCGTCACATCTAGGTCAATATCTAAACATCCTCGTGATGTAGAAATTATTGATATGTGGGAGACATGCCTAGAAGAATAGTTGGATGAACTTTATGATAAAGGTGACTCAGATATTGATGAGGAAGTCTCAGAGTATGATAAGAAATTAGATTCATTGAAAAACAAGAAGATGACAACTTCTCATGTGACACACCTTTTGAATCCTCTATGTCGAGAAAACAAGAAATTGAGAAGATGTTACGTGGGTATTTATGTTTCCAATCGTTCTAACAAATCGATCCTCAAGGATTCTGAGGAAAACCTACGTATAAAGTCACTTGAATTTGATAATATTTATCAACATTATTTTTTGTTGGACGAGAAACTTGCTAAATCTGAAGCAAGGATTACCTCCCAGCAAACAAGTTTTGATGACAGAGAAAGTGCTTGTCTCGTTCGATAAAAATGTCTTGAGGCTGATTTAGCTGATGCTCTTGATAAAATCATGATGTTGGAAGATAACTTGAAAAATTTCAATACTAGTTCAAGCAAATTAACTATTATGCTAGGAGCAAGTAAACATTATCGTGATACACGAGGATTGGGCTATAAGGGAATAAATGCTCCAAGTATTAGCAAAGAGGTAAAATTTGTCAAGGCTAGTGATTCTTCTCAACAAAAGGTTTCCACTGATGGAAAAAGTAAAATACCTTCACCGGCAGTTAAGGTTCAAAAGAGCAAAGTATATCAACCTCCAAAGTCAGCACACACGGATCGAGGTAAGAATATTCCATATGTTTGCCACTATTGCAGAAATAAAGGTCACCTGGAAAGGAGATGTCGTTTCCGTATAAGGAATGAGAAACTTCATGATGTTCTTATTTGGTCATCTCAAGAAGTTGTGAAACCAAGATCATATGTTAAGACTAATCCCCTTAATGTTGTAGGTTGTAACTGTCCAAACTTTAGGCAAAGGAATCAGTGTTGTGATAAACCTATATTTGCCTATAAATGTCATACGAATCCTTTTCACAATCGTAATGGTTATCAAAAGGATAAATTCGTAAAGATGACAAGATCCGATGCTTCCAATTGGATAAAGACTAACTTGCAAAAGAATAGTCAATCCAATTATCTTTCGAGAAATCTAGAAGAGAGTAATGGGAATAAGGTTCTGGTTGTTCCTAAAAGTACTCAGAAGTGGATACCAAAGAAAGTCAATGATGCTTTGAGTGTGAAAAGGAATGATCTCCCAGAAAGTTCCATGACTATGGAGAAGGTAGTATCCATGATGTTGGAACTTAAAAAGTTCTTTAGAAAGATGGATTTGGATATGAAAGGTTCTAAAAGCGATTTATTTCATGATAATCCAAAAGTCACTTGTGGTGAGGAAGACACGGTTCACCTCAACACAACTTAATTGTGTTGTAAGTGTATCCTCATCAAGGAATGCCCTGCTATGTATATGGTGAGGAAATCACGAGAAATGGGTCACATATATTATGTTCGGTAAGTCGATTGGATTTTTCTAAAAAGGTATGTCTATAAGCTTGAGCAATATTTGTGTTTTTATTTGCTTAGAGTACTTATAATGATCCATGTACCTTGCTTATCGTTCATTTTTACCTAACTTTATCTGTGTTTAAAGTTCTTAAATGTTTAATTTAGAAAATAGTGGTTTGGGATGTTTGGACTTCATGGTACACATACCATGTGTGCATACCATCATTTAAAATCAAAATCCAGGGGTTTAAGTACGCATACTCGTATGCATACTTTCCTGTAGACGTCGATATTCGGTAAACATGTTTTGGCTGTAACTTCTTCGTCCGAACTCGGAATGACCTTATTCTTTTTGAATTCTCTTTATATTTGAATTATATTCAAATTGGAGATAATAATTCTTGAATTTGGATGAGTTGAGATTGGTATTTGTCATGTCTCTTGTTTTTGAGTGTTTTGCTCTGTTTTGTCGCACTTGTTCCACATCTATTGGACTTGGGAACTTGAATTCATGGAGTACTTCTCTTCTAAGCTCATTTGTAGCTTTTACAAGAATGTTGTTGGTGAATCACAAAGAAGGAAGTTCAATAATGGGCAGTAGTACGCATTACTATGGGATTCTTTAATGTTCACAATCATTTTATTTGAAATTTGGTGCATGGTCGTTAATAACTTTGTATGTTCTTCTTTGTTAAGAAAATATTTTTATATGAATTTGGTAGCTTTTCTTGGTATAAATCCGGGAGAAAAAGATTGATTCTACCCTCTAAGGAAAAATCATCTTATATGTGCATTACGAGTTTGTCTTGATGCCTAGGAAACTTCTTATGAGAATTTATTCTTGTTCTTGAGAAGGATTACTAGAGTTTGGAATAGTCATTATTGTGAGTACACGTAGCTATGTCCAACGTTATCATCTTTGTTTTTTAGATTTATTTATTTAAACTCTAAAATTGTTCGGAAGATGATTTTTGCAGTATTAATCTTTATGGTTTTATATATTACAATATGTTATGGGATATGTGTGTTTGCGTTCGTGAACTATTATTGTCCCATACAATGTCAAAAGTTATCTCTTTTATATGTTGATATGCAAGTATTGATACAAGATCGATGAACTTTTGACAAACAAAAATTGAACCTATTATGTCGTTATGCAAATAATTGATGAAGATGGGATGAATTTTTGTTTACAATGATTATATCTATTGTATGTCATTGTGCAAATAGTGATGGAAAATAGAATGAATCCATGTTTATGCCGCAGTATTGATCTTTCCATGATTCATATTTTATGTGTATTACAATGCTCCATAAAATTTTCTTGTGTTGAGCATAAAACGATTGAGTTAATCATTCTTTTATGGTTAACATAGTCGTAGCTCCGTAAGTTCTATTATGACAAGCATGTTCAATTAAATTGATCACTTTTGTGTTTAATTTGATTGTGTATTCCGATTAAATTAATCATGGGTTTACTTGTGGTTAGTTTAATTGAGAATTTTTGGATACAAAATCATTTTTGTGGTTTTTGATGTCCAAAGAAATCCTTCCTTTCTTGTAAAAGTAAGGTCGCTCTTGTTGTTCTCTCGGGAATGACATCAAATGGGGGAGAGTTCTTTTGAACTTGCGCTTAATTTTCATACCTTTGTGGGGAGTACGACTGTGGAATTTTTAGGGCTTATCTTATAACTTTATAAACTCCTTGATGAATGCATTTAGCTTCGGCTTTATGATTGCATCTAAACAAAGTCGATATGTCATTTTCTTTGGTCTTGAAGCGTCTCTGTGAAAATTCATTAGGATCCGTTTTCGTACCTTTGCCAATTTTATTGACAAAAATGGAGAGAATTAATATGTAGTTCACACTACAAATACATATGGTTTTCGGATCATTATGTAAGGGGGAGTGGTTTTCGTGTTGAGACGAAAGTATTGACTAAGGGGGAGTGATACATATCACTATAGTATTGTTGTCAAGGTTGTGATATAAGAACTTTGATGCTGTGTAATAATACTATGACATGGTATAACAATTATCGAGAGACTTCAACAACTATGATGCTGAACTGAACATCTATGGAATCATGGGAGTACTTGAAAAAGACGAATTTTTTGAGTAATATTGAAGCACCAAGGAGATCAAGCATGTGGACGAGAAGCTACAAAGTTTTATCTATTTTGTAATCCATATGTATTGATAGTTTTGTCACTAAGATTAACAAATGGGGAGATTGTTAGAGCATTGCTCGGTCGAACTCGCATGCGTTTCTATCTCAAGCATGTTTGTCAATATTAGTGATCAAAACTATACGTCTTGATTTCTAGTTTACTTATGACTAAGTATCGGTCTAGGATAGTTAAGTATAGTTGAGCTCCAGACTCCATGGTGATTATCTTGCGAAGACGAAGAACTATTCAAGCAACCAGCAAAAAGGTGTGTGTAGACTTGAACTTATCTAGCACTCAAAAGTATATCTATCTCCTACTCTAGAGAAAACAGTCGTGTAAGTATGATATTTTTCATACATACACATTTGCTATTTCGAGCCGAGTTTACTCGCCTATTTTTTTATCGAAATATGTGTTGGTAAGCTTTAGATTTAACCACTTTTCAACTTTACCCATGACGAAAGTCATGATGATGTTTCAATCTTGAAAATAGATTTGACGAAGATAGTCGATTCTTTATGTCTAACGACTATTATAACATTATAGAAGAATGTTTCAATGATTGAAATGTAGAGTTGAGATTACATAACCACCTATGAATATAAGCATATATAGTGTGTTCACACATTAGTGTATAAATCCATGTACCGGAAACCAAGTGCGTTCATATGTGTGCATGCGGTATTGGTGAAGGAGACAGGTTGGGTACGCGTATTGGCGGAAGTTTTCATACCGGAAATTTTTGTTGTAGTTTGTAAAGTTTGCAAACTGAAAACCAGTCGCCTAAAGTACGCGTACCCACGGAAGTTTTCAACCAAAAATTTATGTTGGGTTTTCAAACCCAATTCCGGTAAAGCAAGAGTACGCATACCCATACACGCATACCCAAGCTGGTTATATTTCTCAAATCGGTTGTTCATGAACTTAAACAAAAAAAATCAATAAGGAATGCAATCTTTGCAAACCGTGGCCATATTGTTCATGAATTGATTCAAGTGAATCAAACCGATTCTGTTTCAATTGTGTCTATGTATAAAGATCTAAGCAATTTAATAACTCTTAAACTAGTTTTTATGAGTCATTTGAACTAGTTATGAAGAAGATGAATATGGTTGATATGAAAGTTATCATATGTCTAACCATTGGTTAACTATTCGTGAACCAACCAAATGTACATGTTTAGGTACGGTTACTCAAACCTAAATGAAATACATTTCATTTGTGTGTGTGACAAGCTAAGTTCGATCTAACGGTTGAAAGATATTAGCTTGGATAAATCAGGTTTTTCATCTAACGGTGAATATTGAATGCTTTGTTACCAAGGTAACTTAGATTGCAAACCCTGATTTGAAAACTATATAATGGAGACGTCTAGCAACCTGAAAAAACTAATACCCACACCTCATGTGTGATACTAGTTAGTTTTGCTAGAGTTGATTCTCCTTTAACCGTAGGTTTCTTCTCGAGACCCTGTCGGTTAACGAATTAATGACTTCATTGGGATTGTGAAGCCAGACGAAACTACTTATCTTGTAGTTGAGAGATCTGATCTTGGTATTTTCTATCGTACGAGTTCGATTGAATAATTGGCTTGAGATTATATCTCTGATATGGAAAGATAAAAAGAAATCATAAACATCTTCGTCTCATTGTTTGTGATTCCGCAATATCTAGTTTCGCTACCATATGATTTAGATTATTGTGAGGTGATCAATAATTCTAGGCTATTCCTCTTGAATATAAGTCCGGGTTATTGATTGGTTCATGTTCACCATGATTTTATCGAAATATAGAACAAAACTCGTAGGTTTGTCTGTGGGAGACAGATTTATCTATTATCGTAGATTTTTCTGTGTGATACAGATTATTTGTTCAAGTCTTCGTCTTTGGGTCATAGAAACTCTTGGTTGTGGGTGAGATCAGTTAAGAGAATCAAGTGTATAGAATCATGCTGGGATCAGAGACGTAAGGAGCGCAATTTCTCCTTGAATCAGTGTGATATTGATTATGGTTCAACTACAGTCTAAACCGAAGTTAGTTTGTAGTAGGCTAGTGTCTGTAGCGGCTTAATACAGTGTGGTTTTCAATCAGGACTAGGTCTCGGGGTTTTCTGCATTTGCGGTTTCCTCGTTAACAAAATTTCTGGTGTCTATGTTATATTTAAGGGTCTATGTTAAATTTCTGGTTGTGGGTGAGATCAGCTAAGGGAATCAAGTGCGTAGAATCCTGCTGGGATCAGAGACGTAAGGAGCGCAACTATTCCTTGAATCAGTGTGATATTGATTATGGTTCAACTACAGTCCAAACCGAAGTTAGTTTGTAGTATGCTAGTGTCTGTAGCGGCTTAATACAGTGTGGTGTTCAATCTGGACTAGGTCCCGGGGTTTTCTGCATTTGCGGTTTCCTTGTTAACAAAATTTCTGGTGTCTATGTTATATTTATTCCGCATTATATTTTTTTATATAATTGAAATATCATAGGTTGTGCGTTGTATCGATCAATTATGAAATCCAACCTTTGGTTGTTGATTGGAAATTGATTGATCCTTGGATATTTGTCTTTGGTACCATCAAAGTTTATATCTATTGTATTTGATAAAGACTCGCAGATTTCTATTTGCTTGAGTATACATCAAATCGAGAGATAGAGATATTAACTCCTTGATATACTTTTTAATAAGATCGAGTCTGATTGTCTTGTTGATTCTCTTAAAATTATATTAGAGTTAGTCCATACAGATTGCTAATCAAAATATTGGGGGAGGTTGTTAGGCCCACATTTTTTCTATATGTATCACGGGTAACCTAATAAGAAGTTGTCAAAACCTTGATGCACAATTAGGTGTGGATGTTATACAAATTGTAGGTTTTTTATCATCAGTAATTACTATTTCCTAAAAAAAATGAAGAGTGTTTTTCAGATCCATGTATATTGAAAAATAACATCACATTAGCGATGTGCTCTAACCAGTATATAACACTTGTTAGAGCATTGCTCGGTTGAACCCACCAAGCGTTGGTATGTCAAGTTTGGTTGTCATATTTTAGTGAACCAAAAATCATTTAAAGAGTCGCTTGATTATTTACTAGAGTCAACCTCGTATAGGTTAGCTAGAAAGTTATAGGATATGATACATACAAGTATTACCCGAAGACTTGAAGAATATGAAGAAGTAAAGAGCTACAATGACGACATCATCCTTCCTCTTGAGGTTAGTAATATTTTGACTTGAAATGTTTCATTCCGAACGTATCTTTCAAGTCGTGCTATATTGAAAACATAACTGCGAAGCTGTGAATGATTATACTCTAGTTAGGCGTAGTATTAAGGAATTATAATACGAAGTATAACGCCTATCTTTTGAACTTCGTATATAAGACATAGACCTAATCATATGAATGCTATTGTGATTATGCATGGGTATGGGTAAATATTTCATCCTAGGAAACAATGTTTTACATTCGTTTAAAGGAAGCACAATTCATAAACTTGTTTTATGAATCGAAAGGGAAGCCAGGCTTATTGGTATTGTTATTCATTCAAATATTTGGATTACCAATATGTATGTTTAGTATCACCACTCATAACTTGTTTATGTATCTTGGTAAAACTATTCACAATGCATGACTTATGTATCGATATGACTTTTATTAGTGAAACTAATATTAAGTAATCACCTGAGATGGTATGATCGATATTTGTAATTGTTGTGACCATTCCTAGTCATTGGGTAACCGATCCTAGAACTTGGTGGGACTAATCACAAGATATGTAATCGATCCTTGTAGTAGGTTAACAAGTTTTAGTAATTAGTGTAACCGATTATATAACTTGTGCAACCGATCACAAGTAAGTACCACAAATAAGTGGTAACCGATCCTGGTACTTAGTTAGCCATTTTATGGAAACTAGTGTGACCAATCCTAGTAGCCACTTGGAGGTAGAACCGAACTTTTTGTTTGGTAGAACCGTTAAACCCATGAATGGTGATTGAATGTTTTTGATCAATCACATGGTTCTTGGAAATCAGGTGAACCAATTTTAAACTCGTTTGGAAGTGTGGAAAATCGATTCCAAGATTGTAAATATAAAAAAGGATTTACAAAGTAAAGATGTCGACATACTTTGAACATGTGCAGTAATTCTTATCTATTATTGTTCAAAGATATTCCTTAATAACTAAAGGAGAATCCCGGATCGAAATAAATTGAGAATCTTTTAATTAAGGTTTAAATAAATAAATATTGGAGAAATTAATCTATCTTTAAATGATTACATAGTTTTTAGTTGGTAGCCGAGCAACAAGCTGAACACCAACTCCTTTTTGAATAACAACACCCAGTCTATGAAAAAGAAAACTACCTAAACCACTACCAGCGTCATGGCCAGCTAAAAAATTCTTCAGACGCTTGAAAAAACAAATAAAATCTTCACTAAGTTCCCCTAAGGTAGTAAAAGCCAACACAACCAATCCATAACCATGTGAAGTACACTTATTCAAATATTTAGACCGTTTGCGTGAAATTGCTTTAGAGATAGCTTGGCCAGGGACAAAAGAGAGAACACCATTCCTAGTAAAGGGTGAAACTCCTGTGACATCCATACACACATCTTGGTCGTTTTCCCAATTGAGAACAAGGATATCTGCTGGACGTAAATCCTTGTTACTATCTGATACAAGACCCAAATAAACCTCCTTGCGAGCAGGGACACCAGCCTTGAATAAAATGTGTGCGATAACATCACGTACTAAGTCATGCCGGAATTTTAGACCAACATCATTAGCACAATGAAGCGCGTGATCACCGAAGATTTCCATAGGCTTGTTGCAAGAAGAGCACAACCCATCCTCCGCAAATAGAGGGATACCGAGACGATATCTAACTACGGCTCTAAACTGTCTGGGACCCAGGCACTGATCTAAACCACTGATTGGAACAGCCAGAAGGTAATCTTGAGCATGTTTGATATGATTGCATTTACAAAGTATGGAGTCTCTTGTAGATAAAGTAAATTGGTCGGGGATTTGCTTCTTGACTGCATCGAAATAAGTGACTGCCAGGGAGTGCATAGAATGGGGGGAAGTATCATTGACGCAATAAGTAGAAGGCAAACCACATACCTGAATGAACTTTTGAAGAGCCAACTGAAAGGCAGCCCCATTATCGGAGAAAGATCTACCAAGTATCACCTTTCGCATTGAGGCAGTCTGACTCAGAGAGGCAAGATAACAATAAGAGCGCGTGTCAGCCATGGTGTAAATGCCAAGACCACCATCTTTAAGGTTTTTAATTTTGTATGCTTTTAATTTCCAGCAATTAAATGCATATCTTTAGAAAATAAAAATTGGTAATGTGCATTTAATAATTGGAGATTTTCTACTAAGATTTCGGTCAATATTTGGACAGAGCATTTCCAGGAATTATGAAAACCGATTTTGGCTTTATTACATATCTTTGAAAATATTCGGTTTTGGAAATTCCTTGGTGTCCAAACTTCCTTGGTCTATAAATAATAAAGTTTGCATTTCGAGCAAACTAATCCTCAGAGCCAGCAAAACTACCTAGTTGTGTTGTTACTGGTGGAGCCGTCTATTCTGAGAGGAAAGTACCCTAATTAGGCGAAATCTCTTACGACCGCTCATTTTAAAGACTTCTTTGGGATTGAGAAGCTGTACGAGTACCCTTGGTGGGAAACTAGATAATTGCAGTTTACCGTTGTTGAACTTTGATTGCACTTAGTTTATTTATGCTTAAGAATCTTCTCTTCTGATATAAGATTCACTCAGCCTAGATCAAAGTATCGACGGGGATATTTATACTGTTTGTATATCTAAAGACGTCTTGCGATTATCTATCATTAACATACTTCGTTCTATGTGTGATTGATCACAAGAGATTCAAATTGTTTATGTGCAGGTGTTTATTGAAGATTTAAGAAGATTTGAAGACAAAAAAAGATTTCTTATTTGAGTTCATAATCTTTGGTGTGCACAAAACTTGATTGGTTGGAGATCCAACTATAATCGGTTTATCTTTTGATAGATTGAATTGATTAGTTGCGTAGATCGGTATCAATACATTTCTTTGTGATTCAAAGTATTGATTGCATAGTCTAAACAATTACTTTGGTAATTGTTGAGTAGAATGATCTAAGAACCCGACAAAGGAGTTTATTGGGATAAACGAAAGAGCCTTTTATTAAACTCATATGACGTTGTTTGAAAAGAGTTGTTACCGAACATATTTGTTGTTCCTTTACTGTTTGGAATACGAATCAAAGGAATTATTCCAAGTTCGTGACTTATTGCAAGTTGGAGGTGCAAGGATACTGAGGGATCTAGGTGAACTATAGGCTTAGTTGCTTGGTCTCAACTATACGAAGTTGATTTAGATTTTGTATAGCGTCTTAATTCTGAGAATATTCAATTCTGGACAAGTGACGAGGTGTCAACTCACAAATAATATTTCTCTACTTATCTTTACACTAGAAAGTAGTATAATGTAAGCAGGATCGTCCCAAGGGAGGTGTATTAAGCAAAAGTTGTTATGAAATTACGCTTAGCAAAGATGATTTTGTTTTGGAAATTCTGAAAATTGTATTCAAATATGAGATGGAATTGATTAAAGGTTCATTCTCGACCACGGAATACAAACCAAATTGATAGCTAGCTATGTTTTTTCATGTTATCTTGTTACTAACAACCCTATAATAATTAGTACGCTCAACTATTCCGTTATTATCTCCTAAGCTCACCGAACACGAAAGCGCTCGACTACCGGTTTCTACTTGCCAAGTTTCCTAGAGGTACGCTTACTAGGTGTGACTTAAACAAGTGCTTTAAGTTTTGTGAGATAAGGTTGCTCCTAGTGATGAACTCAAAAGCATGAATCACCTACTAGTATCAATTTCTACATATAGGTACTTAACAAAGTCCCATCATCAGTACCCATATATTGCTACTTGTGTTTATATTTCTAGACAATTACGGGTCGAAGAAAATCTAAACTAGGAATAAAATTGTGACTCAATGATTTAATTTCGAACTTAAAACAATTAAGAAACAATCCATAAGCAATATTAGCATGGTATAAATTGAGCAATAACAAAATAATCATGATAAAACTAGATTTTGCATATCAATTATGAGTTCATAATCCGGGCTTTGAAATCGCCTTTAATCAAAAAGAGTTTTAGTTACTCATAATAATAGAGTTCATCATCAAAAAATAATTGAAATAAAGTAAAGAATATGAAAATATAAAAAGAAAAGCAAACCCTAGCTGCCGCTTTTTCCCAAAACTCCAAGTAGAATACGTGCCTCCAATTTGTAGAAAGACTTCACTTTTATAGCTTTTCTCCCTTTCAAAACTAGGTCAAGTCTCAAAAGCCTATATCCAATGTGTCCATTAATCCCACATAAGAGAAACACCCATGTGAAAATCTTCCCAAAAGTGTCGCTGGAAAACTAGTGAATGTGCCGGAAGTTGGCCGGAGAAGTCGCCAGAATATAACTCATGTAACCGGAATAAGTATCTCAGGTGACCGGTCCTCATTGGTCAATCGGTTCAACTCAGTCAGACCGAATTAGGATGAGTCAACTGGGTCATATGTAAGTCAACTACTAGTCAGATAAGTACTGTCTAAGTCAGAAGCTAACTTGGCTGAATTAACTCTAGGTCATAACCATCTTGCGCAGAACTTGAGCTTTGTATCCTTAGTTGCAATGCTGCTCAAGATTTCAGTTCATCTGTAGCTGCATAACAACTCCATTTCACAACATCTTGTCCTTCAACTTAGCACCAACACAACCAGCACAGTTCAAATACTCCATTCCCAGCTGCTACACTTACAATTGCCAGTCCATCACAACCAACGAAAATTGAAACATATTCTCAGCAACAGCTGTATCAACGCAAGACACAACACCAGTAGCAGCGGCACCTGTAATTTTATCAACTTCTCATGACTGCAACCACCAGTTGCATTCATTCCTGCCATGCAAAGCAACTCCTACTAATCCATTACTTGAGCTTCAGTCACCATCAGCTCATGCTCATCTGCAATCAATTACCATCTCCATTTACTTGTTGAAAACACCAACATCAGTTCTGTCCTGGGCAATACCAGCAACCACCATCCCTGTACCTAGCATACATCTAAGTATCCACCTTCTGAAACTGAGCTGCTTCATTCCATAACCATATGCAATCATTTCTTCCACCTGCACTACACTTTCGAGTTTCAATTCACACACGCAACAACCATTAGCACTTGCAATTCTGACCAGCTTAACTTCAACTACCAGATGAACTCCAACATCAACTACATATCCTTGTGTAGCTCTCATCACTGCACTAATGCCACCAATCTAAGCACTTAAAGTTCCCTGCAATCATTTCTTCCACCTGCACTACACTTTCGAGTTTTAATTCCACACACGCAACGGCTATTAGCACTTGCAATTCTGACCAGCTTAACTTCAACCACCAGGTGAACTCCAACATCAACTACATATCCTTTTTTAGCTATCATCACTGCACTATTTCCACCAATCTAAGCACTTACAGTTCCCTGCAATCCAGTAGTCCTCATTTCATTCTTAGCAGATTCACGCCCTACTTCGTAAATTGGTTAAACACCACCTGAACCACTCATTCTCCCTTCCACCAGCTCATCTGAGTCTAGAATTCAACATCCTCAATTCCCTGGTTTGTAGCTTGAGAACAACAGCTCCAACTCTTCCCAGAATTCCACATGAACCTAGGCATTCATCCATTTTAACTGATTTAACAAGAAAAGCTTCAACAACATCTTCTTGTCCCATTACAGTGCTTTAATAGAAGCTACAACCACCACAGATCACCATCTCCATCAAATTGCAACCCTGACCCTGTCATCTTGTCATCCAATCAGTCACCAAAAAATCCACCTGCAAATCATCTACACACAGCCTAAACATTCATCTGAACTAGCTTCACCACCACAGCCAACCAACACACAGACAACACCAGAAATCCTTTGAATAAACAACAACCAGATTCCATTTCTCTCATCTGTCCATAATAACAACTTCAAACCCTAATTTCCTTCTTCTGAATTGAACCTATTTTCCCAATCTCTTCTAATTTTCTTGAAACTAAAACACGGCGCAAACCCATCACAAATCGAACCGTCAGACCCTTCTCAGCTTCAGAAACCCTAACATGAGTTCCTTCCTCATCTCTAGTTTATCATCTTAGTTGCACCGAACTTGATCTCCTTCATAACTCATCTTATGAGAACAGCCATCTTCGATCCCTGGTTCTTCATCTCTCGATTCGTCTCTCTAATTCTCTCTTACAGCAACAGCTTCTCCCAATCGACTAAAGAGCATCAAAAACTCCTCATTTCACTTCAATGGCAGCTTCATAAACTCTTTTGTAACAATTTCTCTCATCTCCGTGAACTGATAGCGCAGCCGCATTCTCTCCTCTCAATCTCAGGTAATGTAGGAAATAGGGAAATAATGACATTCTTTGAATTTTAGGGTTGTTGTAAGAGAATAGTGGATACAGCCACCCTGGTGAGCCAGATATGGGGTACATAGTGACTATAGGTA
Source organism: Papaver bracteatum (assembly GCA_023529315.1). Classification (NCBI taxonomy): domain Eukaryota; kingdom Viridiplantae; phylum Streptophyta; class Magnoliopsida; order Ranunculales; family Papaveraceae; genus Papaver; species Papaver bracteatum. The sequence goes on from JAJJWX010001260.1 coordinate 189,922, forward strand.
CCGCTCCTCATATAAGGGCCACCAGTTACCAATTGGCCTGTTAGTTTCAGAAAACTGAGTGGCTATTCTGCTTCCTTGCTCAACTTTCAGTTGTGGGGAACTGACAGCTCATTCTTCGCATGCGACTTGGTATCTTTGCTCCTTTTCGCTCCAAATGAACGCCTTCTTTCTCTTTCCACCAACAACAACCGTCTTTTACTCCTCATATTCACTTCTTCTCTTCAATGAGAGTCATTACTAAAGTTGTCGTGCTTTTCAGACAGAAAATTTGCATCACTAAAGGCGACATACTTTTCAGACAGAGATGAAGAAATAAAATCAAATAATGAGAAATAGTTAGTCTCCAACAACAGTTGCACCTTTTTGCCTTTAAAATGACGTTTCTTCTTCTTTTGTTCCAAATGACTCCAAAGTACCTAAATACTCAAAAACAAACATAAGATACATAATTTACAAGAAAACTTAGCAAAGAAAGCATAAACCATAGATAAATATCATGGAGTTTTAGACACCTATCAACAAGGTACCGGTTTTTTTTTTGCATTTGCGGTATCCTCGTTAATAAAATCTTGTTGTGTCTTTTACTTTTCTATTTCCGCAATTATAATTAGAAGTAAAATACACAAACATTAATTCGTAATTACTTGATAGCAATCCTATAGTGTTTGGTTAATTCCAAACTTATTATCAAGTAATCATACTTCGTTATTGTATTGTCTCGATCTTGTATCCATAGTAAATCACGCAAGTTATTTTGTTGTCGTATTGTCTCGATCTCGTACCCATAGATGATCACACAAAGTGTAAACCGATTCGTTATATTGTCTCGACTCAGTCCATAGATAATCACTTTCGGAGAAAGGACTTATAGGTGGAAAAGTTTTAGATTGAGGTATATTTGGGTACCCTCGTCTTTTCAACACTCACCTAATAAACCAGTACAAACATGATTACACTGAAAATATCTACACTTTAATAAAAAATAATGAGGTTGCAATCAGGCACCAGCGTTGAATAAATTTTACCTTTATCATTTTAAGGAGATTCAAAAATTACATCACACTAATCTATTGTTGAGCCCATCGCTAAAAGATCCGTCTTGGTCATTGTTACGCTCTATATATAGAATCGATTACTTATGTCCTGTTGGTGATGTCAAAGTCACCACATGGAGAATCTCTAATACCAACAATCCAGTAATATTTTAGAATCATGGTTACCAGGCCTCTACAATCTCAGTTAACTCATGCATACCTCTCTGTTGTTGGATTGTATTTAAACTTAGTTTTGAAGTTGTATCAAAACACAAAATAAATTACTTTTGTTTGATATATACTCCCTCCGTACCACTTGTATAGGTGGAGGGGACAATTCTCTTAGAAAATTACATTGAATTCATAATTTTCTTATGTTTTTTCATGTTTTAACCTATGTCCTATTGATAACACAATTATCTATGTACCATAAATAAGGGTATGTACAGAAATATTCATCTTGGATTTAGTTTTCCGCCTATCTAATGGGACAAGTAAAATTCAAAATTCCGCCTATATAATAGGTACGGAAGGAGTATATATAAACAACAAATTATTGTTTAATTTGATAACTTTTCCGGCTTAGCTAAAACATCTAATAACTAGCAATCAAGAAACCCCCAATGGTTCCCCCATGATAGGCTAAGAAAATATACAAATATCACCCGGAAAAAATATTGAAAAACAAAAGTACGTTAAAGGTGTGCTCGAAAACATATACAAATATCATCATCGGAAAAAAAATGAATAACTACCACAAACGTAATTACACCAACACTATTATACAAGTCAACATTTTTCAACCAATATTCAATAAATTCTTACCCTTTCTAATATAAAAAGAGATTTCCTAAGGGTACGTCATGCGTAAGAGATGGACTGAGGGCTCAACACTTGCTCGATGCTTTGAGTGGTGCGTCTGCTGTTGTCACAGATGACTTGCTAGTTTCTATCACAGGAGTTGTAAACCTATGGCTAGATGGTAAGTGCCCCACTGTTTTAGGCGAATTTGTTGTGAGTGCGCCTCTTACCCCTCTTCTCAAACCGAATGGTGGGTTGAGACCAATAGCCATTGGAACAATTTGGCGCAGATTGTGTTCCAAAATTGTTGCTATGTCGGTTTGCAAAGATATGGCTTCCTATCTTGGTGATTTTCAATTCGGTATTGGCATCCCTTGTGGTGGGGAAGGTATTTTAAATTCGGCGAACAAATTTCTCGAGATGAAATATGATCGCAGTGACACGTCTATGGTCCTCATTGACTTCACAAATGCATTCAACATGGTTGACCGCTCCTCTATGATTTGAGAAGTCCGGAGTAAATGCCCAAGTATTTCCAATTGGGTGGAATTTTGTTACACTAAACCTGCCCGCTTGTATTACAATGAGTTTACTCTTTCCTCTTCACAGAGTGTCCAACAAGGAGATCCCCTTGGTCCCTTAATGTTCGCTCTGGTTTTACATCCGCTTGTGCTCAAAATTGCTTCTCATTGCACCTTGGACTTTAACGCATGGTATTTGGATGACGGTACTTTAGCTGGCGACACGTTGGAAGTTGCTAAGGCACTGAAGATTATTCACGGAGAAGGTGGAAGTAGAGGTTTAATTTTGAATATTGAAAAGTCAGAACTGTTCTGGCCGGTTGAGGGTCCTAAACGTATCTTGGATGGTCTATTTCCCACGTCCACCAGTACTCCCGATATGGGTGTAAATCTTTTAGGGGGCGGTTAGCTTGGAGTTGAATTTCTACAGTGAGATGGTGTCGCGAAGAGTAAAAAAGACAGTGCAGTTAATTTCTACCATTAGGAAACTCCGATATCCACAGTGTGAGTTGTTACTTCTTCAAAGCTGCACTAGCGTTTCATGACTTTATTTCACTTTACGTACTACTTGCCCAGATGCACTCTAACAGGCTACTGCACAGTTTGATCATCATCTCTTTCTTTATCTGCGATAGATTATAACTGGCGATGGTGTCGGCTTTGGCGCCCCCCTTAAGCAATGTCTAGCTACGCTCCCAATGAAGGATGGTGGTTTAGGAATACATACGATGGAAGACACTAGCCATTATTGTTACATCACATCCTGTATTCATAAAAGATACCTGCAAGATGTTGTTTTGAAGTCTCAACCGTCTTTTGATAGTTGCAACTTTTAGCGAGTCGTCTCTAATTTATTACAGGTTTGTGGCCTCTCACCTTCTTCTTTCAACATCAATGAAATTTCTCCCCATCCCATTCACTCTTTTGCAATTACTTACTTTGATGTTGTTAAGAAGGAGATCCCTACAAAGTTTACCTTATCTGTCTGTGATGTTAATTTTTGGCAATTTAACAAGATGGCTCACGCTCAAGACTACTTAAAGGAAATTCCCATCCAAAGGCTTAACCAATGCTTAGGGGCGAGACAGTTCAGCGTTATCCTCTGCTATAAACTTGGTATTTCTTTATTCATGGATAAAAGCATGTGTCCAAGCTGTAACCAAGAAATAATGGATGTCTTTAGCGATCATGCTTTGCATTGCGCTAGTGACGTTAGGATTAAATTCAGGCACGACCTGGTAAGAGATGTATTGGATGATATTTGTTATAAATCAGGTGTGGATTCTAGGAAAGAGGTGTTATTGGGATTTTTGTCTGATGATAACACTGGCTTAAGACCTGCAGACTTATTAGTGCACAACTGGGAGAATGGCAGCAATGATTGTTTTGATGTTACTGGGATCTCCCCTTTTGCAAACAGTAACATGAATAACTTCACACCCGGCCATGCCATCAATGCTGTCATCACTCGCAAATGTAAGAAGTACTTAGATAAATGCACAGCGCACGGCTACAGTTTTGGGGTCTTGGCCTTTTCAACTCTAGGTGAACTTGGAGATGATTTTGTTGTCTTTTTAAAGACATTGAAGAACTGTTTAGCTAGTCATGATGCCAATTCTAAGATTTGCAACATTCTTTTTACTAGGGTTAGTATTGCTATTCATAGGGGTGTTGGGGCTCAACATGTTGCTAGGCTCCCAACGAGTTTCTTATGTAATAATTCCTTCGAAGATGATTAATTTATAATAAAATAGTATATTATATAAAAAGAAAGAAACAAAAATTTGAACACAATTAATTATTTTATCTTCTCTATTTCATCTGATTTCTATTGTATTCTTTACACAAGAAAAATAAGAAAATGAACATTAAATATTCTACCCCCCTTTTTAACGTATAAGGTTTTCTTACGAGGAACACTAGGACAATAGCTGGATTTGACTATGTCTTCAAGATGAAGAACTTGCAAGAGACTGAACGACATAATTGAGACACTTGCGAACACAGTCAATGGAATGTAAGCCCAACAAGCTTCCTTTTGAAAAACAATATCAAGCGTTGCAGTAAAATCACCCATCATGATTGCTATAGATATGAAGAGGGAGGCCAGACCACGTATCAATTTTCTATAAAATTGCCACCAGATATTATGAATGCTACTGCAAACATAATAGTGTCTATAAAGGTAGTGATAACCATACACACTTGTAATTTTATTTCATCCACGTTGTTCCTTATTTTGGTAAATTCTTATGATGTTATATGAAAAAAATATTTAGGTTTCAAACCTTTTTTGTTCTTCATCTTTCTATGTATTAAGTTACCAACTCTCCACCTCCTGTGATTTGTGATAAATAAGTAAAATCAATTTAATTGTCATGTCTAAGTAGAAGCTGAAAAATGCTTCTGGAAACTATTTCTTGAAACAAAACTTAAAGAATCCATTGTAACAGTTAAGATACAAGTTTGATAGGCACAAACCTTAATTTTCATGCAATATCTCAACCTTTCACTTATTTTTTGTTGTCAGGAGTTGTTTGTATAAATAATTGTTTCAATAAAATTTTACTAAATTTATAATTTGTAACATACATAATAACATTGTATCTTCCTTTGTATTTGAAGAACCTCGTCGCGTGAGACTTCATCTAGACGAGACGATTCTCAAACTCCAACACAATATAAGATGTTGTTCCTATCCTTATTCAAACTATCAGTAATTTTATTTATCAATCCCATTTGATATTGTTAGAACATTTCTTAGTTTATTCCAACATGATATATGTTCAGATTGAATACGTATATATAACTCTAATTTATTATTATTCAGATTCATTTCTTTGGTACACAAGGTTATATGTTCTATATACATTGACATTCTTGATTAATGTTTGAACATGATCTTACTTTCATCAAAAAAGATTTCTATCTACATTATATTGACATATTGATTATATCAAATATGTAACTTAGGAAAGTTAGTAAAAATATATTAAAATGATGGTTATCATTTGCTAACTTTGGAAGAGATTAATATTTCAGATTGATTTCATTTGCTATACATTTTTTTTTTTTGCTTTTCCAAATAGATTTTGTATAATAAGTTGACCTATTTAGCAAAGTACATAGATTTACAACTAGTTAAATATGGTAGTAATCTTAGTTGGATATTTCAGGTATTAGTGGTTTCAATCACTCGGCTAATTTACCATAATATGTAAGATTTGAGTAGCATTTTCGTGTGGGGAACAAACTATATGTGATGATAAATACACATCTAATAGAAAAGCGAATGGGCATTGACTAAGAGGAATAAGCATATCATGTTGTGAGTAGCATTATTAACGTCCTTGTGCAGATATTTTCGTGATAACAATTGAGTTCGGATTGATTCAACATGGGAGTAAAAAAAAAAAATCATATGATTTAACGGTTATAAAAGTATTACTATCATTATATTCAACCTGTAGGGGAGTAAAAAACGGTTATCACATGTTTCAATAGTTATGATAGTATTACTATCATCCAATCTTACCGTTAGGGGAGTAAAAAAAAGTTGTATCATATGCTTCAATAACAACATTATTTTGAATATTTGCTTGAAAAAGAGTTGTTAACGACATGGGATTATCAAGCGCATAATAAAACAATTACTAGATGTTTGGGTTTTCGTAAATTTCAGTTAGTTCATGTATTATCCATATATATAACGTGTTTTATCACTAAAAAAAAAACGGGAGAGATTGTTATGACGCTTTTCGTTTGACCCCAACATGTGTTGGTATATCAAATTTAGAAGCTAAAACTCACCACTTGAATTGCTTCTAAATCAACTTTGTCACGATAAAATTAGGACTTAGAACTGTATAGATAGAACTCTTGAATATTGAAGACGGAGACCCGAAAGAACAAAAAAAAAGACATCACCCTTCAAACAAAGGTTAGTAACTATTAAACGACTGTTCCATTTATATCTAGTTTTCAAAGTCTATCCACTGAAAATATAGGGTTATTTTGTTTTTGGTACTCAAGTTTTGACCAACTTTGTTGTTTGGTCTAACATTTTTCCAGCTTGGTGTTTGGTACTTGGAATTTACGTTGACTTCCATTGACCATGTTAAATCTTGACTTCTGCTTATAAATTATTATAAAATATATATATAATTAAATTGTAAAATCAGACTACAACCATACCCTTCACTTTATTAACATTTAAATTACATTACATTACATATCATCTTCTCTCCTTTCTCTTACCACATCACCGCCGCAGCTACCACCGAGAATCATATTCAATAACAGCACCTCTTCAACTCTAATGGCAGCACTGGCTATTATCAGAGTCTCTCGATCTTCGGACTACACATCGAAGTTTCTCTTTTTCTCATTCACGCATCGCCGATTCAAACCCATACCAGTTCTCTTTATTTGTTTCTCGGCATCAAAATCAATCAAAAACCCTTCATTAGTCTCTCCTATTTACCACCTCAATCGACAACAACAACAATTTATCCATCACCTCAATTAAAACCCATCTCCAATTCCTTTTCTTCTCTGCTTCAAATATTCTCAAATGAGCAATAGTCACAATTCAGTCAATACCCATTTTTAATAAAATCCAAACACATCAAATTAGGCATAAACCCCATGAAATACTACACATGAAACCAAAACTTTAATTGTTACAGAATACAATCCAGCGTCTCCCAATTGATTTGTTGAATCAATTTCACTAAATTCAGATTTTTCTCACCCTTTTCAAACTAAACGGACATCAATTCTTCACTGTTATAAACCCCAAATTATTTCATTGATGTAAAACCTAATTCCAAGACCAATTCACAGTAAACATAAATAATAGCCATCCCTTCATAATTTCAGGAACTGCTAATCAGACCCAATCTGAAATTCTCATAGAGACCCAACTTCAATCCAGAAACCCCAACCCTAATTTCAATTGAAACAAAAACAAATCAAATTCAAACTTAAATTTCTGAAGAAAAATCTAAAATTGAAATGGGTTTCATGCACTCACGGCTTTCACGACCCACATATGCGATTCATCGATGGATATCTTCAATAATTCTTCGATATCCGTCTGTGGTTTTTTCTTCGATCCTATCTCACGATCTAATAAGCTCAAGTTAAAACACAAAGCGTATATATTAATCGAACATGGCGATGAAGAGATATGTATTACTGAAGAATCCTAATTATCACTCTGAGTTTTTTATGGGAAGATGAAGAGAAGATGATGATTTTTTTTCTGGTCTTTTTTTATTCTATGAAGAAAAGATGAAGATAGACCCGTGAAAATAATACGAGGATAGATCTATAGCCATAGGTTTAATAATGAAATCATAGCCATTAGATTCTAAGCCCACGAGGGATATATTTGTAAAGGGGAAATTAGGGGGAGACCCAAAAAAAAAATCTCATTGTCAGGCCCACAATTAATTTTTGGTACCGTGACACCCATAATTATATGAAATTATTAGGGGAATCAATACATAACTAGTTATGCATACTATCTTTTCAGTCATAACTCGTTATGCAACCTAATTTTTCAGGGGTATAATTGGAAGCGCAACTTGGACATAACATATCTAAAAATCCGCGCCTTAGAATTTTACAAATTTTATATCTTGGAAATCTTTTTAAAAGAGCTATGCAACGAGTACAAACAAGAATATCAAATTTTTGTTTTTCACGAAAAAATCGTAGGTGATCCTCATTTTAGGGAAAATTTTCGAAAACTTGATACATAACCATTATGCAATCACCAAAAACGATGCATAACACATTCTGCAGACACATAACGAATTATGCAACCATTTTCTCCATTGCATAACACATTATGCATTTGGATAACAAATATATGCATCTATAACAAGTCATATTACCATTTTTTTGGTTGATTTTAGCGCGTACATATAAAAAATTAATGCATAATGCAGTATGCATCCATATTTACGGATGCATATCAGGTTATGCATCTATTTTCTCGATGCATAAAAGATTATGAAACAATTTTCTCAATTCATAACGCATTATGCAGTCATATTTTCGGATGCATAACAGGTTATGCAACAAATGTTATAGATGCATAATAGGTTATACATCAATTTTCATGACTGCATAACATGTTATGCAGTTATTATTCTAGGTTATACATCAATTTTCTCGTCAAATACCAAAGCCAAATACTCCTGTAATTCATAAGCAACTTGTTCTTGAATCCATCTCAACTGGTAGTCTTCTAAATGGACTCAGACACCAATTTAAATCCTCTCATAAACCTGTTAAAAGACTCACCACTCCATAGTTAAACGGTGGCAACAAGAACTGTTTGGTCATTCAGGCATTTAGCCAAGCACCTTGTGTACAGTTTTGAGTTGGTGACGGATTGTGTAATGGATGCATCTTGGAAACTACCATAATCAATTTCTTACCAGCAAATGTGGATTAGAGACAAACCCACTTTCCTAAACATTCACATAAACCTCAGACATTCATCAAAATGCACTTTATTCACTGAAGTTAACAACAACAACAACAACTTGCCTCTCTTCCCTGGATGATCTAACTTCTGAAACTGTTCACTATCAATCCTTATTGTGAAGCCAAATTCGATAAAAACCCATCTTCATTTTATTCTCCGCTTCACATTCCTTGTATTAACCTCCTCCATTATTCACCCAAATCGATGGCAGCAACTCGTTTTCTTCCTTATCTCCATCGGACAAAATATCCATCTCTTAAACCTTCTATTGATACCTTCACATACGACTACAGAACCACTGTCAAACTTTTTAAATCGACCAACCAATTTCTGCATCTTTATTTGTTGAAGTCACATCACAATTTCGAGACCATCTGCTGCCATCTTGGAATCAAAGACAAACCCAAGTTCTTAAATCTTCTCAACATCACAGACCCACCTTTGAATTCCTCTTCCTTTCCAATAAACACACAGACTACAACCCATTTTTCGCAATTCTAAATCAGAAATTTCTTCTCATATGCTTTGATTTCAAAATCTCACAGATCCCTTTTCTCTTCTTGAGCATCAACCTTCCATCTGATTGACAAAACCCCAATCTCAGTTTTTTCTTTGATTCAACCAAAATCATAGTAGCAAACTCTCCCTCGAATCCTCGTTGTCTCAATTCTTCGATTTCCCAATCTGAGTTAAAAAGAATTGAAAATGATGAAGAAGAAAAAAGAACGACAACCGAATTTTATAAATTATGTGTCTGAGAATAATTTTCTTCCAGAAAATGGGTGCGCGCATGTAGTTTTGGGAGCGTGGGTTTCACAGTGGAGAAATCTGGGAGAATAGGTCTCCATGTAGTTTTCACATTTGTAAATTCTATTATTTATTTTATAAAATTAATTAAAATTTAAAACAAATTAATTAAAATATGGTCAATAATAGTCAATTATGGTCAACGTCTTTTTCAGGTACCAAATACCAAGCTGGAAAAATGTTAGACCAAACAACAAAGTTGGTCAAAACTTGAGTACCAAAAACAAAACAACCCGAAAATATAACATATAAAATTTATTTATATGGGTTTAGTAATTGATGACTAAAGTGTGCCTGATGCAGGTTAAACCAAAATAAATTGGTGGTGTACAAGGCACCCTCATCTTTCCAGTCATGCTTACATTACGTCCTTCGATAGGTATTACTTATGAGATGTCATTACATGAGTCGTTAAGTAAATTTTACTATTGTTTACTGACCTCTTTCAAATTGTTGATATGATATTAACTTCTTGTAGAAAATACATTTATACAAACAATTAATTTTTCTAGGGATGTATAATCTTTGGTACTCAGGCTTTGTCCAAAAACTGCATTTGGTCTAACATTTGTCCCAACTTAGTTTTGGTACTTGGACTTAACATTAATCTTGGTCGACTGGACTATGTTTGATTTGTTCTTAATTTATGTTTAATAAGTAGTGTAATTACTAAGATATTTTATACTTTGATAAAAATTACAATTTTACCAAACACGTGTATTTATGTCACCATTTTTATTCTTTTCTGACTGTGAAGAAACAGAAGAAGAAAAAAATCTTCGTCACTTCCTGTTTCCACCACCATTGTTAAATCGGAAACAAGACTCTTTAAAATCATTGAGTGCAATACTATCAATTCAAAAACATTACAAGCCCATTAAGAATAATTTCTATATTGATTTTATCATTGTTAGCGGAGAGGCGAAATTAGTTCCGAAGGTATTTTAATTGGAATTGGTTAAACAAAATTATAAACATCTTTCATTATTTGGCTATTTACAATTCCTTGATCACTTGATTATATAAAAATTTGATTGAAATCTCAATGATAGATATTAGAGGATTAAATATAGGGGTTTTGTCGCTCAATAACAAAGTTAAAACTCTGTTAATATTTCCTGTGATTTTGTGCACTGTGACATGCTAAATCATGTATACAACAGGGTAGTTATGGTAATGGTGGTGGAAATGTTATTATGGTATTGAGGGTGAATATAATTGAGCAAAAAAGAACATGTGGTCAGGATAGTGGTGGTGGACATGGTCAGAAGAAAAAAATGTTTGGGGTTTAATCTTTGCCGTAAAAATGATTATTTAGAGCCGCTTGATTTAATAAATAAAAGTCAAATATTAATAACAATATTTTAGTTTTACTTAATTGTGATTACTGATAAGTTAAATAAACTAGTTTTTCACCCGTGCAATACACGGATTTATTTATTAGTTATGAAATATTGGGTCTTGTTTTAGGTTAATTTCATTAAAACTAAAAATATTACTAAATTTTTTTAGCAAAAGTCAACTAACAAAAATCTGTTTTAGGTTAATTTCATTAAAACTAAAAATATTACTAATTTTTTTTTAGCAAAATTCAACTAACAAAAATCAATACAATAGAAAAAAACTATAATATCACGATGTTGCAGTGCAATATCTTCAAAGAGTATATGACTTAATCCAGTTTCAAAATATATACATTCTCATGGGAAATTATCTCTCTTGACTAAAAAAAAAAAAAAAGTGAACTATGTGAACTATCCGACTATTATGATCTTCATATATTATCGTAACTTTGATATATTTCTTAGTCAACTATGTTACTGAAAGGATATTACCCTTCTTTATCACATTCACGTGATCGATCCCTTTGTAGATGAGCAATGTTATTTTAATTATGATGTTTATTTTGATCCAGTATTGCAACACAACATCAATAGTAAAAACTCTATTAAGAGAATCACTATCACTAAGCTATGAATCACTTAAGAATTCAATAGGAAATTTTAGCAAGTGTTATCAAGGAGGGGCATATCTAGGTTTGCAAGAAAGGGAAGCAAGAATTTTCTCTTCCCATGCTAAGGGTGAAAAGGATTCGTGAAACCATTTTCTATAAAAAAAATTTTGCTAGAATAACTGTAAGGGGGAATGGAATCCAGTTGGGTTTAGTGTGATACATTGCACCCATGCTCTAAGATGGATCCTCCCCTTCTATTAGGAAACAACCATAGCGAATTCATGTTTTGTCCGTTTTTGCTTAAAGCGATAGAAATCTCTTCATGCTTTCGCCATCGAAGAAGCATTTTGATTAATAAAAATACAGGCATCCAATAGCTACTTAAATAATTAAGCTTTAACTTGGATTGGCTCGTGAATCTAGTCCATGCATGCACTCGGTGCTAATTTTTAGGCGAAACCTAAACTTTTTCTCCGGTGCCCCAATAATCCATTTTATCCGCATGGGTCAAAAGATTGTTTGTGCACACTGGTCCTTCAGTTCTTGTATATTGATTTGCTAAATACTCCTTTATCGCCGAGTTATTTTCAATTTGGAATTTTAATAATTTTCATACACTATTCTTATCTCTTATCTCTGAATCATCAATACATATCGTATTTGCACTAAAATTAAGTCCATGCAAATACAAAACATATTCTTAAAAAATATGGTACCCAATGATTGGCGTTCTACTATTTAATTCCATCTATTTGCGTCACATTTCAAGATACAACTGCACGTTTTCACCCTAATATTTCAGGATACATTTTCAGGGTTTAACTGCACGTTTTAATCTGTTATCGGATATAAGTGCTCATGTCCCTGAGCTCCATAAATCCTTAACGACATATCCAAGGATTCTGTCTATCAAATTATTATCTTTAAGCTTTGCAATTAACTCAGTGAATCACTAATTATTCAGTCCGCCCAAGGAGCAATATTCATACTCTATCTTTCCATTATAGATAGTTACGATAATTTAATTTGGCAAATCCCCGTAACCTATCTCTCTTCCCTGAATAATCGTCTTAACTTTACAGATCTATTTAATATTTTAAAAGTAATAATGAATCCAAAATCTACTCGTATTAACTTTTTAACACTTGTTTCAAGATGCTCCATGGTATATCAGATATAAGGAAGCTTAAAACCTTCAACCAGCTGTATATTTTGCAACTAATAAATTTTTTTAAAGAAGCATGAAGCATTGGAGAGAATTGTGGCCAAAAGAAATACTCTAAGAAATAAGCACCGAAGATACTGCAAACTTTATACTATAATAATCTAGTAGATTGCAAATTTATGGCAAGTAGGTAAATATCTCTTTGTAAATAACATTTTGAGTATAGCTTTCGGGTACATCATTCTTCATCATTTTAAGGACCCTCAAGCTCGTCAACGCTATTATACTAGTCAAGAGACGTCTTAGCCGCTAATTACTCGATTAGTTTAACACGAACGTTAATTATTAGAAATTAATCTAACAACGATCTAGATAAGAAACTAGTACCGTTAGGTAGAACTCAAGGAGTTATGCAGAATGGACTACTCGAATGTGTCATTCGGATATCGGACGAAGAATATATCATCAGTTTTATTTGAAGGGAAAATTAGTCTTTTCGTAGTTAGACGTGTGGCTTCTCTTACCCAGCTGAACGTGTCATTCATTGGTCTTATCTAACCAAGTTGGGAAGAGAACGTTATTTTCTATTATTCTTTCTCTTTCTTCTCTCTTCTTCGTCTTTCTTGTTCCCCTATTTCTTCTCCTGTTCTTTTCTTCGCCGGTGATTCTGTGAGAAGTTTTGAGGTTTTGAGATCGACAAGGGTAAGGAAACATCAAAAAATATAGCGGTGGTGGTGTTGAGTCGTAGATGTGATTCATGCTCATCATAAAAAAAAAAATCTCAAGGAGTCCAATTTAGGGTTTTGAATTATGAATGATGTTTTGAAGAGTTTTGAAGATCATGTATAGAGCTACTGCTAGATACGGAAGTCTAGGTAGTCGTTTAATTGAGTTTTTGAAGTTGGTTCGGTGGTGAATCAAGGAATTAGTGTTTCTCAAGATGAACTAGAAGTTCGATTTAGTGATGTTTAAGAAGGATTGAAGTTTGGGTTTGCATTGATTGAGGAACTGGGTGGAGTTAATTGGATGTTAGAGCTTTAATTTCAGTTTAATTGTGAATTTTAAAATTAGGGTTCTTGAGTCTCTACCTCAGATAAAAAAGATGTAATTGAAGGATGAATTTGGAAGTATAGAAGATAGATTAGAGATGGGTTTTCATGTTGTAATGATTAACATTGTAGTTAAGGTGCTGTAATTGGTTGGAAGATCGGTTGAAGATGTGTGTTGATTGCTGTAGGCATGTGTAATGTTTTGAATGCATCTGAGGCTGTTAGTGGAGACTAAATGGTTAAGGTAATTATTTTTCACTGTAATTAAGGTTATTTGGTTCTTATTGAAGTTGTGTGATTGTTAATGGATTCGTAGTCGAGTAGATGAATGGGGTATGGGATGAAGATGAAATTGTTTATCCGGTAATGTTGTATTGAGTTGTAATTGAAGTTAACTGGTTACAAGGAATTAGTATAAGTTGAGATTATTGATTGTGTTTGAATGGTTGTAAGTGAATGTATTTGTGCAGAGTTGCTTTAGTTATGTTTCAGTTGCAGTTAGTTTTACAAGATGAGATTCGGTTTGTTTGTACCAGGGTATTGGTGTTGAAATGAATGTTGATAGAGGTATGTTGTATCAGTATTGTTGCAGGTAATGGTGGTTTTGAATTCTAGATGCTGATACATAAGTTAGTGATTGGGAATGAAGATTTCAAGTTGAAATGGTAGTGGTGTTGTTGAACTGGTGGAGGTGCAGAGTTATTATGAGCTGGGATATGATGTGCAGGGATGTCCGAGTGGCAAGACTGGATTAAGTTGTGGTGGTTGTAATGGATCTGAGGTAGGTTATATTAAAGTACATAGAGCTTAGGTTACAAGCTGAGTTGAAGTTGTGTAATGGGTTAGACCTACAGGTGGCTGTAGTTGAATTGGTGGTGTTATGCTGAAGCTAAATTATAGTTGAGGTGAGTGAAACTTGGATTGAGTTTGAAAAGTTGTTATTGCAAGGACATAAGTTAGAGGTGTTGCTTATGTTGTTTTTAGATGTGGCTTGGTACTGCAATGGCAGGTAATGGTTAAGTTACAATTGTATTTTGAATTATAGGCTTTTGTTGAAATGAATGTATTGTTGAAGTGTAGATTAGAAGAGGAATCTGAATTAGTATGTTGAGATGAATCTCCTCAGTGGAAGCTTGCAATTGCATTTGCAGGTAAAGCTAAGTTTGTTGTTGAAGTTAAATCATGAAGTTTAATTGAAATGTATATGGTTGTTTGTAATGAAGATTGTAGGAGTGTAAAGATGTAAGAACCTTTAGTATGTTCTTTGGCTTAGTCCTGGAGTGTTAGTTGTATGACTGAACAGATTCAGTCTGACTTAGATTTCCTTTATGCTTGACTCAAGTTGTCTGACTGAGTTGAGTTAAATTAGTAAACCATGATTCAACTCAATGAGTTGACTCGTTGGCCATTGACCCTAGACCTTGACCTTGACTATTGACCTGACCTTAGAATGTTGAATGTTAGAGACTTTTGACTATTAGATTGACAGTTAGAGACTTTTAGTGGACCAGTTAGACCAGGCCTTAGTTTAATGGGCTGGTTTTGTGGACTTGGGCTTTTGTTCAGTATTCTTAATTAGATGTTTTGGACCTCTTGTGGTCCGAAATAGACTTTGACCTCTTCTACAAAGTTGTAGATATTCGTAAGACCTAGTTAATGGACTATAAAACCAACCTAATTGAATTAGTAGACCTTAGATATGCTAAAGTCAGATGACAAAAAGGTCTATAGCCATAAATGGGCTTAGAACCATTAAATAAACTTGTATGATTCTTGTGTGAGCCATTTTGGCTAGATTCTTAGAACTCTTATGTGATTCACAGTTAGTTATTAACAACGACCGATTCAAAGGACGAACCAGTGGATCGTGGATCTCGAGGTAGGCGTGGCTTGTCATCAAAAGGTGTGGGAATGCATTTGACACTTTTGTAATCATTATTGTTGCTTTTATAAAAGTTTATGCTTAATAAATTCATGCGTTGTCTGTCTGTGCATTCCATGCTTTGTTTAAAATGCATTATGATAATCCTGTTGATTCTGTGAATCTTTCCACGATTTGGAAAGGACTTGTATTGTTTTGTTATCAATATGAATTGTTATGGGAAATGAGAATTTCCACTTGTGGTATATAGGATACGCTCCTTCACATTTATACCTACTTTAGTTCAGCTTTTATTGTTTAGAGTTGGTCATCATGGTCTTGGTGGCATCCATAGCTAAATAGGTGTGTAACTGGTTGACACCATATTATACATTGTTTGCAAGAAAGAGTTTGTCCATATACATGTTTGTTTATTTGAGTGACTTGGTCACTTTTTAATGCTTGGGAAAAACATTATTGTTTTCCAAATTTTGCCTATGATTACTTAGAAGTTAAATTTTAATTATTCCCACTTTCAGTTTCAGAGACAGATCCGAGTTGCACAGCGAAAGCTTCAAGGGTTGTTTTCGTTAGTTGGTTAACTTCTATTATCTTTGTTATATTACTTATTGTACTTGTAAACCAAATTACTATTGTATATGTATCATTTGTGAGGAGTTCATTTGTGTATATATTTATGAGCGGGGCTAGTTTTGGGTTAAGTTTTGAAGCAGATTTCTTAATTGAAAGTTTAAGTGTTTAATTTGGATTTTCAGTGCCTCTTATTTAGTTAATCTCTTGGATTAGTCATCTGCTAGATTAGGGGGCGCTACAATCATTTTCTCAGTAGTATTGCCTATCATTGCCATTGATATTGCAACAATTTGATCATGATAGAAAATTGGCTTTGGAAGTGTTGATGGTGGATTTTAGTTCAGGGATTAAGTTGTAAAACCAATTTTTATGTAACCATCCTGCAGAGGATGAGACTATTTTATAAGTGATTAATACTTCTTCGCTTTGTTAATTCACCTAGAATGGAGCATGTAGCAACAATCCCCCGAATATTCTGTGAATTTTAGCATTATTGATTATTGATTAATGCATAAAATGCCTTGTATTTCCTGTGTTGTTCCTAGCAGAACTCTCATTGTTGGTGGGCATGATGACTGATTGTTACTCGCAGCATAATAGCATGAATATCCAAGTACCAACAGTGAGGCATGCACGAAATGCCCGTACAGGCTGTAACTCTTGGAGTGTTATACTAGCCCGACTGAGCATCCAGACTGTCCATAGCAGTCTAGGAATGATCACGATCATCCAACTTCACCAGCATGATTGGATGGCCCAGATCGAATCCATGACCCCAAGCAGGTATTGGAAATTTCACTGCCGACCCAACGCGGGTCCCGCATGGTCGGCCTCCCCAAAAGGGGTGGCATATCTTTCCAAACCGTCCAACCCAAGCAGAATGGACAAGAAACCCTAAATTAGGGTTTGCGGCACATTACATGTGTCGCAAAACGATCTCAACCATCCATCTTCGCAGGCATAGATGGAGGGTGTAGATGTAGATTCAAAGGGCCCATAGATTGTCAACACAATGACCGTAGG
The DNA here is from genome assembly GCA_023529315.1 of Papaver bracteatum. Classification (NCBI taxonomy): domain Eukaryota; kingdom Viridiplantae; phylum Streptophyta; class Magnoliopsida; order Ranunculales; family Papaveraceae; genus Papaver; species Papaver bracteatum. The sequence goes on from JAJJWX010001260.1 coordinate 207,233, forward strand.
CCCGTCTACATACATGACCAGTCGGTCAAGACCAACTATGGTTGGTTATCCCAATTCGTGCGCCCAAAACAAGGCATGACGGATGGCCAAACCCTAATTAGGGTTTGTATTGATCACGAGCATCCGTTTTCTCCTGATCGAATGAAGGGTTTATGAGACAATTGAATAGGTCCAGTGAATATCAACATGATCACCGTGGATCCATCTATCTCCTCATCCGACCGACCAAGGCATACCATGAATGGGCTTTCCAAATCGCGCGCCCAAACTAGCGTGATCACACTTCCCAGATCATAAACTGATATCGACCACTCAACTTCGCTGGATTAATTGAATGGATTAGATCACGTTTCCATAGGACAGTCAGGTATAGGCGTGAATATCATCCTTCCATCTACACGCCGGACCAAACGGCCGAGATAGACAAAGCTTGGTCATCTCGAAATGCGCGCCTTGAAGGTGGCATGTCGCGCCCCTTTAGGAATCCTTTGCGACATAGGATTTCTGTCGCAAATCGATCTCAGCCACTCAACTTCACCAGTAAATTTGAGTGGCCTAGATCAAACCTTCGTGGGGAAATAAAGCATGGACATGGACATCAGCATGCCGTCTACACGGATGCTTGATCGGTCCTCCATGAAACGTCTCCCAGTCTTGGATTTGACCAAACTGAAATAGTGCACTCGCGCACCTCCTAAACCCTAATCCGATGGTCGTAGATGTGGGTCGCAAGTCATCTTGTCCGTCCAACTTCGTAAGCCTGGACGGACGGCCTAGGATAGGAATTAGGCAACCAGTGAGGTATCACTTGTTCACTGTCTGCCACTCTGCCACACCATGTGGTCGGTCAAGGGAGGGCTTGCTAGCACAACCTCCAAACCATCACATGAAGTAGTCAAGGTAAAATGCTCAACAATGATGCTTCATATATGCCGAATATATTCGATGCATAACATGCATAGAATACACACTATACTTTACAAGTATCGAGTTCCTAAATAACTTAGTTATTTAACTAGCATTACATGGTACCTTTTGTGGGTCCCACGATCCACACACTCGAGACATCAATCATGTCACAAACTAGGGGATACATACTTGGGTATTAGTCTGGCGGTTTAAAACGTGCAGCGTGCAACGCGCCATCACAAGAACGTGTCAGGAAGACATGGACGGTTAGTGATGATAGGAGAAGTGGGAAAGATTGATCGTGTGACACTAACACACAACTCTACTACTCCATCACTCTACTTCCTCCACTTCCCAAGAGACGTGAATAAGGCTTAAATGACTTGTATAAATAGGTTTTCATCTCTATTTCCAACACAAGAGAACACAGACAGAAACCAAGTGTTAATACGGAACGTATTCAAACACCCAGATCCTGCTTGCATTATTGGTAAGCCTACTCACATTTCTATTACAAGTCATAAACAAGCCTACACCTTCACAATCTCAACACCTTCTTCGCTTCCCTCCATAAGATCAACCCCATCTCCTTCACTTTGTGACCGAAACAAGTCTGGAACAACCATTTCTTAGTTTAGGACAGAATTGTACAAATTGATCTCTCGAATCAAAAGCACTCCTGTGAAGTGCATTTGTTTAGGGTTTAGATTTACTTCTCATCCACACACCCCAAATTACCAAAATCAGTAGAAGTAGTTTTCACCTATAAAAAATTGGCGACCACAGTGGGAGGTTAATCTCTCGATTGTAAAGTCAATTTCTTTAAAATCCGATTCAATTTTATCAATTTCGAAAAGGGTAAATCTTAAGACCAATTCAATCATCAATTCATTTCAAGATAGTAGAACTCAGGTCTGGATCAGCAATCAATTCGGATGGAGCTAGTGTGGATAACACTCCCGATATCGATGTACATGTCAGTGGAGCTACCGTGGTCAATACATCTCGTGGATCCGTCACTTCTACCACCAGCGGGGCAGGAGGAGATATCCCATTAGGAGCGACGCCTCCTGTCACCAGAGCCTGGGCAGCTACAAACCTTGACATTTCTTCGAAAGTAGCACCTCCGGCGGTCACCACAGCAACAACTTCCACTCCTTCATCAGGACGAGTAGCTGGAGGAGCAAGAGGAGGACCATCTCCCATTATCATCACAGATTTGATGGAGAGGAAGGAAGTCCTTGCTAAGAATCAAACGGATATGGCTGCAACTCAAAAAGAGGTACTCACTTTTCTTAAGACATTAAATGATCTATTTCCACAAGAGCCACGACATCTCCTAGAGCCAACAAGGAACGCATTCAATGCACCCGGAGAAGGTACTTCAGCGGTGCGGACCTTCATTGACCTGATCAAAGAAGCGACATCAGAAATGAACTGTCCTGTCATGGAGATTCATATATTGGGGACTGATCCTCACAACGATCTTTCTCAAGTCAATAGTCTCACTATGAGCCAGAGGCCGGTGGATTAGGAAGTGTTTTCTTTAGTGGAAAGTTTATGCGAACTTTTACACATCTCGAAGAATCAGCGGGCAGAGACGTTTTGCTGCAATCAACCAGAAGAAGGTCATAACCGGGCACTACATATTGCTGCACGCATCAAGGATTCAGAGTCCAAGAGATCCATTATCGACACGGAAGTGTTTTCGAATGTGATTACTCTCAAGACTCTCAGGACAGCCAAGGTTCGCTCAGTCAAGATCGTATGGTATCCTACCACAATGACAGATATTGAAGGAAACCAGACCAACACATATGGGATCATCCCTTCAATGTATCACTAATGCCTGAAGACTAGATGAATAAAGAAGTTATTCGTATTCTTGTATCATTTTCTCCTTACGCGCGAATATGCGGAGTGGAACTGATCAAACCAGGGGAAGCTCCGCATGAAGGATCAGACAGAGTCCATTGCATCCCACTCCCCACGTGGGCATCAATCCAGGAGGAGGACCGACTTGCATCATCAAAGGCTAGTCCCCATGATGTATACTTGCTGACAAGGCGTCTCAATTGTTCTTCCCACCCAACGAAATGCTACAACAACAATGAACTGAAGTGCTAGACGCTCCACGACAACTGCAAGATGGCACCAACTCCACAACTGATGAGCTCGACGATGAGGAATCTCCTAGGCCTATCTCCATCAGCTCGTAGGCATTCACACAATCTCCGATCCAAGCCGGTCAAACAATCTCTGAGGCAATTCAGGCACGAGATCAGGTGTTTCATAGATTCCAGAGACTTGAATGCTTCCCCAAAAACGATCCTCCTCTACCTAACATCGACATGTTAGTAGATGCAACCCGCGAACACGGCATGTTCTCCTCCATGGATGGATGTAGCGGCTACAACCAGATAAGGATATACGAGCATGACGCAAGTAAGATAGCTTTTCGAACTCCTCTCGGAAATTTTTATTATACTGTACTGCCATTTGGTTTAAAGAATGCCGGTGCAACGTATCAACGCTTTATGATGGAAATATTCCACTGGAGCCGATACCTTAAGGGAGTAGCCTCAAGAAGATAACGATATCCACGCGTCATTTTGAGCAAGATCCAGACGAGTCACCCTATTAGACAGTGGTGCACGTCTATCGTGGTACGTTGGAGAATCTGCGCTTTTGGTTATCCTCTAGAGCTATTGAACGCTCATCTACAACAACATATGCCATGTCAGGAAGAACCAGTTTCGCCGAAGCAGTAAGAGGAAAACCACCGAGATACAACATCCTGCGCGCCAACTCCAACTCCAGTACCGCATACACGACTGCCACAATGATGAAACGATGTCCAAGATATTCCATATTGGTATTGACAGCAGAAACATTAAGAGACTCTTTCAAAATTTCGTATCCCATAGAAGAAGTAGTTGTGTTACCAAAGGAGTGTGACTGGGGACTTCTTAACGCGTTGTCCATCTCAAACATGGATGCAAGCACGCTATCATTATGATTCCAAGATGATTAAATACGAGTATACACTCAAGAGAACAAACGTATTGTCAAAGATCGGTGATATTCCCGGATATCTATGAAACGCAACGTAGTAAAGACGGCCTCATGAAACAAGCGTGACAACATCTATCAAGTCGGAGGCTTAGTGGATACTTGTTGGCAGGGGACTGTCTCCCTCTTTTTCATTCTAGAGGCAACATCAAGAAATCCATTGGTTCCAGTTTATCCATATAATAATGAGACGAGCTCTACCACTATATGAAGACTGCCAAGTTCGTGCCCGTAGCTATCACGCCTCTCCTTGCTAGTATCTTATGATCACAGCTGCTCCCAGGAACTGTTGTTGCTCGTCGATTAATGTCATCCAGAGCTTCACCATATCAACGACTATTATGTAAAAAAGACCCACCGGGCATAAAAGGTAGAGCCACGTAGACCACGCTTGGAGACTGAAGCTTAGCATGAAGTTCCTTCACTGTCATCCAAGGACTTCTTCAACACGAGAGAGATGGTCAGTCAAGAAGCATGGAATTAGCAAGGGTAAATCGAACAGAAGAGGAATCCATTTCAACGCTCCCTCCAGCATAAGTTGCTTCGATGGTCTATTCAAAAGCCGCCTCAACACTCTTTCCGGGACCCACGTTCGCTTTATAATCCTGCTTCAACACTCTCCCCAGGTTCCACCTCAACGTTCCCACCAGAAGCCACTTTAACATCCTCTCGAGTTGTTTCAACACACAAGCTACATCAATAATCTACGCTTTGTTCAAGTTATTTTTGATGTACTCATTGCTCAACATACGTCTCATCCATCCTTTATAAGGGCCCAGCAGAGCATGACAAACCTTGAAGTCGATAGGAGAAGTGAACATGCTCCTAGGAGGAAATGAACACAGCTGGAGCCACACCACGTTCGAACATACAAGGTTCACGTTTGGGCAAAGCAAGCACGCCTGGGTCCCATGTTCGAGCAAGACCGATGTTGGTTAGCAAGGCCGATATTAGTCAGCAAGACCCATGTTGGTCACAACATCAAGGCCGGTGTTGGCAGAAGTAACAAAGATGGTATAGGGACAAGGCCGGTATTCGAACGAAAAAAGACAGCAAGGCATCGAGGCAACGATGTCCGTCAGCAAGGTCGGGGTTCGTCAAATCAGCAAGGATGGTGTTGGTCAAGGGGAAAGTCTGGTGTTGGGTGAGGCAACAGGTTTTGGTATCTGGTCGAAGCATACACAGCCGGCCCAAAAGCAAAGCAGGCACGCGGTGGGTCCCACTTGATCAGGCACAACATCCCCATATTGGTCGAAGCAGGCACAGCCGGCCCTAAAGCAAAGCAGGCACGCGGCGGGTCCCACTTGATCAGGCACAACCAGCCCCATATTTGTCGAAGCAGACACAACCGGCCCCAAAACAAAGCAGGCATATGGCGGGTCCCACTTGATCAGGCACAACCAGCCCCATATTGGTCGAAGCAGGCACAACTGGCCCTGTACCGGTCAGAAGCGCAAAGGTTGTTGAACTACTTTGTAGAGGCAACCATAACCCATGTTGGTCACAGCAACAACAGGCATGCCGATTGTTTAGCCACACTAGCGTCCAAATTGCAGTTTGAAGGTTTGGAAGAGACTTTGACGGTAAGAATGAGGACGGTGGAATCAACATGGCTCTCACAACGCGAAGACATTGGGACCTGTGATTGGCGAACTCCTATCATTCAAGAACTTAGCAGCTTACTTTCTCAAGGAAAGGTTAGTCTCAAAACTCTGCAGATCTATTTCATGCTTCGTGGTATGCTACATCATTGAAACCCGGATGGTTCCCTATCGAGATGTCTCGGAGATGAAGAGGCGCAGTTATAGCTTAACCGCGTTCATACTGAAACCTATGGAAAAACATTGGTGGTAATGCTCTACCATCGTCTTCAACGCCTGGGCTATTATTGGCCAGAAATGGAAGCTCAATATCGTTTACTCCAGAAGTCTTGCACCAATTCCCAAGTGCCGCCACACCAACTAGAGGTCCTCAACGTAAGCCATGCTAGGGACTGGAGAGAACCGTACATTATTTATCTCCGTGATGGAGTAACTCCTGCAAATAAAAGGGATGTTGTCAAGATGAAAAAAAAGGCGAAGCGATTCGTATTTCATGAGGGGATCCTAAATCGTAAAATCTTTGGAGGCGATCTATTATGGTGTCTGGCTAAGGAAGAGGTTTCGATTATGTTGAAAGAAATACATGAAGGGGAACATCAGGGGAAAAGGAAACTATGTCTCCAGATACATGAGAAGTACTATTGGCCGACCATGGAGGAGGATGCAGCTTCATTTTTGCAACATTGTCACGAGTGTCAAGTTCACGGGAACCTCGTTCACGCACCTTACAATCCTTTACACTCGATAAGAATTCCATGGCCTTTTATAGCTGGGGACTTGAAATTATTGGGAGGATTAATCTGTCATCGTCGAAGCAGCACGAGTATATCATAACTACGACGGAGTATTTTACCAAGTGGGTTGAAGCCATACCTCTACGGGGAACTACAGGAGCAACAATTGCCGCCTTCATCAAATAATACATCATTTTTCGGTTTGGTGTACCCAAGCACATCATCACCGACAATGGCACTCCCTTTGCAAACAAACAGGTACGGGAACTGCTTGAAGAATATGGAATTAAACAGGTCTTCTCCACCATCTACTATCCTCAAGGAAATGGAAAAGATGAAAGTACCAACAAGACACTAATCTGGATTCTCAGTCGAACAGTGCATGATAACCTCAAGAACTGGCACGAACAGCTGCCTATGGCACTATGGGCATATCGGACGACACCTAGAAGTTACGCTGGGGTTTCTCCATATTCACTTGTTTATGGTGCAGATGCAGTTCTCCCAGCAGAAATCAGGATTCCGTCAGCAAGGATTGCAGCCACAAGTGGGGTCCACTGGAGCGAGGCTAAAACATCTAACTCGAGAATTGATGAGTTAGACACTCTGGATTCCAGAAGAAGCAAGGAAGAGGAGCGTCCTCAGGTATACATAAATATGGTTTCCAGGGCGTATGACAATACTGTAAGGCCACATTTTTTTGGAATAGGAGATTTGGTTTTAAAGACAACCAAGCATATTCAACAAGACATGTCTGCACCAAAGTTCTCTCCAAAGTTGGAAGGTCCCTATGTGATTACCAAGGCTTACAACGCCGGCTACTACAAGATCATTAAGGAGGATGGATGAAAGTTAGAAACAGTCATTAATGGAAAATGGCTCAAGGCATACCATGCCTGATCATTGTCCCACAACTGTCCCACGACATGACAATGCAAACATTTTCATTACACATTTGAATTGTCAATTTATTCGGAAAAAAAAATGCTAATAAAAAAAATTTTCATCCATCTGTCAATACAATCAAGAATGCTCAAAAGGAAAATTGACGATAAAGGAGCGTAACCTAGAAGCGGCCGTCCAACAAATTATAGTTCCTTGAAAACATCATCTTCAACCTAGCATGATACCTCTCTGTCCTATCCTTGAAGTTTTAAACCGCCTGCCCCCACCTTCTTTGATTCTGCAGCCAGAGCCTTTTCCTCCTCCATGATAGCTTTTGTAGCAGGAACAACATTCAGGAGGATACCAGATCGATCAATCTTGATGATATCAAGACGCTGCCACAGCCATCCCACGTTGAACTCCATGGATTCGCAGGTAGATACCATGTCCTCCCACTTTTCGAGATTTGATTCAGCGACGTTGCGAACGGGAATATTCTCCATCTCAGCAATCATGGGAAGAAGGAAATTTACTGTGGTAACCAGAGCAGATGAGCAGTGCCGGATTATATTCCTGGTTGCGATGTGGCCATACTTTTTACACACTTTTGTATACAGAGGCACAAACTCCTTCTGCACTAAGAATCCACCAACATCTCAGTAGCTGGAAGACAGACATTTCATGTGTACATCAAATGCAAGACCCGCATTGGGATATTCATAAGAAGAGATACCCAGATCAGCATCTTCAAGGTCTGCAGTGCCAGGAGTGTTCGAGTTTGAAGGAAGAGGACTGGTTAAGTCATCATTATCGATAATCGTTACACATGTTCCAATGGGGTATCTCTGCAAAAAGGAAAATATCATTCGCCTGATCATCAGGAATAACAAGCAACTGTGCGGAGAAGAAAAAGAAAAGAGAGACAAACCGGTATGACCTTCTTGACTCGGAGAACACGAGCAGGGGACTCATCATGAAGATTGGACGCAGATCATGCACGCTTAACAGAAGATCATGGGTGGTATGAAGAAGATGATCCACTGTTGTTCGACATGATGAGGAAACGGAGTTTCTTCCAGAGAACCCTATTGTAAAATTATAAAAAGTGGTTCAAAATCTCCACGCATGCATATATGTTGAGGAAACCCTAAAGGAAGAGTAAAGCAGCCGCAGTGAAGCCTACCCGATATATGAGGATTCAGCACTGACCAAGTCATGCTTTCTTTCAAACCCTAATCAAAGATTGAGAGAACAACTAGATATGAACGATTTGTCCAGAGCAGTGTGTAAACACCCACGTCTGGGAATCCTAGTAGAAGAATGCTCCTAAGGGAAGAAGACGGTCCCACCAAGGCCCGTGGTCACACGTGCATGGAGGATTTCCCACGATTGGTCAGATTCCCTCCAGGTAGACATCCCTCCTCTAATCCTCTTATGTTATATATGTCACCATCTCACGCCTACCCCACAATAGTGTAATCATCATGTGTTAGGCAGGGGACTTAATATTGATGGTGGATTTTAGTTCAGGGCTAAAGTTATAAACCAATTTTTGTGTAACCATCCTACATAGGATGAGGCTATTTTATAAGTGATGAATACTTCTTCGCTTTGTTAATTCACCTAGAATGGAGCATGTATCAACAACCCCCCGAATATTCTGTGAATTTTAGCATTATTGATTAATGCATAAAATGCCTTGTATTTCCTGTGTTGTTCCTAGCAGAACTCTCATTGTTGGTGCGACATGATGATTGATTGTTACTCGCAGCAGATTAGCATGAATATCCAAGTATCAACAGTGAGGTATGCACGAAATTCCCGTACAGGATGTAACTCTCGGAGTGTTATACTACCCCGATTGAGCATACATCTATCGGAGTGTTATACTAGCTCGATTGAGCATCCAGACTGTCCATAGTAGTTTAGGAATGATCACGATCATCCAACTTCACTAGCATGATTGGATGACCCAGATCGAATCCATGACCCCAAGAAGGAATTGGAAATTTCACTACCGACCCAATGCGGGTCCCACATGGTCGGCCTCCCCAAAAGGGGTGGCATAGCTTGACAAAACAGTCCAACCCAAGCAAAATGGACAAGAAACCCTAAATTACGGTTTGAGGCACATTACATGTGTCGCAAAACGATCTCAACCATCCATCTTCGCAGACATAGATGGAGGGTGTAGATGTAGATTTTAAGGGCCCAGAGCATGTCAAAAAAATCACCGTAGGACCATCTACATACATGACCATTCGGTCAAGACCAACTATGGTTGGTTGTCCCAATTCGTGCGTCCAAAACAAGGCATGACGCACGGCCAAACCCTAATTAGGGTTTGTACTGATCATGAGCATCCGTTTTCTCATGATCGAATGAAGGGTTTAGGAGACAATTGAATAGGTCAAGTGAACATCAACATGATCACCGTGGATCCATATATCTCCTCACCTGACTGACCAAGGCATACCATGCCTGGTTTTTCCAAATCGCACGCCCAAACTAGCGTGGTCACACTTCCCGGATCATAAACTGATCTCGACCACTCAACTTCGTGGGCCGAGTTGAGTGGATTAGATCACGTTTCCATGGGACAGTCAGGTATAGGCGTGAATACCATCCTACCATATACACGCCGGACCAAACGGCCGAGACAGACCAAGCTTGGTCGTCTCGAAACGCGCGCCTTGAAGGTGGCATGCCGCGCCCCTTTAGGAATCCTTTGTGACATAGGATTTATGTCACAAATCGATCTCAGCCACTCAACTTCACCATTAAATTTGAGTGGCCTAGATCAAACCTTCGTGGGACGTGAAGCATGGACATGGACATTAGCATGCCGTCTACACGCATGCTTAATCGGTCCTCCATGAAACGTCTCCCAGGCTTGGATTCGACCAAACTGAAAGAGTGCACTCGCACACCTCTTAAACCCTAATCCGATGGTTGTAGATGTGGGTCGCAAGTCATCTTGTCCGTCCAACTTCGCAAGCCTGGACGGACGGCCTAGGATATGAGTTAGGCGACCAGTGAGGTATCACCGTGATCACTGTCTACCACTCTACCACACCATGTAGTCGGTCAAGGGAGGGCTTGCTAGCACAGCCTCCAAACCATCACATGAAGTAGGCAGGGCATAATCCTCAACAACGATGCTTCATATATGTCGAATACATTCGATGCATAACATGCATAGAATACACACGATACTTTACAAGTATCGACTTCCTAAATAACTTAGTTATTTAACTAGCATTACATGCTAACTTTTGTGGGTCTCATGATCCACATACTCGAGACATCAATCATGTCACAAACTGGGGGATACATACTGGGGTATTAGTCTGGCGGTTTACAGCGTGCAACACGCCATCAAAAGAACGTGTCAGGAATACATGGACGGTTAGTGATGATAAGAGAAGTGGGCAAGATTGATCGTGTGACACTATCACACAACTCCACTACTCCACTTTCTCCACTTACCAAGAGACGTGAATTAGGCTTAAATGACTTGTATAAATAGGTCTCCTCCCTATTTCCCACATAAGAGAACACAGACAGAAACCAAGTGTTAATACGGAACGTATTCAAACACCCACTACACCATTTTAAGGAATTAGAAACTCAGATTATCAACAGCACTAGTGCCGTTGATAATTTTTTGTTGCTAATTTCGGTTGCTAAATTTTCGCAACGGCATGTCACTGTTGCAAATTTCGCAACGCAACCTTTTTGTTTCTATTAGAAACTTTAGAGTATTTATGCGTGCGGTTAGACCGTATGGCTGGTAACACCTAGTTTGACACTTTGACTTAACTTGACTTAACGTGTGTGAGATAAGTGTGTGAGTATCCTTTAACCCTAATTCTAATCTTAACTTACCCTCTCTCTCTTTTATCTCTTTTACCTCTCTCGATCCCTGCCGCTGCTGCTTCTTTCTCTACTACTTCTCTTCTTCACCAAAAAACACGAAGATTCATTAACTGAATCTACCAAAAACATCAAATCTTCTTACTCTCTTCATCAACATCAACTGAAAACGAAGATTCATCAATGGTTTATTGATTTCAAGTATTGGTCATTCATCAATGGTTTATTGATTTCAGGTATTGGTATTTGGTTTGATTTTGAGCTAGGGTTAACTCATGTTTCGTTTAGAACTTGCACCTTAGTTCCAATGGTTTTATTTTGGTTAATTAGTTTGATTTTCTTTAAATCTGTATTTCATTTGTAGCACGACTCTAGGGTTTCAAATTATTTTTGTTTAATTTCTATATTTGGGGTTTTTTCTAGGGTTTCTTCATAATATGGATGTTGGTATTCAGGCTAATATCTATCAGGAGGAGGGGATTTCATATTATGCTTGTTAGGTTTTTAAGGTAACAAAAAGATGATGGTGCTGAAATAAAGATGATGATGATTTAAAATGGTAAGTTCTTTAAAACCCAATTCCATTTTTCATTGCATGATCATATCTATGTTGTTTAATTTTTGTCTTATGGAAATATTGAATTTACAATTTCTGTAAAATTGATTTTGGGGTTTTGAGAATTGGGTACTCTGTTTGAAACATGAAAATTTTGGGTTAATCAACATGTTGAAAACATATTTCATTTAAAACACTTTGTGAGTAATCTAGGTTTTCGAACTTTGTTATTTTTGGTAAAATTTGTTCATGTCACTTGTTGAATCCAAATATTGACTTAATGTACTTTACTATTTTGGATGTAGGTTTGTAAAATTGTGTAGGGCTAGAGGTACTCAAAAAGACTTTATGAACGCCAGATAAATTCTCTTTTGAAATTTACATGTCCCAAGGGGTAAGCATTTTGTTTAATTTAATTCATTTTCTATTTGAAAGAATACAATTGAATCTTAAAAATCGACATGGATATAGTTATTAATTGTCTAAGTATGCCTCTGATCATTGGTACACATTTTCGTACGATAAGTCGTGTTTTTATAATTCATCCGTTGGAATTTGTTTATTCATGTGATTTGTTTCCTAATCATGTCATTCTGATTTTGCAGGCTGCAATGCTTAAAAGGCTGGGAGTCTGAGGAAACAATGTGCAACGCAAACCTATAATCTTATGTTGCGCTGGATCCATGTGATATGAAAATATTTAAACCTTGATATCCTGCGACATATTGCAGGTAAATAAGAATTTCATGCACTTATTCATAAAATGACTTCATTGCTTTATAAAGTTTTTCGGTGTGAGATTATAGGTCTGAAATTATATTTGATAGAACTCTTTTGTCTTTGGGTTCAACTTGTAGGATTTGATCGAAGTCAGTGCGTACATGAAGTTTGCCAAGTCTTTATTTGTGAATTGTTGATCAGGAAACTTCCAGTCCAGAGATTTGTTAGTGAAATTTCTCATGACTTAAAGGTATGGTACACTGTTCTTGAATTCTTAATTTGATTAAATTGGTTTAGTAACTTAAAAAAAGATAGAATATGCTTATAATGATTGAATCTGGATTGTGTACTTGTTTTATGCAGACTAATTTGCATTTCTAGAGTCATACTGTGTTGGCATTGTAAGAAGAAGATGAAAGCTACTTGGTTGGTTTTTTTGAGAACATCAACTCGTGTTCCATTTATGTGAAGCGTGTGATTATCATGCCCAAGGATATTCTGCTTGCGAGGAGGATAAGAGGAGAAAGGGCTTAATCAGTCAGTGTTGCTGATGGTTTGCATTCAGTTATTTTTCTCGTGTTTACATCTAGGTAAACCACTTTCCACTTGAAATTGGACCACATTAGCTGTCCACATCCAAGTGCACTTTTTTGTTATGTTGAGATGTTAGCATAACTGAAGTTCTTGTGCCTAGTTTTTTTTTCTCATGCCATTTTTGTTATGTTGAGATTGAAGTTCCAGCTGATTGTATGAAAGCATATAGTTCCAATACTACTGATTATGTCCTGGTTCATTTACCAATACTACTATGTCTTTTCACTTTTTTAACTGAAATGACTTGATCAATGTATTCAATGCAACAATTTCCGTGTCTGAGATAAAATAAATATGTGTTCATTCTATGATTATCATTTCTTCCCAAAGTCTTGCTGCACGTAGGTACTTCGTCAATATGTGTTCATTATACTCCAATTTTAACTTGAGGTAAGATATTATTAATCCATATGCTCTTTTTTGTGTGGTCACAGGTCAGTAAATGAAGTTATCTGCCGCAAAATTTCAGATGCCAGGTATATATAATCATTTATCTTGAATCTGAGATTACCTCTCTTTTCATGCTAATAAACCAAAGAATAGCCCATGTTAGTTCAATGTTTACATTTGGTTTGAAGATACATGTATGGAAAGATGACGATATAGATACACATGTATTGTACCAGTAATATTCTGGATCCCTTAGCATTTCATCTTATTGGCTGTCGATTAATACTTTGTATTTTGCAGGAAATTAGAAGATGGTGACGTTGTGAATGTCGATTCGTTTTCCTTCAACTTTATAGGGCTCTTTAAAGACAAATCTTCCTAGAAGAGCAGAACCTATGAAGGTTTTGTTAAGCTGATTATACCCATTTTATGTACTTAGTTACAATTATTAGGTAATGTATCTTTACGAAGCTTTTCTGAAATTAGGTAATGTATATTTACGAAGATTTTCTGAAATTTTGTTAAGATGATTATACCCATTTTATGTACTCAGTTACAATTATTATATGTAGTCTTATTAATCCTCTGAAGTTATAACTATTAGGACTCGGAAGTAGGGATTTCTGGTAGTAACTTAATACTAATTCTTCTTTTGATGTCTTTATCCAGTTAGAAGGTCTTGTGCTGGGAGAAGGAAGAAAGTGGAATGGATTTGCTTTCAAGTTATTTATGTGTTGGTATATTGTTTATAAATTGTGTAACTTTTGAATAAATGGATTCTAAGTTCATTTGATTGTGTAATTTTTCAAACTGTTAATGGATTCTTAGTCTGTCTGATTTCAGAAATGGTTTGTATGTTATGTTGTTTGTATGGTTTATATTGGATTCTCAGTTTCATAGCTTAGTAAGCAAGCCGTGGCTTAGAATCATGCCGTGGCTTAGAATCAAGCCTTGTCTCAAAATCAAGCCGTGGCTTGGTTCTAAGCCTTTTTTTTCTGTTGCAAAAAAATTTCGCAACGGAATCCTTTGTTGCGAATAAAAAAATTAGCAACGGCAAAGGCCGTTGCGAAATTCCGTTACATACCGAAATTAGCAATGAAGCCTATGTCGTTGCTAAAAATTGCGACACCGTGTTTAGCAACAGCGAAGTCCCGTTGCGACCCCATTTAGCAACATCTATTGTATGTTGTTATATCGTTAAAATGGTGTAGTGACCCAGAGCCTGCTTGCATTATTTGTAAGCCTGCTCACCTTTCTGTTACAAGTCATAAACAAGCCTACACCTTCACAATCTCAACACCTTCTTCACTTCCCTCCCTAAGATCAACCCCATCTCCTTCGCTTTGTGACCAAAACAAGTCTGGAACGGCCATTTCTTGGTTTAGGCCAGAATTGTACAGATTGATCTCTCAAATCAAAATCACTCTCGTGCAGTGCATTTGTTTAGGGTTTAGATTCACTTCTCATCCACACACCCCAAATTACCAAAATCAACAGAAGTAGTTTTCACCTATAAACAGGAAGATAAAAATTCCCACTTTGGTCTTGCTTTAACCCCGACTCTTGTATGTAGTTATTGTACCACAAACTTTAATTAGAAACCGCACTCTCCACAATTATTGGAAATAACTACCATTTTATTTTTTTGTTATTATCCGTGCCTCTTCATTCGTATCCAGGTAACAATCACCGCTGCAGAACCGGGAATTGGTATACTACCTTTGAGACGAAGCCTAAGGTTCGGACCAATGTCAGATTTCACTAACTGCCATAGAGTTTAGTTTAGTGGTCTCGATTCATGTATATAGTTTGATAAGTTTATTTAGGCCCACTTAATTGAATCTCCTATATTCGTGGTAGCACAAATATATAACCACATGTGATACTTAACTAAATCTGCAAACAATGAATCATCTCCAATGAAATAAAATACTGTGAATTTTCTATAAGACCAATAACCAAATATGCACGATACAGAGACAATTAACTAAACTAAAACTATAAATAAGATTTATTTACTTAAAGATACCCTCTAGATGAAAGCCATGGAGTGCTGCCAATTTTTTCTATCAAGTACTCTACCTTTGCGACTTTTTTTTTCTGGTGTGGTGGCAGAAAATCCACTTGCATCCTTATTCGGTCCCCTTTTTCCCTTTGGGGAAAGAGTGAACTCGAACTCTAGCCTTCCCTTTGGTAGGAATATTCAAATGTCAATAAATAAAAACTTATTCATCTAAATTAGGTAATATTAGTATAATTGAGTTTACCCGAAGAAACCCATAATTCTCATAAGCTTTGCTGAGAGCATCCAGAACTTGGAGTCGATTAGGACAATACCTAATATAGCCAATAAAATAGTTTCATACTTTAAGGTTAAAAAAACAAATTGAGGCACTTTATCAAATATATGGAGAATTAAAAAACAAATTGAGTCAAAGCACAAATTGAGTGCGATTTTTTCAAAAGTGCACCGTACATGATTAATTTGAAATGCAAAAACTTTTAAAAATTAATACCTTTACTTTGGTCCTTGATGTTTTGAATAGTTGAATAGTTCATGCACATCCAAGGCCTTCCCGAATGTGATGTTTTTGCTCCATCTTTGGGTTCGCCATCGTCGTGTTGTTTATATGAATTTGGAAAATAAGAACATTAACTCCATCCTATGAAATTCATGCAAACAACATCAAAGAAACCTTGTCAATAGAAAATTAATTAAATGATTGAAAACCAATGAACCAGAATCATTTCTAAGATATATTTGGCACTGAGAAGTTTAACCACACATTGAATAAGGAATTTTCGTAAATGGCAAAACAAATTTAGAAACCATGGACTTGTTAATCAGTTCGATATCACGTATAATTGGATCATATAGGAAATTGTAAGTACTGTTATGGTAATGATATATGAATGTTCTTCAAATAATAAAAAAAATAAACAATTCAATAGTCATCAAAAAATCACAAAAATCAAACTTTCGAACTGAAAATTCACGACTAAAAGAAAAATATCAAAATCATTACAAATTCATTCGGAAAAAGAAAGGAAAATAAATTGAGTTACACACCTCAACCGTCAAATGCAAATCTCGCATATCCATCAATAAACCCTACAAAAAAAGCAAAAGAAAAAAAATTACAAATCATTAAAACTCGATCATATAATAAAATCCTAGTAATTTCCCATTTGAATGAAGAATTCGAAGGAAGAAAATAAAACTCACCCGAGTAGTGTACAAAGGAAAAAATCAGCTCCAGTCGACTCTTTGTATTGTAGCTACAAAACAAAAACGAAATCCACATATATCAACATAACGAAAAAAGCATTGAATCCAGCCAAGAATGAGACTTAGTTTTTCTCTAATGTTTTTATACACAAAGAGAGAGAGTAGTATTTTTGGAATTAATGTTTTATATTTACTAAGAAAAATTGTAGAGATATAATCTTCTTTTTTTAAAAGAAAAAATGATTTTTCTTTCTATATATTTTTGCATATTTGAGGTTTTAGGATCAAATTTAATGTTAAAAAAAAAAGAAACTCTAAAAAGATAATTCGCAGTATATCTGAAACAGTAAAAAATTCCCAAATCAGGAAATAATATCTCATACTAAATAACCGCAATTAGTGTATGCAGCTATTTCTGCACACAAAATATCTAAATATATTTTCTTTTTATTTTTAGTTATAGAAAATAATAAATTAACAAAAATAACTCTTGGAAAAGAAAAATTCTTTCAAATGGAATGGAATGAAAATATCAAATAATATTTTATTTTTGGATAGTTAGGATACCTAAATTACTCTTATATCACCATAATTTGTGGCTGCAAATAATTTTGTATAAAAATATAATACATATCAAAACATAAAAAAATTAGAAAATTCGTATTATTTAATTTATTTTTTATTTTTAATTAATTGTATTTTTAATTACGGAATGAACAAAATTAAGAAAAATAATTTGAAAATGAGGTTTATTATTTTGTCATTGCTTGAACTTTTGTATGATCGTTTTTATATTGACTCGCTTTAGTTTAATCTTGCTTTAATCACAAAAATAAAATAATTCAATAGTCATCAAAAAATCACAAAAATCAAACTTTCGAACTGAAAGTTCACGACTAAAAGAAAAACATCAAAATCATTACAAAATCATTCGAGAAAAGAAAGGAAAATAAATTGAGCTACACACCTCAACCCGTCAAATGCAAATCTCGCATATCCATCAATAAACCTTACAAAATAGCAAAAGAATATTTTTTTATGAATCATTAAAACTCGATCATATAATAAAATCCTAGTAATTTCCCATTGATAGGTGTTGTAAAACACCTAGTTTTATATCTAGTATTTGTGCTTTATTTGCTATTATCCTTGTGAAATGTATCTCTTATGTTTAGTTTTGATTTATTAGGTGCAATGAAGTTTTTTGGAGCAAAAGAAGAAGAAAACTTCCATTTGGAGCGTAAAGAGCAAAAAGATCAATTCACAGGCAAGCTATACTTGGAGCAGGCCATGTTGCGCAAGAAGGAGTGAAGAATGTACCGTCAGTTTTCCACAACTGACAGTTGAGCAAGGAATAGTTAGGCAGTCAGTTCTGCAAAACTGACAAGCCAAAGATGAACTGGGTGGCCCTTATCGACTGCACTTGATTGTTTATATCAATTTTTACTCCTACCCAAGACCTAAAATTCGGAGTCCATCTTATCATTGGTTTCACCTGAGATGTGTTTGGGAGAGGTGAGAAAATATCTGCAGGATTTTTGTGTCTGAGAATCGAGAGATAAAAGAGGCAAAGCAACATCAGTTGTTATATCAATTCGAGAATGAAATGGGGAGATGCTGAGCAATTCTCAGTTACAGGAAGAAGATCTTATGTTGTTGATGACCAGAGATTAATAGTGAAAATCTAGGGTTTGTGTTGGTTTTCTGATTTACCGTTTCGAACTAAGAGAAGGATCAAAAGGGGTTTATCAAGAATCACAATGGGTGTGATTATGTGAGTTTGAATATTCAAATGAAGTTAGGGTTTGGTCTATTCATGGAAACAGAGAAGAAGGTTGAATCAGTGAAGAAATTTCATATGAGATGAAGATTCAAGGGTCTGTGAATTTGCTGCAATGGGTTTGTACTAATTTATAGAAGGGTATGTCTCAGATTCAAGGTTACAGTGAGATAGTTGGTTCTTGAAGAATTATATGGAGGATTTCTGCTGAGTTGAACAAAGAGATGGTGGAAAATTTGGGGATTCTGTCAAGAATAAGGACCTGAAAATTGCAGTGATGGGAGTGTTGGTGACAGTTAAGGCACTGGTTGTGATATTGTTGGTCTCTGTAATGGACTGAAGTTCCATTTGGTGATGTAAATATGAAGTTGGAGTTGGAAGCTGCAGAATGGTTAGGTTTGAGTAAATGAGTATTGATTTGAGTCACTGGTGGTGTTTAAATATAGCAGAAATCATGAGGTGTATGGGTGCTTTGCAGTTACAGGTGCTCATGGTGGTTCTGGTAGAGTTATGAAGATGCAGAAGGGAATTGATTGAGGTATCAATGTGATGAATATTTTTTGATGGTGGAGTCAATTGAGGGATTTTTTGGTGTTTCTGAGTACACAGGAAGATTGGGTTTTAACTGGATTTGTATGGCATAAGCTGGAGCAAGTGATAAAGCTGGTGTTGATGTTGCTCTGCCTGGGAAGTTTCTGTTGCAGCTGTTGGTTCATAGAGTGGCAGGAGGAATTGATGGTGCTAGCTTTGTGAAGTATTGATGCAATGGATGGGAAGAGAATGGAGCAACAAATGGAGCTGGTATTGTGGCAAAGTGCTTGAATGCATAATGGTTGTTGTTATGAAAGGTGCAGGTGGAGGTTGAAGAAGCAATGTAAATGAATGGGTTGGAACTGGAGGTGCAGGTTGAGGTGAAATGGAAAGCTTGATATCGAATTAGGATGGTGGTCTTGCTGGTGGAATTTCTAGTAATGGTCATGAGGATGGCATAGGGAAGGCTGGTCTGCAAGTGTTGTATGAATGGTTTGATCTCGACGTTGCAGGTGGAGTTTGGCTGGATAAGTTGGTGCTGGTAAGAATGCAGATAAAAGTGATCTTAAAGTCACAGAAAGTGTTGGTGGTGTTGCTAGTATGCAAGGAGAGAATGAAATGGTGTCGTGTAGCTACAATTAGCTGAGAATGGTGTTGCAGGAATGAATGGAGAGGTCCATGCGCAGCTGAAATTAGGTTTGAGCTGAATTACAAATAGTGAGCTACATAATGGAAGTTGGATGGAGATAAATGAGGTTTCAGGTGGTGATGTATGCTTGGAATCGGTGGTGTTGTTAAATTTGCATATGAATGGTTGGAAGTGATGATGATGAATGGATTAAAATGACTGAATTGCTTTTGCAGAGAAGTAACAGAGATAGCTAGTTCTGCAGGTCTGCATTGCAGTTAAGGCATGGATCAAATGATGTTGAGAAGGGGATGTATTGGTGCTGCTATGTATGGTGTTGGAACTGAATGTTACAGGCAAGGTTGAAATGGCAGGGCTACAGTTGTGAAGATTGAGCTACAGATGGTGCAAGACAGGGCCATGATGGCTGGAGTTGAAGTGGTGAAGCGCAATCACTGTGCTTTCTAGCAACAATCTGTGCAAATGGCCAGACCAAGGTGACTCAGATCTGACTAGAGTGATTTGACAACTGAGTTGACCTAGTTGATTCAGGTGACCGGCGGTAAACTTCAGTTGACCGGCAGTAATTTCTGGTCGGATTCCGGCCAACTTTCGGCGGAAAACACAGTTTTCCGGCGAATTATTTTTGGGTCATATTTTTACATGGGTATTTCACACACATGAGCTCGGTGGACTTCTTGTTATTAGACTTTGGGCTTTGAAGACCTAATTTTGGAAAGTTGAAAAGCTATAAAAGGAAAAGTTTATATTCTTTTTTGGGGGAGATTTTTCGACTGGAGTTTTGGAGGAGAGTAGCGACTAGGGTTTGCTTTCATTTATTTTTCATGTTCTTCATTTTATTTTTGATTATAATTATGTTGAATCCAAAAAATATGAGTAACTAAATACTATTTATTGGTTATGGGATAAAAAGTGGATTTCACAAATAAGATTTGAATCAATGAATTAGTTTTGTGTCAATATTTTATTGTTTATGATTCATTATTAATATTGTTGTATGATTTGATTGTTTATTTGGTTGAGTCCGGAATCAATCCGATTTGCTTTCATTTCTAGAGCTATATTAGGGTTTTCAATACGAAAACGTTGTTTATCCCTGATTCTAAGTAGCATAATTGTGGGTAGTGCTTGTAGTGATATATCCTACTAGTCACATATGAATCATAACTTGGGTTAAATCGATTTAGTGCTTTTACACAATTTGATTGCCTTGATTAGTCACTTTCCATGGAAATTATTGCTTTTAGGGAGTTAAATCTAATTGTGCCTTTGCACTTTAGGTTTATTTCTAGGAAGAATTCACATATGCATCTTTTAATGTGGTTGTGATGAAATCAGGGAATTAGCGGGATATACTTGCGATCAAGGTATCCTAGGACTTTTAGTAAATGAGAGATTAAAATTTCAGTTCTAGTCATTGATGAGAATTCGATTTTGTGAATGAAACTATCCCGTGACCAATATCTTCTCCTTATTGATTACTTTTATTTTTACTTTGCTTTCAATATATTTCTATTGCTTTGAAATATCAAACCCCCCCCCTTGGTTACTATGAATCTGAAAATTTGCATAACAACAAAAGCCTCTTTGTGGATACAAACTCTTATCGCATACTACATTTATTTTAGTTAGGTAAGAAAGTGAAATTATTTTTGCTTAGCTGACAACCGATCAAATTTTGGCGCCGTTTCTGGGGAGGCAAACGGCTTGTTATTAAGTTTTTATTTTCTTTTTACAATTTTTGCTTTTATCTTGATTTTTGTTCCTTATTTTGTTTCTTACTTGTTTGCGAGAATTGTTTGTAGGTACCTAATCCCTAGCTTCTAAGGATTGGAACTATCCAAGGTGCGGGATTGCTACTCGAAGAGGCACAATACTCCAACCAAGTCAAGACACGGAAGAGCAAGAGTTATAAGTGGAAGAAGAATTACAACTAGAAAGAGAACAAGAGGTTCCATTTGTAAAAGAACCACTAGTTGAAGAAGAAGACGCAATGGGTGACACAAATCGTACACTCAAGGATTTAGCTTCTCATAGACTTGATACACACCGATGGTGTATTCAAACCAACTCAACTTTTGAGATCAAGCCTGGGTTGATTATAGAGTTGCCGAAGTTTCATGGTATGGAGAATGAAGACCCAAACAAGCATCTTATGGAGTTTCATACCATTGTCAAGGCCATGCTTCCAGCAGAGACTGAAGCCGATGGTACAATGTTGAAAGTTTTTCCATTTTCTATGGTGGATAGCGCTAAGGATTGGTTGTATTGTTTGCCATCCGAAAGTGTCACTACATGGAACGGGTTGAAGAAACTCTTTCTAGAGAGGTATTTTCATGCGTCAAAGGCTACTCAAATTCGCAAAGAGATTTGTGGAATAAAGCAACATGCGGGAGAATCTTTGTATGAATGTTGGGAGAGATACAAGAGATTGGTGGCAAGCTATCCTCACCATCAATTCAGCGATGCTATGATAATCTAATACTTCTACGAAGGTCTTCAATCAAGTGATAGAAATCTTCTTGATACAGCGGGTGGTGGTGCACTAGTGAACAAGACGGTGGCCCAAGCTGCCGAGTTGATTGAAAGCATGGCTTCAAACTCGCAATAATTCTACACAAGAGGTGAACCAATGGTTAGGAAAGTTCATGACGTTAGTGACTCATCATCATCACACCGTGATCAAAGGATGGACAATATGGAGAACATGATGCAAAATATGGATGCGGTTATATTACCTTCGTATGGTGAAAAGTTGGAGCAAGCTAATGCGGTTTTTCCAAATCAACAAAGAAGGTATGATCCCTATTCCAACACCTACAATCCTGGATGGAGAGATCATCCAAATTTCAGTTATGCCAACAAGCAAGGTGCGGTTCAACAACCTACTTTCAACCGCCCGAGTAGATTTCAACCGCAACAACAACAATTTCAACCGCAACAACAACAATTTCAACTGCAACATCAACAATTTCAGCAACCACAACAATCGGTGCAAAAACAAGGTTCCGATATCGATGCAAAGTTACAAATAATGATGCAAGGTATTTCTACCATGTTCAGGGAAAGCCAACAAGAAACTAAGAGTGCTATCAAGGAGTTGCAGACACAAGTGGGCTCCATGGCGATTGATATTAACAAATTGAAGGCACAAAATAGTGGGAGACTCCCTTCTAAACCCATTAACCTAAAAGAGAGTGTCAATGCTATTACGTTGAGAAGTGGTACACAACTTGAGCAACCCGAAGTTGCTGATTTGGGTGAAGAAGAAGCTTCAAATGAGTCAGTTTTGGAGGAAAAGAGGGATGAAATTCCCCAAACACCCGAGGTACCTACTCCTAACTCTAAAACTCCGGTTTCTTCTTATGTTCCTCCTATACCTTTTCCTCGTAGATTTGCAAGTTCTAAGATGACGGAATTAGAAAAGGAGATTTTAGATGTTCTTAAGAAGATTCATGTGAACATACCGCTCATTGATGCTATCAAGCAAGTTCCCAAGTATGAAAAAGTGTTGAAGGAATTGTGTACCAATAAGCAAAGGCTTAAAGGCAATGAAGTGATAAGTGTGGGGGAGAATGCTTCGGCAATCTTACAACACAAACTCCCACTGAAATGCAAGGATCCCGGTAGCTTTGACATTCCCGTCACAATTGGTAACACCACTTTTAACAAAGCAATGTTATACTTAGGTGAATACGTTAATGTTATACCGGCATCCATGTATAATTCACTTAATCTAGGTCCTTTGAAAAAGGTTGAAATTGTGTTGCAATTAGCCGATCGCTCTAATGTTTACCCAATGGGCATTGTTGAGGATGTTCTTATGCAGGTTAGTCAACTTGTATTTCCAGCTGACTTTTGTGTGTTAGAGATGGATGAAGGTTCACCATACTCGTCTCTTCCATTGCTACTTGGGCGTCCCTTCATGAAAACGGCTAAAACCATTATTGATGTGGACAAGGGAATGTTTACTATGGAGTTTGATGGAGAAATAATACGTTTCAACATTTTCGAGACGATGAGATATCCTAGTGATGTCCACTCTTGTTTCTCCGTTGATGTTATGGATACATTGGTACAACAAATGTTTGAATTGAATCGTGATGATGCTTTGGAAACTGTTTTAACTACATCCATGGATAATGGTGTAGAGTATGGTAACGAAGTCAAGGAAGCCCTTGGTGATCTTAACTCACTACAAGGATGTCCGGAAACTCATAATATCTCTTTTATTTCTTTACCATGCAGTGATGAAAATCGTTTACCTTCTATTGTTAAATCTCCAAAGTTATAATTGAAACCTCTTCCAAGTCACTTAAAGTACTTTTACTTAGGTGACAATGAAGAGTTACCTGTGATTGTTTCTAATGAGCTTAGTGAATTACAAGAGCAAAAACTTCTAAGGGTGCTAAGGAAGCACAAGACGTCCATAGGATGGACAATTGCTGATATCAAGGGTATAAGCCCTGCTGTTTGTATGCACAAGATCCATTTGGAGGACGATGCAAATCCTACAAGGGAAGCGCAACGTCGTTTGAACCCTCCCATGATGGAAGTTGTGAAAAAGGAGATACTCAAGCTTTTGGAAGTGGGTGTTATCTACCCCATATCCGATAGCAAGTGGGTGAGCCCGGTACAAGTTGTACCAAAGAAATCAGGTGTAACGGTGGTAGAGAATGATAAGAACGAACTTGTCCCAACTCGTGTGCAAACCGGTTGGATGGTTTGTATTGATTATATAAAGTTGAATGCCACTACTAGGAAGGATCATTTTCCTTTACCTTTTATTGATCAAATGCTTGAACTTATAGCTGGAAACTCTTATTATTGTTATCTTGATGGTTATTCAGGGTACAATCAGATTGTGATAGCACCAGAGGATCAAGAGAAAACCACTTTCACTTGTCCTTTCGGCACTTTTCCGTATAGAATGATGCCTTTTGGCTTGTGCAATGCTCCAGCTACCTTTCAAAGGTGTATGGTAAGTATCTTTTCCGAATTTGTTGAAAACATCATTGAAGTGTTTATGGATGACTTTAGTGTCTTTGGTGATTCATTTGACCTTTGTTTGAACAACTTGTCATTAATCCTTGAACGATGTGTTGAAACAAACCTTGTGCTAAATTGGGAGAAGTGCCATTTCATGGTAACTCATGGCATAGTTTTAGTCTATATAATATCTTCTAAGGGCTTGGAAGTTGATAAATCTAAGATATACCTTATTCGTGCTCTAACCCCTCCCACTACGGTGAGGGAGATACGTTCTTTTCTTGGTCATGCAGGTTTTTATCGTAGATTTATCAAGGATTTTTCCAAGATAGCATCACCACTTTGCAACTTATTGCAAAAAGATGTGGTATTTAACTTTGATGAAAAGTGTATGGCGGCATTCAATCGTTTGAAAGAACTTTTGATTCCAGCCCCTATCATTAAACCACCGGATTGGAGCAAGCCTTTTGAGCTCATGTGTGATGCAAGTGACTATGCGGTTAGTGCGGTGCTTGGGCAGCGTGTGGGGAAGATACCTCATGCTATTTATTATGCTTCTATAACGTTAAATGAAGCCCAACAAAACTACACAACCACTGAAAAAGAGTTTTTAGCTATTGTATTTGCATTGGAAAAATTTCGCTCTTATCTAATTGGTACAAAAGTTGTTGTCTTTTCTGACCATGCAGCTCTTAGGCACTTGCTAATGAAAAAAGAAGCGAAACCAAGGCTCATACGATGGATTTTACTCTTGCAAGAGTTTGATATTGAAATCAAAGACAAGAAAGGAATTGAGAACACTGTTACGGATCACTTGAGCCGTCTTGATGTGGACAAGGAAGCTATCCCATTGCATGAAAGTTTCCCGGATGAGCAACTATTCTCAATTGCCTTTGGAGAACCATGGTATGCAGATATTGTGAATTACTTGGTGACTAAACAAATCCCAAGGAACTTGTCTCGTGCTAAGAGGGACAAACTTAAGAGGTTAGGGAACCAATATATATGGGATGGTCCATACTTATCAAAACATGGCAGCGACCAAGTAATAAGAAGGTGCGTTCCCGAATCTGAATTTCACTCTATGTTATCTTTTTGTCACTCTTATGCTTGTGGAGGACATTTTGGAAGTAAGAGAACCTCTCACAAGGTACTTGAAAGCGGTTTTTATTGGCCAACCTTGTTTAAGGATGCATACACATTTTGTACAACTTGTGATAGGTTCCAAAGAACAGGCAATCCAGGTGCCCGAAATCAAATGCCACAAACCTTTATTTAATTTATTGAAGTTTTTGATGTATGGGGTATTGATTTTATGGGTTCTTTTGTCAACTCTCATGGGAATTATAACATCTTACTTGATGTTGATTATGTCTCTAAATGGGTTGAAGCTAAGGCCACCCTAACTAATGGTTCCAAGGTTGTTTCAGATTTTGTGCAAGCTAAAAAATTTGCAAGGTTTAGAATTCCAAGAGCCATAATTAGCGATGGGGGTTCTCACTTCAAAAAAAGGATTTTACAAAGCTTGTTGAAGAAGTACAATGTGTCGTACAAGAGTGCAACACCTTATCATCCTCAAACAAATGGACAAGCCGAGGTTTCTAACCGGGAGGTGAAATCCATACTAGAAAAGACGGTGAATCCAACAAGGAAATATTGGAGCATGCGACTTAATGATGCTTTGTGGGCTTATAGAACCGCATACAAGACACCTATTGGGATGTCTCCCTTTAGACTTGTGTATGGTAAACCTTGTCACTTACCCGTGGAAATTGAGCATAAGGAATTTTGGGCGATTAAGCAATGCAATATGGAGATGGATGGGGATGGAAAGCAAAGGAAGTTGCAACTCCAAGATCTAGAAGAGCTTCGCAATAATGCATTTGAAAGCTCTCGCATTTATAAGGAGAAAACAAAGGCCTTTCATGATACTATGATTTCTAGAAAACAATTTTGTATTGGGCAGAAAGTGCTTTTGTTTAATTCTCGCTTGCATTTATTTTCGGGTAAATTAAGGTCACGTTGGATTGGACCTTTTATTGTTACTAATGTGTTTTCTCATGGTGCAGTAGAAATTCTTAGCATAGCTACAGGCAAGGAACTTAAAGTTAATGGGAACTGGTTGAAACCATATTATGATAATTTCACTTCCGAAGTGGTGGAAGGAGCTAATTTTGTGGATGCACTCCCGCTAGAGGAGTCATAGAAAGCAAGGAGATAGTCGGGCTGACGACTTTAAACTAAGCGCTAAATGGGAGGCAACCCATAGGATGAGTATTTCTTGTCTTATTTGTATTTTCTTGTCTTGTTTTTAGTTTTATTTTGTCTTGAATTTACTTTTTCTGATTTCTTGTCATATTATCATGTAGAATTTCCCACCTTGACTTACTTTGGATGACTCAATTTACATTGAGGACAATATAAAGTTTAAGTGTGGGGGAGTGGTTAAGCATTTGCATTGTAAAATTTTCATGTTTTTTCAACTTTTTTTTTTGTAAATTAGTGCATGAAAAACTCCAACTTGTAGTTAGTTTAGAGTCACATAGTATACATGTCGCTAAGATTACATCGAGATTCTCATAAGAGTGACTGAAATTAGAGATGACAGAGAACATGATCGGGTTTATTACTTGTATGAGAGTTAAAGTTGGATTTAACCATGCCAGTGGAAAATAAGGTGCAGACTGAATTTGGTAGTAGAGTAGTGGTCCCCTATAGTGGAGACTACCCATGTTACATCATGAGAGGCACCGACCTTCATTTCTTTGTACTTGTCTAAATTTGTGCTCTTAAAGTGTGTGTCACCGTACGTAAACTCCAGGTAGAATGGTGAGCTACCCAACCTCCCACCAATAGAATCACTATTTTGATCTCTTGAGTGCTATTTTTTCAATCATGATGGTGACATCGAATTTGTAACTTACATACCACTTGTATTCTTGTTTGCACTTATCACCATCCACTTTATCTCTCTCTACACCAATAGGTCCATAGAAACACCATCATCATCAACAACACGAGCATCACAAATTCGAAGGAAAGTTGAAGACATTCAAGGTTTACAAGCAACGGTACAAAAATGAGAAGATTTCAGATTCAAGTAAAGAAATAAGACAAGGAGCAAAAAATTTATAAGTTGAAGACTATTGTACAAGAGTGAAGATTATCAAGATGATAATTTAACAAGTTTATGATATTGAGACATACAAGTTGTGAAGAATCAAGCGGAAAAGTACTTACAACATGGCCTTTGTACTTGCATTTGTATTTTATCTTATTTGGTAATTTGTATTTTAATTTCTCTTGTCTCAAAACAAAAAAAAAAACAAAAATGGAAAAAAAAAAAAAAAAAAAAAAAACAAGAATCATTGCATCATATTTTGGTTTGTTTAGTTCATTTTTTGGTTTTGTATTCATTCAATAAGCCAATGGAAGAAAAAAATATTTGTAATGAAGTTTCAAGCAATACAAGGAATTAGAGGAAAGAGTCACATTGTCAAGATTCTACGAAGTTCAAGAGTTGAAGACCGAAGACGAAGAGGAAGGAAAAGATTGAAGACCGAAGACGTTTCCATGGATGCTGTGAGAGTGGTGCTGACTGCACGTCGAACGGATAACGAGGTAAGTAAGCATATTTCCACCTTCGTTAAGTGGTTGATTTCCTTTCTTAGAGATCGTCAGAAAAAAAGGGTTTTCAAAATGAATAAAAGATGTGGGTTTTCAAAATAATTCGGAAGGTTTGCCTTCCTACTATTCAACATGTCGCATGATTCTCTCTGCATTCCTACCTGGACACATGTGTGACCTATAAAGAGCTATTTATTATTGAGAGCAATTTCATAAAATCCTTTCTTGTGAGGCAGAGTCAAGACTTTTGATCACTCCGAACCCTAATTTCTTTCGATAAGGGATGATTATTTCTCTCTCAACTTTTAATAATGAGATTGTGTTCATATTTGTGTTTATCTTCTTATGACTAGTGTGCAGAATCTCTATGTCTTCTTAGTGCGTTGGATACTATCATTTCGGAGAACTTGTAAGTTGAAAATGTAGGTTTTGTGGGTATTTCTCTAGTAAACGCTCACGGGAGTTGTATGTATCTTTTAGAATAAGTTTTGTTTTATTTGCTCGAGGACTAGCAAAGTATAAGTGCAGGGGAATTTGATAGGTGTTGTAAAACACCTAGTTTTATATCTAGTATTTATGCTTTATTTGCTATTATCTCTGTGAAATGTATCTCTTATGTTTAGTTTTAAGTTATTAGGTGCAATGAAGTCCTTTGGAGCAAAAGAAGAAGAAAACTTCCATTTGGAGCGTAAAGAGCAAAAAGATCAATTCACAGGAAAGCTATACTTGGAGCAGGCCATGTTGCGCAAGAAGGAGTGAATAATGTACCGTCAGTTTTCCACAACTGACAGTTGAGCAATGAACAGTTAGGTAGTTAGTTCTGTAAAACTGACAAGCCAAAGATAAATTGGGTGGCCCTTATCGACTGCACTTGAGTGTTTATATCAATTCTTACTCCTACCCAAGACCTAAAATTCGGAGTCCATATTATCATTGGTTTCACCTGAGATGTGTTTGGGAGAGGTGAGAAAATAGCTGCAGGATTTTTGAGTATGATAATCGAGAGAGAAAAGAGGCGAAGCAACATCAGTTGCTATATCAATTCGAGAATAAAATGGGGAGATGCTGAGCAATTCTCAGTTACAGGAAGAAGATCTTATGTTGTTGATGACCAGAGATAAATAGTGAAAAGCTATGGTTTGTGTTGGTTTTCTGATTTACCGTTTCGAAATAAGAGAAGGATCAAAAGGGGTTTATCAAGAATCATAATGGGTGTGATTCTGTGAGTTTGAATATTCAAATGAAGTTAGGGTTTGGTCGATTCATGGAAATAGAGAAAAAGGTTGAATCAGTGAAGAATTTGCATATGAGATGAAGATTCAAGGGTCTGTGAATTTGTTGCAATGGTTTTGTTCTAATTTATAGAAGGGTATGTCTCAAATTCAAGGTTACAGTGAGATAGTTGGTTCTTGAAGAATTATATGGAGGATTTCTGCTGAGTTGAACAAAGAGATGGTGGAAAATTTGGGGATTCTGTCAAGAACAAGGACCTGAGAACTACAGTGATGGGAGTGTTGGTGACAGTTAAGGCACTGGTTGTGATATTGTTGGTCTCTGTAATGGACTGAAGTTCCAGTTGGTGATGTAAAGATGGAGTTGGAAGCTGCAGAATGGTTAGGTTTGAGTAAATGGGTATTAATTTGAGTCACTGGTGGTATTGAAATGTATCAAAAATCATGAGTTGTATGGGTGCTTTGCCGTTACAGGTGATCATGGTGGTTCTGGTAGAGTTATGAAGATGCAGAAGGGAATTGATTGAGGTATCGATGTGATGAAGATTTTTTGATGGTGGAGTCAATTGAGGGATTTGTTGGTGTTTCTGAGTACATAGGAATATTGGGTTTTAACTGGATTTGCATGGCATAAGATGGAGCAAGTGATAAAGCTGGTGTTGATGTTGCTCTGCTTGGGAAGTTTCTGTTGCAGTTGTTGGTTCAGAGAGTGGCAGGAGGAATTGATGGCGCTAGCTTTGTGAAGTATTGATGCAATGGATGGGAAGAGAATGGAGCAACAAATGGAGCTGGTACTGTGGCAAAGTGCTTGAATGCATAATGGTTGTTGTTGTGAAAGGTGCAGGTGGAGGTTGAAGAAGCAATGTAAATGAATGGGTTGGAACTGGAGGTGCAGGTTGAGCTGAAATGGAAAGCTTGATATCGAATTAGGATGGTGGTCTTGCTGGTGGAATTTCTAGTAGTGGTCATGAGAATGGCGCAGGGAAGGCTGGTCTGCAAGTGTTGTATGAATGGTTTGATCTCGACGTTGCAGGTGGAGTTTGGCTGGATAAGTTAGTGCTGGTAAAGATGCATATAAAAGTGATGTTAAAGTCACAGAAAGTGTTGGTGGTGTTGCTAGTATGCAAGGAGAGAATGAAATGGTGTCGTGTAGCTACAATTAGCTGAGAATGGTGTTGCAGGAATGAATGGAGAGGGCCATGCGCAGCTGAAATTAGGTTTGAGCTGAATTACAAACAATGAGCTACAAAATGGAAGTTGGATGGAGATAAATGAGGTTTCAGGTGGTGCTGTATTAGTGAGCGTCGTTTACTCAACAAAATAAAAATATATTTCCCACTAATTAAATATAATATAGCGGTAGTAAGAGATCGTTCCCACGAAGAGTAATGCAATTGTTATGTTATCTAAATCGGCGAAAATAATAAAGAAGGATAATAAGAAAAAGATATTGAAGAAATCCTTCGCAGTTACTAACCGTTAACTCAACATTGTACCCGTTTATCTCTTGTTAGAAACAATTGTCACCAACTGTAAGAAAGCAGGTATGCTTAGCAATCCCCAAAAACTCCATATATCATCGGATACGGAAGCGCTCGACTACCGGATTCTATTCAAAAGAACCACCTTGACACGGAAGCGCTCGACTACAAGATGTAATTCCCAGAACGTATTACGATTTGTGAATTTAGGTTTGATCCCAGCAGTTAAACTCAGTACGCTCGGTCCACTTACTGGTGTTGTCTTTACTCGCAATTGCTCCACAGAATCCCTCCGTAAGGTCTTACGATTTCTACTTATGTAGGAGATAATAGACAATTACGGGTCGACTCACCTCTCTACTAGCATTAGAATGATTAATAGGATAATCTGGTTGCGCACCCAAACCAATCTAAAATAAATCATAAACCTTCGATATAGTAAAAACAATCCACAATGAATCAATTTAAAACTTGAAACAAACTTGCAAAATAATTGAGCTTCACATTAGAACTTTGAATTCATCCTTACAATAAAAATAGAAAAGAGATAGTTCTCCCCCTAAGGGGGAGAAAAACGGTGAAAAGAAGATATGTGTAAAGAAGATTTGATATTCTCAAATTGTGCCTAGGGTTCTCTATATATAGAGTTTTTGTAACCTCCTTCTTAAGAAACTAGAAAACCTAGCAAAAATAGAAAAGTGCACTTCTTGTTGTCCCGTGCATAACGCCCGGTCGAAGTAGGTTCCAAAAACCCTTTGCGAAATTTGAAACAGCCTCACCACCCTTAATTCTGTTCGTGTAGAGTAATTGGCTAAACATCCTGTTGGGCTTGATTCTGGTCGTGATATGTATTTTGGGTAGATAGATTATTGGGCTTTCATTCCACTATTAATCTAGCAGGCCCACTTAGAAGCTTAGGTGTTACTGCCAAACGTAGTCTGTCATCACAGCAAAACCCATCTTCCGTTCTTCTCCATTTTTTTCTCATTACGAACATCTCACAGTACGGACTCCTCCTTCGACAGGCGACAACCAAAGAATCATCACTGCCGTACTCTATTTTGTGTCTTTCCCTGATTTAATGTCAGCATCTCTATCTAGTTCAACTCCTCATGCCATACTGCATTCTTAGCCTCCTTCATCACCAGCACCCAGCTCCACTTGAGTTCACAGACCACCAGCTCTCACAGCCTTCCACTCTCTCTATTTCCATTATAACCTCGGACTCAAATCCACTGCTTCTCGTGTTATCACAGCTGGAGTTCTCCGTCCAATACTGCCATGCTCAACCATTCACCAAACTCTCGAGCTCTTACATTTCAGTGTCATTATAACCAGCAGCACCTCCATCTGTTACCAGCCATAAATGCATAACCATCCACACCAACAGCGCTCAACTCCATGACATCAACAGCTCAGTTCATGACGATCCATCATCTCAGCGTCTGCCAACAGTACATTCATCGTCACTGCTCATCATCGACTACCAATAACCACCATTGCCAAGTTCCAACTCTCTGTTAACGGCCACCACTCTTTCCCAATCCCTGCAGACTGCCAGCGTCAATTCCATGCATCTTCTTACGTTAACTCCCATGCAGCACCGATAGTGGCAGCAGCTTCAAAACTCCATGAACCAAGCCCAGCAGGTGTAGCTTAGGATTAAGCCCAGCAGGTGTAAACCGGGATGAAAGCCCATGAATGCCTCCAACTTTGCACTTCGGAACTTTTTCTTGCCATTGTGCCATGGCCTCTTCCAGTACTTCATAACAGATTCCAGCTGGTTGCTTCTTCATGCCCACTTATTTTTGCAAATTGGACGATTTCTTGTTCTTTTCGGGAATAAGCTCCAAAATTCCCGTAAAATATAAAAGAAAGATAATAATACAATTTCACACGAAAACTAGCAAAGAAAGCATAACCAATCGATACTTAGAGAGGTGTTTTTACACACCTATCAAATTCCCCCACACCCAAACTTTGCTAGTCCTCGAGCAAACAAAACGAAATAAAAATAAAATACAACTCCATGTCGTGAGGATACGGTTACTCTTAGCATGAATAACAGGCCTTTAAACCCCTAGGTGTCCCTAGTGGACGAGTTATAGCCTCGTGAGGGCTTACGAGAGATATACCCACAAAACCTTTAAGCCAAAACAAATAACAAACAATAAGCAATTACTCCCTGGCAACGGCGCCAATTTTGACAAGCGTCGTTTACTCAACAAAATAAAAAGATATTTCCCACTAATTAAATATAATATAGAGGTAGTAAGAGATCGTTCCCACGAAGAGTAATGCAATTGTTATGTTATCTAAATTGGCAAAAATAATAAAGAAGGATAATAAGAAAAAGATATTGAAGAAATCCTTCGCATTTACTAACCGTTAACTCAACATTGTACCCGTTTATCTCTTGTTATAAACAATTGTCACCAACCGTAGGAAAGCAGGTACGCTTAGCAATCCCCAAAAACTCCATATATCACCAGATACGGAAGCGCTCGACTACCGGATTCTATTCAAAAGAACCACCTTGACACGGAAGCGCTCGACTACAAGATGTAATTCCCAGAACGTATTACGATTTGTAAATTTAGGTTTGATCCCAGCAGTTAAACTCAGTACGCTCGGTCCACTTACTGGTGTTGTCTTTACTCGAAATTTCTCCACAGAATCCCTCCGTAAGGTCTTGCGATTTCTACTTGTGTAGGAGATAAGAGACAATTACGGGTCGACTCACCTCTCTACTAGCATTAGAATGATTAATAGGCTAATCTGGTTACGCACCCAAACCAATCTAAAATCAATCATAAACCTTCGATATAGTAAAAACAATCCACAATGAATCAATTTAAAACTTGAAACAAACTTGCAAAATGATTGAGCTTCACATTAGAACTTTGAATTCATCCTTACAATAAAAATAGAAAAGAGATAGTTCTCCCCCTAAGGGGGAGAAAAACGGTGAAAAGAAGATATGTGTAAAGAAAATTTGATATTCTCAAATTGTGCCTAGGGTTCTCTATATATAGAGTTTTTGTAACCTCCTTCTTAAGAAACTAGAAAACCTAGCAAAAATAGAAAAGTGCACTTCCTGTTGTCACGTGCATAATGCCCGGTCGAAGTAGGTTCCAAAAACCCTTTGCGAAATTTGAAACAGCCGCACCACCCTTAATTCTGTTCGTGTAGAGTAATTGGCTAAACATCCTGTTGGGCTTGATTCTGGTCGTGATATGTATTTTGGGTAGATAGATTATTGGGCTTTCATTCCACTATTAATCTAGCAGGCCCACTTAGAAGCTTAGGTGTTACTGCCAAACGTAGTACGGCATCACAGCAAAACCCATCTTCCGTTCTTCTCCATTTTATTCTCATTACGAACTTCTCACAGTACGGACCCCTCCTTCGACAGATGACAGCCAAAGAATCATCACTGTCGTACTCTATTTTGTGTCTTTCCCTGATTTAATGTCAGCATCTCTATCTAGTTCAACTCCTCATGCCATACTGCATTCTTAGCCTCCTCCATCACCAGCACCAAGCTCCACTTGAGTTCACAGACCACCAGCTCTCACAGCCTTCCACTCTCTCCATTTCCATTATAACCTCGGACTCAACTCCATTGCTTCTCGTGTTATCACAGCTGGAGTTCTCCGTCCAATACTTCCATGCTCAACCATTCACCAAACTCTCGAGCTCTTACATTTCAGTGCCATTATAACCAGCAGCACCTCCATCTGTTACCAGCCATCAATGCATAACCATCCACACCAACAACGCTCAACTCTATGATAGCAACAGCTCAGTTCATGACGATCCATCATCTCAGCGTCTCCCAACAGTGCATTCATCGTCACTGCTCATCATCAACTGCCAATAACCACCATTTCCAAGTTCCAACTCTCTGCTAACGGCCACCACTCTTTCCCAATCGCTGCAGACTACCAGCGTCAATTCCATGCATCTTCTTACGTTAACTCCCATGCAGCACCGATAGTGGCAGCAGCTTCAAAACTCCATGAACCAATCCCAGCAGGTGTAGCTTAGGATTAAGCCCAGCAGGTGTAAACCGGGCTGAAAGCCCATGAATGCCTCCAACTTTGCACTTCAGAACTTTTTCTTGCCATTGTTCCATGGCCTCTTCCAGTACTTCATAACAGATTCCAGCTGGTTGCTTCTTCATGCCCACTTATTTTGGCAAATTGGACGATTTCTTGTTCTTTTCGGGAATAAGCTCCAAAATTCCCGTAAAATATAAAAGAAAGATAATAATACAATTTCACACGAAAACTAGTTAAGAAAGCATAACCAATCGATACTTAGAGAGGTGTTTTTACACACCTATCATGTATGCTTGGAATCGGTGGTGTTGTTAAATTTGCATATGAATGGTTGGAAGTGATGATGATGAATGGATTGAAATAACTGAATTGCTTTTGCAGAGAAGTAACAGATATCTAGTTCTGCAGGTCTGCATTTCAGTTAAGGCATGGATCAAATGATGTTGAGAAGGGGATGTATTGGTGCTGCTATGTATGGTGTTGGAACTGAATGTTACAGGCAAGGTTGAAATGGAAGAGCTACAGTTGTGAAGATTGAGCTACAAATGGTGCAAGATAGGGCCATAATGGTTGGAGTTGAAGTGGTGAAGTGCAATCACTGTGCATTCTAGCAACAGTCTGTGCAAATGGCCAGACCAAGGTGACTCAGATCTGACTAGGGTGATTTGACAACTGAGTTGACCTAGTTGATTCAGTTGACCAGCAGTAATTTCTGGTCGGATTCCGGTCAACTTCCGGCGGAAAACACAGTTTTCCGGTGACTTATTTTTGGGTCATATTTTCACATGGGTATGTCACACACATGAGCTTTGTGGAATTATTGTTATTATACTTTGGGCTTTGAAGACCTAATTTTGGAAAGTTGAAAAGCTATAAAAGGAAAAGTTTCTATTCTTTTTTGGGGGAGATTTTTCTACTGGTGTTTTGGAGGAGAGCAGCGACTAGGGTTTGCTTTCATTTATTTTTCATGTTCTTCATTTTATTTTTGATTATAGTTATGTTTAATCCAAAAACTATGAGTAACTAAATACTATTTATTGGTTATGGGATAAAAAGTGGATTTCACAAATAAGATTTGAATCAATGAATTAGTTTTGTCTCAATATTTTATTATGATTTATTATTAATATTGTTGTATGATTTGTTTGTTTATTTGATTGAGTCCGGAATCAATCCGATTTGCTTTCATTTCTAGAGCTATATTAGGGTTTTCAATACGAAAACGTTGTTTATCCCTGATTCTAAGTAGCATAATTATGGGTAGTGCTTGTAGTGGTATATCCTACTAGTCACATATGAATAATAACTTGGGTTAAATCGATTTAGTGCTTTTACACAATTTGATTGCCTTGATTAGTCTCTTTCCATAGAACTTATTGCTTTTAGGGAGTTAAATCTAATTGTGCTTTTACACTTTAGGTTGCTTTCTAGGAAGAATTCAGATATGCATCTTTTAATGTGGTTGTGATGAAATCAGGGAAT
Source organism: Papaver bracteatum (assembly GCA_023529315.1). Classification (NCBI taxonomy): domain Eukaryota; kingdom Viridiplantae; phylum Streptophyta; class Magnoliopsida; order Ranunculales; family Papaveraceae; genus Papaver; species Papaver bracteatum. The sequence continues at coordinate 243,634 of JAJJWX010001260.1, forward strand.
TAGCAGGATATACTTGCGATCAAGGTATCCTAGGACTTTTATATCCGAAAACAATGAGACTTGGTTTTTCTTTAATGTTTTTTTACACAGAGAGAGAGAGTAATATTTTTGGAATTAATGTCTTATATTTACTAAGAAATATTGTAAAGATATAATCTTCTTTTTTTAAAAGAAAAAATGATTTTTCTTTCTATATATTTTTGTTTATTTGAGATTTTAGGATCAAATTTAATGTTAAAAAAAAACTCGAAAAAGATAATTCGCAGTATATCTCAAATAGTAAAAAAATCCCCAAATCAGGAAATAATATCTCATACTAAATAACCGCAATTAGTGTATGCATCTATTTCTGCACTAATATCTAAATATATATTTTTTATTATTTTTAGTTATAGAAAAATAATAAATTAACCAAAATAACAGTTGGAAAAAAAAATTCTTTCAAATGGAATAGAATGAAAATATCTAATAATATTTTATTTTTGGATAGTTAGGATACCTAAATTACTCTCATATCACCATAATTTGTGGCTACAAATATTTTTGTACAAAAAATATAATACATATCAAAACATAACAAAATTAGAAAATTTGAATTTATTTTTTATTTTAAATTAATTGTATTTTTAATTATGGAATGAACAAAATTAAGAATAATAATATGAAAATGAGGTTTATTATTTTGTCATGCTTGAATTATTATTTTTTGTATTTTTGGTAGTTTTATAAGATTTTATTAGATGTAGCTATTTTGGTAAATATTTTTGTTTGATTAGTTGGAAAAAAATATTTTCCTAAAATATTTATTAGCGAAAATATTACTCCCTCCATCATAAATTAAGAGTCCGATTTGACTTTGTCAAGATATTAAGGAAAACCTATAAAATGTCATGACTATCCCTTGACTAGCCTATTTAATGTTATGTTATTACCAAAACTAAATTATTAGTGTTAAAAATTCAAAAATGGATAGTATTATTATTTTAGGAAATGTTTTAAGAAATAAAAGCAAATTATACTGCTTTTATTGTGAAATCCACAATTTAAGAAATTTTTTTTCTTCCATTTGATTTTGGTTTGAAATTTTTTTTGAGAGGGAAAAAAATTGAAATTGTAGATTATTTCCTCTTTAAAAATACTTGACCATGAATTTGAGATTTTGTCATAAAATTTTTTGATCCTTTCCCATGTATATAGTAGGGGTGGGACTTGGGTTGGTTGGGCGGGCTAGAAGGCTTGGCCGAGGCAGACCCGAGCTAGGAATTATATGCCCAGATTGCCCATCGAACCCGTGGAACCCATTGAGGTGTTGCCCAAGTCCGCCCAAGTTATGTTCCTCGGGTTCCTCGGGTTGGCCCAAGTTCCACTAGACATATAAGTTTGTTAATGTGATAATAATAAATTTAGTAATAATAAGATTTAATTGCTCCATTTATTTTAATTTTCCAAATAACTGATGATTATTTACAATAATATAAACTCTTTTCATATCGAATGATTAATGAGATAGATATACTTTATATTTTCATTAATAGATTTGAATATAATATCTAAAATTTCTCTTAATAGATGATAATATTAATTATAAAAAATATCTTATATATAGTTGTTCGGGTTGGGCGGGTTGTTTGAGTTAGAAATATTTGTGCCCATGCTTGCCCAAATTTAACTCGGGTTCATAAAATTTAGGCCCAAGCTTGCCCAAAGTTTTGAAATACGTTGCCCATGTCCGCCCAACATTCGGGTTGGGCATGGGTTGGGTGGGTTGACCCAACCCAAGTCCCACCCCTAGTATATAGCCATGTTAATACATATGAAAAGGTTATGTAAGAAGAGGTTTATTTGGTTTTTGGTACTTACCTTTTGACATAAACCTGGGTTTGGTCTAACATTTGTCCAGGCTTTGCGTTTGGTCTAAAGACCAACGTTGACCCGTGTTGACTCGGTTATACGATGATGTGTCTAACTTTTGACCTAATTAATTTTTCTGTGGCCCCTCAAATTATAACTTATTTTCTTATTCCACCCCCACCCCAAATCACTCTTCAACTGTAACATATCAAACGACATTAGCATGATAAAGTTCATGTGACCATTAACAGATCAACGACCTTTAAATAGATCAAACGACCATTAACAAATCATTCTTCAATCCATGCAACTTCAAATTAGAGACAAACCCACTTTCCAAAGTATTCAAAAAAACTCAAAATACATTCTCAATCACCCATTATTCATTGTCAATCATATCAAGCTCTTTATTTCCCTGAATTCTCAGTGGTACTATACCCAGAACTGTATACAGCTCAAACGGCCAACGACCAACTGTTCTTTCCCATATGTTCGCAGCATCATTTCTATAAACCATAGACCATGTTGATGTAAACGAACTCGAACTATCTATCATCAATTATCACCAGCATCATTGTCACATCTTATAGCTCAATCTCTCAATCATCTGTCCTTGACAACATCGGTCATTCTTCTTCTTCTTTGTTCTTCGGACTCGGTCCCTGAATCACCCGTAACTATAACCCATTAAATTCAGATTCAGAGTTATCTTCATCATCTGAACTTTCCTTGCTAACTCTGTCCTTATCACAGACTCCAACTTTCATCAATCTTCTTGAGTTCTTCTCCACCAGTCACCGATCCAATAATGGCAGCACCATAACTTGCAAACTCCATTTCGAACGTGACCCAATCATCACCACCTTGTCCGTCATCTCTTAAGTGCTTATTTAACATGATTTACATCATTTACAAACCATTGATTCCACCAATACTATCACCACTAACAGCAGTACCATTACATCATCCCTATCCTTTTCACCTGAATTATCCCAATAACCCGATTCAATTCAAACATTTAACCAAAACTCAATTAAACATATACAAACTTCATTTTAATTCAATTAATTTCAATTATAAACCCTTAAATATTTAAAGAACAGAAAACCCCCAAATTAGTTTCAATTATAAACCCTAATTTAACAATCGAGTCAAATCGAACATGCAATACCAATAGTAATCATCGAAACATTATGCTTCGTTTAATTTGGGGAAAAAGAAGCTTCGGATTTGACTACTTACCTGATTTCACCTTAGATTTGAATCGATTTTGAAATCTCTGATTGTTTTCGCCTCTAATCGCCTTCCTTTATCTTCACGTGCCAAAAAAACCCCTAACTAACCATCACAAGTAAGGGAAAAACCATGGTTCTCTTCTGTTTTCTCTCAACAGCAGCAGTACCTCTCTCTTTCGGTTTTTTCTTTTTCTCTGAAGTTGTTTCAAATGAAGAAGACGATGGATATGGTTAGTTGGCACGTGTGGTTAAGAATGAAATAACAAAACGAAATATAATTTGAGGGCCACATAAAAATTAATTAAGTCAACAGGTAAACACGTCACCACTCAATGGAGTCAACATGGGTCAACGTTGGTCTTTAGACCAAACGCAAAGCCTGGACAAATGTTAGACCAAACCCAGGTTTAGGTCAAAAAGTAAGTACCAAAAACCAAATAACCCATAAGAAGAAGTAGAATTTTTATTAGGAATTTTATAACTATCCATAAATGTTTTTTTAAGAAAGGAATGACAATTAATACAAAGATATTGAATAGTTTTTTTTCTTCCTTATATATGATGATAATATTTAAGATTTTGAATTAAAAATGATTTTATGATTATTAAAAATAAATGGTATATTTGATAGTTTAAGGGAAAAATATTTCTATAAACAGAGCGGACAGATAAAAATGGACAGACCAAAGTAGAAATTAGGACAGAGGGAGTAAAACATAACAAAAAAAATAATAAAAGTGGGGTCACAATCAACCAGAAGTGAGAATTAACCAGAAGCGAGAATCAACCAGGAGCTCCGGTGAATGAGATCGCTCGAAAAAACTCTGTTATTATATAGAGAATGAATAACATAAAGTTAGAAAAGTTAGATTAACCTTTTTTTATTATTATTGAGAGCATATATTGTTAGAAAAGGATAATGTCCAAGAACTACCAGGGATAGCCAAAGAGAAAAATTAGAAAAACATTAAGCAAAGATAGAATCCAGTTTTCCACAGTTGCAGTCCAAGAACTACCGGCAAAGTTGCAGTGAAGCAGCAGCCCAAGCTAAGACCAAGGACCTGGCTTTTAAACCTAAATCATTATCAGTCTTGAAGTTGTGTTTTTCCTCGAAAATTCTTGTGTTTCTTTCGTTCCACAGGACCCAACTGACAACGGCATGAATCAATGGCCAAGTTTTCTTTTCATCGGAAGAGAGGTTGATAGAATGCCATGAATGAGCAAGATCATACATTTGATCTTGGAAAAGACCAAGCCCATAATGATGAAGTCATCATGCCCCAAACTTTGTAAGCTACCTTACAATGAAACAAAAGATGATCTAAAGTTTCATCGACATTACCACAAAGACTTCAAATCTTCTCACAAGGAATATTTTTCTTAGAAAACAAATCAATTGTGTTGAGTTTTTCGTGAACCTAGTCAACCAAAGTCAATATCAAATATAAGTACCAAACCTAAGTTGGACAAATATTAGACCAAAGGCAACTTTTGGACAAAATCTAGATACCAAAAACCAAATAACCCTTGGATCCGTTGACATGATTATAATGACATAATCAGTTGACATGGTTATCATTTTTCTACCAAACCCAACCGACAATGAATTTAAAGCTAATATTTTGGCGACATGTTCCTCGTATAAAACTCTACAATCCTACTAAAAATGAGAGAATTCTAAAATACGAAACTTCATCATCTACAAATTTTAATTTCAATTGTTAATCTTCAACGGTTGATAATCAAAATGGTAGATGGTGGTCTTATACATCTCGGAATGCTCTCATTTTTGGTGGGAGTGTAGAGATTTATAACAAGAACATGTCCTCAAAAAATTAGCCTCAAATTCATTGCCTGTTGGATTTGGTAGAGAAAATGGCGCTAAAATATTAAGATTATGTCATTATAACCATGTCAACGGATCCTACCCCATTTTTATTATTGTTATGATGATTTCGTATCAGAACCTAAATAAGAATTTGAAGTGCAAAAACAACATGTGGTCGGACTTCGGACCAAAATTGTATCTTGTGGGATATTTCCAACTTCAAATGATGCATTGCAGGGGCGGAGCCAGAAATCAAGAATTGGGTGGGCACCTTATCAATTTATGCATGTTTAAGGGGGTGCAAAAGGGTTAAAATGACCAAAAATTGGATAAACTAGCTTAAATTAGGCTTGGGAGCTCACATTTGAGGGGGGGCAAGTGCACACCTACCTCTCCATGTGGCTCCGCCCCTGATGCACTGTCCGCATCTATTTGCTCCCTTAATTGTAAAGACATTAACAATTTGCTACGATGAAAGCAAAAAATAATATCTACACGGCATGTATTTTATATGTCAACTCTAAACATAAGAGGTACATCTCGTAAATATTAGCTTCAAACTCGATATCATTGTTTTTATTTACAAAAAAGACATCCAAAATGTGAGAATAAATGTGCGAGCGGGAAGCATAGCTGCAGCCTGGTCCCTTAAAGCTTATAGGTTTCTTTGTTTCCATTTTTTATTATTGATCACCACTACGCCGTACACTTGCCGTAATTTTCTAGCTCCATCCGGACCACTCGTGCATTTATGTCAGAATCACACAACTAGCGGCATGATATCCGTTGAAGTACATGTTATACTATTCAGATACTGCCTCCATATTTTGGCACTATTCACCTAACATTTGAGTTTTCAAGCAATTATACTCCCGCGAATATTCCAATGTTTTTCAAATTTCTCCCTCTATTCAGAATTGCCTCGATATTTGTTTTCTATTTAAACCTAAATCCAACAACCACTGTATCAATACGATTTTCCCATTTCATTCTTATTCTTATCAATTTTGAAGATGAGGATGATAAATTTGGCTTTGTGTAGTGTCCTCCTAGGATTCATCGTTTTGGTGAATGGGGATATCCCAACAACACTTGATGGTCCATTTCATCCAGTTACAGTTCCATTTGATGAAAATCTTCGTGGATTTGCTGTTGACTTACCTGACACAGATCCTCGTGTGCAACGAAATGTTACGGGTTTCGAACCTGAACAGATCTCTGTCTCTCTTTCTGTTTCTTACGATTCTGTCTCCATTTCCTGGATTACAGGTATCTCTATTATTGCAAATTCGTATATACTTGTATAAAAATTCTGCCAAAATTTCTTATAAAGCTGAAATTGGGCTGGTTATTGTTACTTCTTGTGTTGTGTGTTTAAGCTTATCTTTTTCTTGAATGCAAACTATAGGGGAATATCAAATTGGGGATAATGTAGTGCCGTTGGATCCGCAAACTGTTGGGAGTTTAGTTCGTTATGGTTATAGAACGTTAAACTCTACATTGTTGCTGGAAACTACTGGCTATTCTCTTGTTTACAATCAATCTTATCCTTTCGAAGGTCTTAAGAACTACACTTCTGGAATTATACACCATGTTCGTCTCACAGGTATGTTCTCCTTATGGTTTTGCAGCTTGACCCTTTTGATTTATCAATGAATTCAAGAGAAGTTAGTTTTGAAGTGTTATTTTCATGTATCTCCTTATTATGCCCTTTTACAGGCTTAAATGCTAGCACACAATACTATTATCAATGTGGAGATCCTTCTATACCAGCTATGAGTCCCGTGCTTTCTTTCAAGACCATGCCAATTTCTTCTCCTACGAGTTACCCTGACAGAATTGCAATTGTGGGAGATTTGGGTCTGACATACAACACAACATCGACTATCGACCATCTGATAAGTAACAACCCTGATCTTGTGCTGTTGGTTGGTGATGTTTGTTACGCGAATCTGTACCTTACAAATGGTACTGGGTCTGACTGCTATTCGTGTTCGTTTGGAGATACTACTCCTATCCATGAAACTTACCAGCCTCGTTGGGATTACTGGGGAAGGTAAATACTGAACCCTTTCTTATTGTTATACTTGAACTGCTCCTCGTCAAGAAATATTTGGCTTTTCATAAGCTTCATTCTGTTGTACTCTCTGTACTCGACGTCTGATATACATGTTCAGGTTTATGCAGCCTTTGATATCTAAAGTTCCAATAATGGTGGTAGAAGGCAATCATGAATTAGAAGCCCAAGCTGATAACAAGACATTCGCAGCTTATAGTTCTCGCTTTGCATTCCCTAATGAAGAAAGTGGATCTTCATCCACATTTTATTATTCATTCAATGTAGGTGGCATACACTTCATTATGCTTGGTGCCTACATCGACTATAACAAGACAGGTAAATTATGTTTTCCACTGTCGTTTTCTTTCAGCTATAACTCTCGTTAATCCAAAGAAAATACTGCTGAACTATCAAGTGGCCTAATCTTTATTTCATCACAGGGGAACAATACAAGTGGTTGGAAAAAGATTTGGCTAATGTGGACAGATCAGTAACTCCATGGTTGGTCGCTACATGGCACGCACCGTGGTACAGTTCCTACCAAGCTCATTACAGAGAAGTTGAGTGTATGAGGGTGGCGATGGAAGACTTACTCTACTCATATGGTGTTGACATGGTTTTCAATGGACATGTAAGTCAGAAAGTTCTAATTTTCTTACGTTAATTACTCTCTCTAGATCATTATTGTTAACTAAGACATCTGCTTAATAAATATTCTACCAAGTATATTGAAGTTCATCTATCATAATCGAAACTAGAGTTTGACTGGATTGTCTGAGTCCATGTCTGTCTGAATGGTCTCTTCTTGTTCAAGATGCTAATTCATGTTATTTCCAACAAAAATTAGGTCCATGCCTATGAAAGGTCCAATCGTGTCTATAACTACACATTGGATCCATGCGGTCCTGTTTACATCACTATTGGAGATGGAGGCAATAGAGAGAAGATGGCTGTCAAACACGCGGATGAACCTGGTAACTGTCCAGACCCATCAACAACACCAGACGACATGGGTGGCTTCTGCGCATTTAATTTCACCTCAGGCCCTGCTTCGGGCAAATTTTGCTGGGATCAGCAACCGGATTTCAGTGCATACCGAGAAAGTAGCTATGGCCACGGCATCCTAGAGGTACTCCCTTCTTTCTCTCCCTGTTTTTGGCTCTGTTCTGGTCAAATGTACTTACAGTATTGTGCCAGGAATCCTGAATGTTGTCGAATTTTTGCACGCACAAGCTGGGATCTGTTGGTACCCCTTTTATATTACACCAGCCTGTGGGCTCACATGAATATGATTTATAGGCCAGTATTTTGCAAGTATGATTTCCTCATTGTGATGTTCCTTGCAAGTTTCCACCTTTAGAGGATCTCAAATTTTTGCCATTGGCAGCTTCAGAAAACCAAATAAGAGCACAAACTGATAATGGCTTATCATGTTCATTGCAGATGAAGAATGACACTCATGCGTTATGGACATGGCACCGAAATCAGGATTTGTACAATAGTCCTGGAGATCAGATATATATCGTAAGGCAGCCTGATAGGTGCCCTGTCCATCCTTAGGTGATCAAACCTCGGGTTGTACATCATTTGTTTCCCAGCAGATGAGAAGAAGCAGACAGTTGGCTTCAGATGAAACTCCTGAAGTCCGATATAGTCTACGTTGCCCCTTTTGATTTTATATGTTGCTTGGGCCCGTGGATAATCGTAATAAGCATATGATGCAAATGACTGTATCCATTTCAAGATAAAATGTACGAAACAGTGATCCATAACGGTCATGAGATTGTGTGTAATAGTGATTGTTAGTCGAAAGAAATGTTCAGATTCCATTATCAGGAAAGCTCATGGTATATGCATCATGAGTAACCCCGAATAAGCAGCTGTCAAAACCTTGAATATGCAATTCAGTGTGGCTGTTTTGCAAAATGCAGGTTTCGTTAGCATCAGTCTCTTTTTTTTTCATATAAAATGAAGGGTATTTTTCAGTTCCCTCTGTACTGAAAAACAAGAGTAAATTAGTGATGTGCTCCAACCCATAGAACTCAGAACTTGCACTTCATTTTGTTCCCACAAAAAAAAAAATCCGGACTCAGTGCGTAGATTCTTTTTTCACCAGGCTTCTAGAATTCCAGTAGCCATGGCTACTCCAGGCCTCCACAATCCCTGTCAAGCATCAACTCATGCATCCTTCTCTGCTTTTGGACTTCTATAATTCTATTTAGACTTAATTTTGAAGCTGTCTCTCTACAGATTCTAAATACAATAATAATCACTACCTTTCTTCGCAATTGATATATATAAACAACAAAAAATCATTGCCTTTAACTTTCCAAGTCATCCAAATATCCACCCAAAACTAAAACATCCAATAACTAGCAGATAAGAAATCCCCAATGATTCCCCCATAAACTGCAAAAGAAAATGATGCGCAACAAGATAGATAGATACATAGAGAATTTGTTTGTACATTATTGCTTAAATCAGTTGAAAACAAAGAGAAAGACAAAGAAAAGAGAGAGTAACAACAAAACCAGTTCATGATTCTGTTTTCATTCTATCACAATTGTTATTTCTTTTTATTTAATCTTTTGTTTTTGTTGCTGTTGGAAATATCTTTTTATTAGATGGATAACACTATTCTGATCAATATGATGATTGTTTTTCAGAAGATATCAAGAATTTCCAAAATGAAAGTATTGCAAAGAGGACAATTACCCCTGTTAACCCATAGCTTTCTTGAGCAGAGTCTGCAAAATGTATGTCCACATGGTATGAATGCAGCTCCTTTGGGTCTTATCATACACACACAGCACTTGTATTCTTCAATAGTCATTCCTGTTCCTTTTTCTTTATCACTGTGGAGGACTTTATCTACCACAACTGACTGATCTTGATCATAACCTTCTTCATCTTCAATATCCATCAAATCCTGTCTATTGTAATCCACTGTCTCTTCTAACAAAGCCATCAATGAAACCCTTAATGGCTGATTTTCATTAGCTACAACAACCCCTCTCTGATTTTCATTCTGATTCTGAATTGGAGTTTGGCTTTGATTTTGATTCTGAATTGGGGTTTGGGTTTGGGTTTGATTCTGATTCTGAATTTGGGTTTGGGTTTGGGTTTGATTACTTGCTCTTACTTGTTGATCATCTTCTTCCTCTGGAACTTGTGGAACAGTAGCAGCAGTAGTGTTTTCTTGTAATTGGGCATCGGTTGATGATGATGATGAGACTAATTGTTGTCTCTGTTCTTCTCTTTCTGCAGCTAATGCAGCTGCTAATCTCATGATCACAACTGGTTCAGATGATGATGAAGCTAGAGTAGAAGAAACTGTATTTCCTTGTTGCTCATTGAAATCATTTTCGACATGATCAGTAACAACAGTTGGGGAAACTACTGAAGTTGTTGTTGGTGAAACCACTGAGAAAGAACTTCTTCTTCTGATTCCACTGTTAATAGGACTTGAAGAATAATCCCCCACCATCCCACCACAATCATCATCAGAAACAACAATCGGATTACTAGATGATGATGATAAACCAGCTGCTTTGCGGAGAAGAAGACGATCTTTGAATGATTTCCAACTCTTCTGCTGTTTATTACTATTGCTGTTGCTGCTGTTATCTTCTTCAAGGCTGAGTCCTCTGTATGATGTTCCTGATTCTTCATCTTTAATGATATCCAGAAGAGTTCTACTTGGAGTTCTAATTGGTGGTTGTGGAAGTTGAAATTGATTATGATTATGATTTGATTCATCACTGCTGCCATTGTTAAGAACATTAATATCTTCACAACCCAGAACTGCACCTAGTGTTAATCCAGCAAGTGAATTTCTCCCACCATTATTAATACTAGGACTACTATTATCTTGATGATGATCATCTCTTACTCTTAATAGATCTCTGAGATTTAAAGATGTATCAAGAATTGACATTTGATCTGATAATGTAAATCTCCTTCTAAAACCCTCAATACAACTCATTTTCTCTAAACCACCACCAAAACAATCAGAAAAAATGAAATGAAATGTAAAATTATAACATCTCAAAAAATAAAAATTGAATCTTTTTACTGTATAGCATCGGATTCTTTCCGTTCTTGAAACGAAAACCCAGATCTAAAATTTCATTTTTGTCAGAGAAAAAGAGAAAGAAATTGAAGAAATGTCAGAGAAACAACAAACCCGGAATAAGAATTAAAGAGAAAGACAAAACGAGAGAAAGAAGAAAATAAAAGGAGACGATGAATACTTGGAAATCACCCACCACAAGCACAAAAAGCTAGAACAAATCTCCCTTCTCTCAATATTTCATTCATTCATCCCCAGAAAAAAATCTCCAAAAAAATCTCACAGTTTTTTTTTTACACTGCCTTACAGCGGACGTTAAGGATCTCTCTCAGACTTTGAGATTTTTCTCTCTTCTCAGAATCTCAGCTTCTTCTTCATGTAATCATTTCACAAAATTTTCTTGTCTTTGGGTTTTCTGGTTCATTTCAAGCAAAACAAAATTTTGTGGGAGAGAGAGAGATTTTTGAGGTTTTAGTTTTTGAAAGAAGCCGACAATGTAGCTTAGATTTCTGAAAAAAAGAAAGGTCTTGGGGCAACCCCTTTATATCGGGATATGTGTATAATTTATTGTTAATTTACGTATTTACCCATAAGATGAGATTAGTTAAGAAGACTTTTTGGGGAGGAGTTGGTTAATTTGGTTAGATTCGAACCTATACCATGTTGTTAATTGGATGGTGGGTAGGTACTGGGATACCCCGTAAACTGTCCACCTCTGATTGTTGTTAAGGTGGAACAATTTTGACTATTTGTCACGTAGGGATGGAGGGTCTACTAAGCCGATTCATTTGTGGATATAAAGGCCGTGGTCCAGGGAGGAGATACCAAACATGTGCATCGGGGACATAGTAAGTGCAGCCTGCAGGGTCTATAACTGAGATGGGACGGCTAGTGTTGCAGAAATAGAATTGTTATTGGGAATTTGGACTGGAAGATGCCTAAAGAAAAGGGAGTTTGGGAAAAAGACTAGTCCACTCACTCACTGAGTACTGTGAAAAATTGAGAAATGGATCCCCTAACTCCGAATCTTTTGACAAACGGAAGTGGGCATGATTTCTGTATGGAATAATATCATCTTCGTCAAGGTTTTCCCCTATGGACCTTCCACATTCAACTTCAAAACCGTTACAAAAGCCCAGCCGCAGCATTGATTCAACATAAGGTAGCTTGGACGCAATCTTGAATCAACATAGGAGCGATCGATAATTTGCCTAATTTAATTGGGGGCCATGGATTTTAATTGGGGTCATGACATTTTATTTGCACCCCAAAATTTTCAGGGACATATTCATTTAATTATGAAAATACTGTTTTACCCTTGACTATTTATTTATTTTTCCAAATCACGACCATTCAAAGACAATAACGACTTTAAGGGTCGTCATATACGTAATAAAAACAATAACGACCTTTCCAAAGGGTTGTTAGGGTATTGATCTTTATATGACGACTCCAAACTGTCGTACATTTCTGCCATTAATGACTGTTTAGAGTCGTCACTGAAACTGTCGAAATATTAACGACGGTTTAGAGTCGTCACTGAAACTGTCGAAACATTAACGACTGTTTACAGCAGTCGGATGACGACTCTTTTATAAAAAATAACGACTGTTTAGAATCGTCACTGAAACAGTCTAAACATTAACGACTGTTTAGAGTCGTCAATGAACCACTTCAATATAATGACGATTTTTCATACGGATCTGGGCAAATATATATATATATATATATATATATATCCATGATCTCAGCGATTTTTCATACACATGGATAAACAAAAAATTTGAAGAAAAAAAGTTAAACTCTAATTAAGTAAGATGATAACTAATTATTTAGGGGCATTTTAGCCATTTAAAAGAAAAAAATTTATAAGAGGTGACCAAAATTACTATTGGGAGATCTTTTTTGTCATCTAGTGATGGCCCCCAATTAAACTAGGATAATTTGACACTCCAAAAATTGCTTTAGCGTCCAATAACTTGGCGCTCTAGAAAATATTCCTAGAAAATATGCTAATATTCCTTAAATATATCTCGTATGGTAGAGCCTAAAAACAAAAGCGCCAAATGGTTAGTCATTTTAAAGAATATTCTGAGAAAGTATTCAATTAGCACCGGTTGGTCGCTTCTGCACTGAATCTTAAACCACTGTATGGATAAAAAATATTGATAATGGGGACGATACTGATAATTCCAGTGTTAATAATATGGATATTTTTTTCGATGTCGGGGACAACAACGATCGCTCTTTTACGAATGAATTAGAAAGTACCTTTTATAATTATCTGAATAATGGTTCTCAAAGTGATGTGGCACCATGTTGAATCTTGAATGTTGAAGCACCGTATGACCAAGCTTGATATTGATATCAAATTGTGGAAGCGTGAGTTAGTTTGTTGGGAATCAATTTAAAGACGTCTTTCAATTGCTCATCGAAATGACCGGAACTGGCTCTCTCTGCCAAGGAAGTGAGTTTTCGTGGTTGAGATACCGAGATTTGTAGTAGAACTTAAGGAAATAGTGTATTAAGTGGGAAGAGTTGGTTCTTCCAAAGACACAAATCACTACAAAATCTGTTTTTTTTCTTTCTTTTTTGTGAGGCCGAGTTATATAACCCGGCTTGATTGGGATATACTCAATTTTAAGGGGATATGGTGTGTTGTTATTAAAAAGGATGATTTTACTTTAATACCTTTGAACTAATTAAGTCTTAAAAATAAATCCATTTCTTAATTTCATTAACTCTAAAATTAAAAAACTAAACAACTCTTAATCTTTTCTTCTTTTTCTTCATCTTCATCTTCCATCAACCAAAACCATATAAAAATCTTCAACTTTGATTTTCCAAAAAAATTGTTGACTCTACCAGCGAAAAGAAGACTATAAATGATGTTTAAACTCAAACTCATCATTGTGTTGTGTGATTTGATTGTTATATTAGGTTAGAAATCGAAAATTATGATTTCTGTGTTTTTGGTCGGCAAGGTCGTAACATGCATATCTTGCCGACTTTTCATAACTTTTTGACCATGGCAGGCGGGGATTGTAATTTTTTTCAACAATGTAATAGAATACTTTTTGAAGACCTTGCCGACTAATACAGCCGGCAGGGTATTTTCAACAGACGGCGTGGTATTTTTCAACAGCCGGCGGGGTTTTTTTTGTAGACCTTGCTGACTAATATTTTTTAATAGCCATCTCATGTGTGCCAAAAAAATAAAGTCGGCATGTTATTCATTTAAATACCTTGCCGGCCAAATATAGCCGGCAGGGTATTTTCAACAGCCAGCGTGGTATTTTTCAACAGCCGGCGGGTTTTTTTTGTAGACATTGCCGACTAATATTTTTCAATAGCCATCTCATGTGTGTCAAAAAAAAAAGTCGCCATGTTCTTCATTTAAATACCTTGTCGTCCAAATATAGTCGCATGTTCTTCATTCATCGACCTTGCCGACTTTTCATACTTTCAGAACTGAAAGTGTTGATTTCTTCTTTGATTTTGAGTATGATTTCATACAACAGATTTGCAATCTCCTTTTGAGAAATGTTTCGGTTGAGTGCTTCATTTTCATTGCAAGAGATATTCTCAAAAAAATAAATAGAAATTCATCAAAAATCATCCCACAAAAGTTCAATCAAAAATAAAATTTCATAACTTAAATTCATAAGTTTTAAGATATTCAATCAATTTAAACTTAATTAATTAATCTAATCAAAATTTTAGTGTTAATTAAACGAGGGCAATTTTACCATTTTGAAAATATTTGGTTAAGAGGTGACCTCTTTTAATTCAAAATGACCATATTTTATCTCATTTGGTATACCCAATTAATCTGGATATACCCAATCTCGCCGGGTTATATAAGTATGTTGCTTAAAAGTAATACAATCCTTGCATTTGTTAAATGCTTTATAGACAGGCATCCGTTTTAAATACTCAGGCAGCTTTATACATGAGCATTGAACAAAGCCAGCTTCCATTGATTTCTCTTTTTCATAGCAGAAAAAAAGATCCTTCTAATTGGGGACCCCGTTTTATCATCATTCCCACTCTGATTTTGAATTTTTTTTTTTTTTTTTTTGTTTGGATATACAGGCCTCCAACCCAATTTAATCGTCACAGATAGTCCTGCAATCTCACATCGTAATGATGACTCAAGGCTATTAATAAGACTCATGAGTCATAACCAATACCAACAGAAGATTAAAGGCCAATGACCAATCCATATGCATAATTTTTAAAGCCGATACACATCACATGGTGAAATCATCGTTAGTACTATTGTTATGTGTAATGTAACATGCCAATGTAAACCCAGGATATGTCAAGTACTCTTTTTATATTTCTACAGTTTATGCGGCCGAGTTTGACTGCTTAAAAACTATTTTAAAATCAGTGGCGGAGCCAGAAATAGAGTCAGAAGGAGAGAAAAGCAAAAAACAAAAAAAACAAAAAAATGTATTGCGGCAAACTTTAATATAAAGAAAAAAGTTAAGAATTTAGCAAGTAGTGTAGCTGAACTGTTCATCCAATCGTTGATGGCGCATTATCGCTAATTCCGTTTTGGGGGACGCGTTTTAATGAAATTTGAAGATGAAACAGCGAACCTCGACAATCGCAATTCGATGGTGTTGAGTGATCGGTTCTCCATAATTTCCAAGAATGTTAACAAGTATATTGGTATTATAAGAGCTAGCACTATGGTGCATCATTTCCCTTCCCTATCCCTCCATTTCCTTTAAAATGCCAAAAATCCAACCACTATGGTCTCTCATATCCCTACACGAGTAGGGATAGAGACCACCATCCTTACACGGGTGAACAGATCTGTTCAGCCTTGTATGGAAGGGAAATCACACGGGGAATCAGTCCGCGTATGCTTTTTCACTTTACGCGGACTCAGTTCCTGTTTCGACAAATAATATTTGTTTGACCTTTTTGGTTTACACCTCTTTCACACCCGATCCTAACCATCCATCACTAATAACGGCTCTATTTTGTACGCCGTCGGATCCCAACGGCAATTTTTTCAAAATCCCCTATAAATACCAATCTAATTCTCCACTCAAACCACACCAAATTAATTTCTTCTTCCTACACAAATTGATTTCTTCACTAAAATCTTTCCAATTTTATTATTGTTTAAGTAATATTTGTAAATTTTGTTTTGCTTATCAATGGATGAGACTCAAAGCCAAAAAAGGAAACAAAGAACGAGATTTAGTGTTTTGGAAAATCATCACCTTATTACTCAGTACCTTGCGGTTGGTTATAGCAATTATGATGATAAGGAAGAGTTTTGGGCGGTGCTTTTTAATAAATTTGTCGAAGCTTTTGGTGGAAATCGATACTGTCGTACGCAAAAAAGCGTTCGTAATCAGTTTAGCAAAATCAAGAGTGAAGTGGATAACTTTTCCGGTTGTGTTGCAAGAGCTACAGTCGCTAATCCGGGCACCGACTCAATTAATCGGGTATGTAATTTAAAAAAAAAAAAAATTGTATATGTTGTTTGTATAAACATTATAATTTACTAATATGTTATTTACGGTATCTTTACATTGATGTAGATCATAATTGCTAAAAGCTTATATGTTGACATATACCGAAAATCTTTTGAACGAGATGCTGAGTATGAGATGCTTAAAGATGTTCCAATTGTAGCAGTCGGTGCAACTGAAGATATGGAACAAGATTTTAACCCTCATTCATCTCAAATGAATGCAAATTTCTCTAATATGTTTAATTCCCCACCCTCTAGTTCCAAAAATCCCCCGTCAAACCAGTTTGTCGAAAATCCTTTTGAAAATAACATCCCTTGCGGTATCCCTTTTGCACCAGGATCTACCGGTACTGCGAGCCCAATGACTATACCTGGAACATCGTCAGGTGGATTTACAGGAGATAAACGTTGTTCCAAAGCAGGGGAAATGTGGAAATTATGAAAAAGCGGGTTTCGAAAAATAAACTCGACGCACCATCCTCGCAAGACTCTCAGATGAGCGACGCAGGCAGTAAACTTGTTGATTATCTGAAAGAATCTCGATCGATTATCCCACCCCGTCAGATACAACAAAACCAAATTATGGAAAGGTTGATAGACACAACTCAACAACAAATTGAGGAAGCTCGAATGAAAGAAGAAAGGGAAATAATGCAAATGGATCTCGAGAAGATGACTCCAAAGGCAAAAAAGTACTTTGAATATCAACAGAATGCCATACTGGCCAGGCAGATGCAAAGGCAACAAGATAATCCGTTCCATTTTTAATAGCTTCGCTTAAGTGTTTATTCGTTTTAATTAATGTCTTATTTAAGTTCTTGTGATCCTTCCAATTTGTAATAAATTAGTTTAATTATAATTTATTTTAAGTAACGTTGTATTTCTTTTTCGGTAGTGTAGTTAATTTAAGTAACGTTGTATTTGTAACAATTATATATGTATTTCTAATTACGATAATTTGAATAAAATTAAGTTATTCCAACGGATCTTTCGTAACGGCTAATTCCCAACGGCTAAATTTCAACGACCACTTTAAATGCCTATTATAAATTGTGAATTTATATCGCAACGGCTAGTTTTGAACTGGTAATTTATAACGGATTGTTTTGAGGGATATTCACAATTGTGTTAACTATCTTCAAACAACAAACGGTTATATTTCCGAAAACTTGATTAACATTATGCTTAAACACACACAGAAATACAGAAAATTACATAAATATAAGATAGAACATTCAAATTCAATCATTCTTCAGGATTGTTGTTCCGAAGACTTGATTAACATCTGATGTTGAAACACACACAGAAATACAGAAAATTACATAAATATAAGATAGAACATTCAAATTCAATCATTCTTCAGGATTGTTGTTCCGAAGACTTGATTAACATCTGATGTTGAAACACACATAGA
Organism: Papaver bracteatum; assembly: GCA_023529315.1. Lineage (NCBI taxonomy): Eukaryota > Viridiplantae > Streptophyta > Magnoliopsida > Ranunculales > Papaveraceae > Papaver > Papaver bracteatum. Next base: position 261,593 of record JAJJWX010001260.1, read on the forward strand.
AATACAGAAAATTACATAAATATAAGATAGAACATTCAAATTCAATCATTCTTCAGGATTGTTGTTCCGAAGACTTGATTAACATCTGATGTTGAAACACACATAGAAATACAAAAAATTACATAAATATAAGATAGAACATTCAAATTCAATCATTCTTCGGGATTGTTGTTCCGAAGACTTGATTAACATCTGATGCTGAAACACACACAGAAATACAGAAAATTACATAAATATAAGATAGAACATTCAATTTCAATCATTCTTCAGGATTGTTGTTCCGAAGACTTGATTAACATCTGATGCTAAAACACATAGGCGATGTAGCTACATTTGGTCTGGATTATAACTATCGTAAACCGCTTTTAACAGCTGATAACATTCATCATGAGGAAAATTGTCGCCTGTCTGGTTAAGAAAGCCTAAGCGAGCAGCACTTATCTGAAATTTCATAAATTAAAATTAGCTTAAGTAGATTGATTTACTTCAAAGTGAAAGAATTCTGTAAAACTTATTTACCCTTTCTTCATATGCCATTCCAGGGTTGCGTATGTTAACATCGGCCTGAATAGTCACAAAAATCCTGATCTCCTCGTTCATCTTGCTCCACCTAGCTCTAACACCTCCCCTTTGTCTAGCGTTTGGATTTCCGGATATGTTATCAAAAATTTCAAAAACATTCTTCCAGAATTGGTTGCCTGACGCCTGAACTACGTTAACAATCTTGTTGGTTGCTTAAATCCATGCTTGCGTAAGAGCAACATTTTCTTCTTTGCTGAATCTCACCATTTTTATAAAACTAAGGTATGAAAGATAGTTGGGATAGGTTCACTTTGGAAAGTGATTTGATATTTATAGAGATGTGATGAGAGGAATGATTAAAAAAAAGCCGTTATACAGTAAAAGTAGTCGTTATAAGCCCAAAATAATGACGTTATACAGTAAAATAATCATTCAAAAATATAGAAGAAAGTAAGGAAAGTATTAAGTAGCCATTATATTGTAAAATAAAACAGTTATGTTAAGAAATTTAAATACTAGCCCTTTTTACACATCAAACCAGGGAAAAGGGCCACTACCCTGATGTTGGTACGTGGTTGTACTTTGGTTTAATGGCTCAGACGGATTTTGACCTAAGTAAGGTTCTTCTTGACTATTTGGAACAAAAGAATTGGTCGACGGTCCTGAATCCAGAGACTGGCCTTGGCTAGATGACTCACATGTATATGTTGTTTCATACGGTTTCACAAATCTCAGACGGGGTGGTTCACCGTATTTGATTTGGTGTTGCAGCTCTGCTGTGTAGTCATAATAATGTTGTTGTGTAGCCTTGTATTTTTGTTCCATATCCACATAAGCATCGCGCCACATCTCTTGTAAACAACAAGGAAGGACGTGAGTATAACTCTTTTTCACAAGTCAAATATTTTGGAATTAAAGGTTATATTATACTCACAGGTGTACCCAAGCTGACATCATAGTTGGATTTAGGAAACATTCCCAAATAATCCATTCCAACTGGTACCTCAGAGGCCTGAAAGTCGGGGCCACATATCTTAGCCATCGTTTGGCTTGGTGGATATGGGAAGAGATGACGGTCCACGGGCACAAACTCTTGTGGGTATGTGCTTTGTCGTTGCGGGGCTGGTCGGCATACATACGCATCATTATCTTGGGTGCCATACAAATCCCTATTTGCTTCATGTACAATTACACCCCTATACTTCCCTATTGACTTCTTCTTCCACCATAACTTGTATTGTCGATCAGACACTTCACAAAAGTGTAGGCTATTAAGATTCGGGTCCGTGTACAAATATGCATTAGTGATGTCTACTATTGAATCAGGAGGGTTGCATGGTATTACGGTCAATCCCAGAACTTGTTTGAGACATCGTTCGCCCAGGTACAGGACGTTGTGACCAAATGGATCGTAAAAAACCCTACGTGTTACTGAGATTCGTTTTGCCTCTTCCACCTCGGGTTTATTTCTCCATTGACTCTCCTCCCATGGCGACCAGTATACATAATCGAATGCAAAGTTATCAATTTGGTTACGAACAATAGTCATAGAACGGGTACCTGAATCTCTCTGTCCGCCTCTTTTCCTTTCTCGTTGGGAATCATCATATAACCTACCAGCCGGCCACGGATCCATATTTTCATTTTCAGCCTTTGTATAGGGAAATAGACATCAAAAATAATCCCAAAACCATGGCTATAAAATTAAACGTTGTTATTAACAACTATACAAAAATAGTGGTAACAAAATTAAATACAAAGGAAAGTAAGATTACGAGAGGGTAGAGATTTTTACCATCAAAGGAAAAGAGAAGAACTGCAATTCTGAAGAGTTGCTCGTGACTCCGGTACTAAGGCCCCTTCACATAAATGCATACATCGCCGAACCCCAATCATAATGCCTCAACACACTTAAATCCCTCATTATACGAAGCCATTTAACCTCAACAACACCGTTTTTGTTTGGGAAAAACACATTCACAGTAAACAAAATCAAAAACCATCTTGCCATATGCTCCTATATTATTACATCGTTCTCCAGCCCGAATCTATGTTCAAGAAAAGAGAGAATTATATTATTCTTGATCCCGTTGCATCTATCCACAAGTTGCTGTCTCAAGGGGACTATTTCTTCATCTCTAATTAAGTCTCTTACTCCAGAAACGATAACGTTGTTCTCGCCTTTTTTTCTTCTACCAGTAGGTTTCGCCTCAAAATATGGGAGCAAACACTCTATGGTCTGGGGAGCAATTTCATGTATTTGCTCCATACTAATTGAGTCCAATGAGATGCGATCTCCTCAACCGATTGGAATTCCGGTAATTTGAGTGAAGTCTAATGGGGTAAACCCTATTTCAAAACTAGGAAGTGAAATGTATTGGTGGTATGCCACCACCTTTCAAAAATTACGGTAGTAAGGCAGTTGTCTGGTTGTTTTGGATATTGTACTTGGAAAATTGAACCAAACCCACAGTTGTATACAATCACTTTAGCATGAGGAAAATTAGAAATTGAGGTATATATATCATGAATTTGACTTATGGTACTGCGATGTCTCAATGAATTCATCCTAACATTATACGGATCAAGAATTTTCAATTTATGATCACTATGTTCCCTTGAAGAAACCGGCAAGCTCTCTTCCATAATTCGAGCAAAATAAACATTGTTCATCTACGCCACACATGTACACAAAAATCATCACAAAACAATCATGAATCATGTATGTTACATATTAACCACATTGTCTACCAAAATCAAAAATCATCAAACATAATACCATATCCATATACATTTAATCATTCTTAAATACCAAAACATTCATCAATTTCACACCAATGTGACATATACATAATACATATGCTCTTAATCATTCTACAATCCCAAATCATCAATTACACTATCTTATACATATCAAAATTCATTCATACACAACACCATATTTTAAAAATTCTTCAAAAAATCATTAAATCAATCAACAATGTCCACAACTATGAAACAACAATCAATGACGCATTAAAACAACCCAACATCTCAAATTCGATTAAAATCAAATTCAAAAAAAAAAATAAACCCTAAATTTTAAATAACTCACCTTGGATGATTTTGTTGATGAAACAAGAAATTGATAAAGGCAAACGCTTCAAGGGATACTAATGAACATACCCAATGAATTATAGCTCCACAAACATACGGCAAGGTCTTCAAATCAATTGGGAGAAGAGGTGGAGAAAAATGGAGAAGAAGAGGAAGAAAAGAAGAAATGGTCGTCTGCTGCACTCCTGAGTGGTAAAACCTATCAAACGGGGACTCGGTCCACGTATTTGGTCAAGTCAATGAGTTGACTAATACGCGGACTCGATTCCTGTTACGCACTATTCATACGCGGACTGGGTCCGCGTATAGGGAAGGGAAGGAATAGCTAGGAACCATAGCAGAGTTGCCTTTCATGTGCCATCCCTTCCCTTTATTTGAGGGATAGGGAAGGGATAGCTAGCACGATAGTGCTAGTTCTAAGGGAAGAGGATCAAAACATGAGAAGTGGTGAAACCCTGCAGGACTGATCAAAGATGTCGTGCATAGTGGCTCTGTGACAACGGAGAGAAGTTCCGATATGCAAGTTGTTATGAAATCTTAAAAGTGTTTCCCCAATTTAATCTAGCTTATCAATTCTAAGTTCTCAATTTTAACTTATGTAGAAGAAAACTTTAAATGAAGATTATTATTTATCAAACAAAAGTGCAAATACATAAACGATTTAAACAAACCACGATTCATATTAACAATTAACAATCTATCAAACTAACGGTTACCACCAAAACCATAATCCCCTAAGCATGTTGGATATTGTGAAAACTCATTATTTTGACTCTGAGATGGTGGTTGAGTAGCATCAGGTGAATCATAACCTTGAAATGGTATCGGAGCCATTGAAGGTGCTTGAAATCGGTGAAATGCTGAACTTGTTGGGGTATAAATTACGGATTGCCTAAATTCATCCAAATTGATGTGTTCACCAGCATGAGTAAGTATATGACCTTGGGGCATGAAACCAATAGGAGACTGTAAATCCATCTCCAAGTTTGCTGTTATTGGTTGTAGCTGAGTCTCTTCCACCATAGTCTCGTCCATCATAGTTGGAGTGTGTTGACGACTTATACGGCCTCCACGTCCACGACTTCCACTTGCATGACTTCTTATATTTCCCTCACCGGGAGTCTCAGGCATTTCATAACTCATACTTTCCCTCAAAGCCTGCATCTGACTCAAGTGAAAATTGCGGAGCTGATTGGTTAAATGTGCATAATTGTTCAACTCGTTCCGATACTCTTCTTTTGTTGCATCCACATCATCATATGGATAGCTCAGCTGCATACCTTCACTAGTGAGTGGAAGTGTAACAATATCTCCACTTGGTGATAAAGTTTTGACTTCCCAAGACAATGGAGGCATATGTGACAACCAAATTTGACTGCTAAGGTACGTACATGGTTCGCCCGTAGGTGGTGGGGGTTGGGATGGAAGATCTATAAGTGGAAAATTTCCAATTGCTCGAAAGTCAACACTACCTAAGTTATGTGGATGAACATCAATATTTAGCTTGCATACCTTTTGGAACCAACTGTAGTAATCATAGTCATTTTCCGGTTCTTGGATCAAATCATCAGCTTCTTCCCAAGGTTGTCCATTATTTATCAACTTTATCCAATCATCATGTGAAATAATTGAAGATGAAAAAGGGTTGATTGCTTTTACATTTTTCCTTGTAGCCGAAACAAATGTCTTTCTCCAGAGTACCAAATACCCTGACCACTAACTGGACCGTAAAGCACAGTTCGCTTTAGGCTTAACTAAAGCATGGCTTGTGCCAATGAATCATGAAACTCATCAATTATCGTATATGGCGTTGGCGTAATGTTGATACTAGTTCTGCACACTTATTGCATACTTTGAAAAGCAGCAGTATTTTGACCATCATTAATCTGGCCAATTCAATTTATATATAAACATGCCTATTATTTTGAAATAGAGATAGTACAGTCCTTGCATTTGTTAAATGCTTTATAGGCATCCGTTTTAAATACTCAGGCAGCTTTATACATGAGCATTGAACAAAGCCAGCTTCCATTACTTTTTTATAGTAGAAAAAAAGATCCTTCTGATCGGGGACCCCGTTTATCATCATTAACACTTTGATTTTTGGACATACAGCTCCAACCTAATTTAATAGACACAAATGGTCCTTCAATCTCTCATTGTAACGATGACTCAAGGCTAAGGGTGCACAGGAACCGAGCCGGACCGACGTACTGTCCCGACACCGGTGGAACCGTACCTGATTTTGGACCGAACCGAGGACAGGGGTACAGGTACAGGTACCGGTCCAAAAATTAGGAACCGAGGCTAGACAGGTACACGGTCCTGCCCAAGTACCGTGCCGTCCCGGACTGAAAGTACCGAATCACTCTAACCTTAGGATTTAGGGGTAGTAGATTGATGATAGCCATTAGATCTAGGGCTGGTATATATACATAATTTTGGCTAGGGTTTCTCATTTGTTCTCTTCTTCTTTTTTTCGTCTTATCTCTCTGAGAAGAAGAACAACAACTCCATTAGAGTTACGTCCATCCTTACACGAAGATTTCTTCTCTTCTTCATACTTCAACTCCACAAACTCCATAGGTCACTCTCGATCCAGAAGAAGAAGAAGAAAAAAATCAGTCATTAAAGATTCAAGGAACAATCTGTAAGTTTTTTTCCTTTTTTTATTTTTCAATTTTAATAAGTTGTATTCATTTTGGACTACTGGGTTACTTGATTTTGTTAATTTGAGCTTTATTTTGATTTTTGAAGGGAAAAGATTCAAGGAACAATCAATCCAACTCAGAAATTGTTAACCAGAGATTGAAGGGTAAGTTCATCAAAATCTTTGCTTTTAATGAAATCTGGGATGGGATTAATTGGGATTTGGGATTGTTCTAAATTCTTATGGGGTTTACTTATTTTGAGTTCTGGACTAGAGTAATTGGGTTCTGTCAATTTGTTGAATTGTGCTAAAATTTTAGTAGATTGTTAGTGATTAAATCATGTATAATTGTAGTGTTCTTTGGATTTTTCCGTATTGGGGGTATCTAATTGTTCTGAAATTTACTAGATTACATGATTGAATCTTTCACAATTGAAGTGTTCTTTAGATTTTTTTCCTATTGGGCATCTAATTATGCTGGATTGTTTCTCCAGGAAAAATGTGAAGCAAAAGAAAGCAAAGCGCAAGGAGAAAAAACCGTATACACCCTACCCTCCTCCTCAAGAGCCAAGCAAGGTTTGAAAATTTGTGATTATAGTTATTACTCATCTGCACTTATGTTGTCTGCAAGTTGACCCCATTTTCTACCAATGAATCCTGGATACTTATTAGTGTCTCTAACTTTGGAACTTCCTGCAATACATGTTTTCAGATTGATAAGGAACTATAAAGTGGTGAATATTTCTTAAGTGAGAATAAGAAGTTGCAAAAGAAATGGCAAGATAAGCTAGAGAAGCAGGCAGAAAAATCAGCCGAAAGCAAAAAGAAAAGAGAGGAAGCATTTATTCCTCCTAAGGTTTGTTTGTCTCATAAAGTTCTTTTCGAGGATCTTGTTTTTCTGCTCTTGATAACTATATTTTACCTATATGTTGGCATTGTTGAGTAGTAATTTGTTTTTTCATTATTTACTTATGTTTATGGCATTCAGGAAACCACCAAGCAGGAGTCCACTAGAGACCAAGACAAGGATGGCCTGGCTGCTTTTACAATGAACTTAAAGGTAAATGCACTATTGTTTGACAATGTTAAGTTATGTTCAAAAGATTCTAATTGTGTAGCAGTATTGTAATGTTTACATTATTGCATTTACGAGGGTAACTAGACCCCCCAATTTTTGTTGCGTGCCTTTTCCTTTGAAGGCGCATGATCAGAAAATCTAGTATTTGGTTTATCTAATGAGGGTGTGAATGATCTCTACTTACCGTGTAGAATCAACTGCACACAAAGATCATTTCATTTCAATCGCTTTAGGACTTGTTAACTGCAGTGAAAGTTGGTTGAATTTCACAATATTTAATGAACCACGTACGGTTAGATTGTTAACCAACTTTTGATGGTTGATGCATTGACACCTAGTTTTGTGTACATGAGTTTCATGATAAATAAACTAAACATTTCCTCCCAAAATATTAAATACATAACTCCAGTTTCTATGTATTTTCTCCTACTTATGTTTGGTTTTACTATGTTCAGAGAAATCTCCCTTTTCCAGATAATGTGACCACGATGAATTCTTTGCCAAAGTGTTGTGATGATGGACAAGAGCGGACTCAGCGGAGCTTGAGCAGTTATATTCCCTAGAGTCAATAGCCAAACTATGGATGAAGTCACATTGTTCACATCTTGAGCAGTTACAAGATCTGTGTTGTGGTTTTTTTAGTTCATTTATACTTTTTCAGTTATTTAACTATTTAAGACTATTTGATAGTTTTCTTTGCTAGTATTACTATTAATAGTATTGTTACTTCTTGTTAGTTGTTAGTTGTTAACAAATAACAATACATGCTTAGTAAAACAACTGAAAAAGTAACAGGATTTTTTTTTGTCTGGAACCGAGTATAGTACCGGAACCGTACCCAGTCTTTATCTTGGTCCCGAACGATCTGGGAACCGAGGTGCTGAGTGTACCGGTCCAAAATTTTGGAACCGAGTCTAGGGAGGTACAAGTACTCGGTTTTGGCAAGAACCGAGCCGAACCGTACCGTATGCACCCTTACTCAAGGCCTATTAATACGACTCATGAGTCATAACCAATATCGAACACAATTGCTCAACTCCACGTCTCCACCCATATGCATATAATTGTTTAAAGCCGATACAAATCATTGGTAGATTCATCGATAATTAACTACTTCCTCTGTTTCAAAAAAATAAGGTGGTTTGTGTATAAATTATAGTCTGATTTGCACACAACCCAACCAATTTTTTAAAAACAGAAGGAGTAATATTTGTACCTGTCAATGTAAAGATAGGAGATTAATGTCAAGTAGTCCATGAACTAGAACAAGTTTGAAATGCAGTTATTATAACCCTACAGTCTACACAGCCGAGTTCAACGATTTTGAAACCAGTACTGGCCAAGTCAGGAATTTAGAATGAGGAAGAAGAAAAAAATGTTTGGCGGCAAATAAATAATGTAAAGACAAATTTTAAGAATTAATCAAGTAGACAGAGTGTGTAGCTGAACTGTTCTTTGGAGACCGGAGTTGAACTGCCCTTTGGATAAAGAATTAGGTCAACAAAATGAACAAACCTATATATCCCAAGACAAATAGCTAATGATCATTTCATTATCATACAAAAATACAGTATTTGGAAGCAATCCTTTAGAATTTAATTTAACGGAAAATGGGTCATTTGTCTAAATATTTTTAAAACATGGTTCAAATGGACGAGTAAAAAAAATTATGGGTGAAATGGACACAAAAAAATAGCAAGGATGAAACTGGATTCATCCTGGCTTACACTTAAAAAATAGCGAGGATGAAACTGATGCATCCTGATGTAAATTAAAAATAAGAAAAAATATTTGGAAATGGGTAGGATGAAACTGGTTAAATCCTGGCTATTTTTATATTTTTGTCCATTTAAACAGTATCAAAATCTAGATGTCTTTTTCACCCAGGAATTGTTGATTTTGGTCTTTTTAACCAATTTTGTGTTAATTTAATTCTTCTGTAAATCTTAAACTAACTGTGCCGGATGAGAGATGAACAAAAGACAGCAAGATACAATCGAACCTCGATAAACGAATGTTCGATAAATGCATAACCTCTCCAAATGAATAATTTTTTTCAGTCCCGACTTGGGCCAAGGGGATAAATGAATAGCCTCTCCTAATGCATTAATGAATAAAAAAAATTGAATCCTTAAAGGCCTTATACAAATATAAACGAATAATCACTAAATTTCATATAAAAAAAATATATATATATATATATATATATGAGAATAAATCAATATACATAATTAGTAATTTTACATAAAAATATTTTTAGAAATAGACTAAAATATAAAGTTAATTCTTTATTTATGGTTGATTGTTTTTGTCTTCCACCCAAACCAAAATGCATCGCATCCTTAATTTTATGTAATGGTTGTATAATTTTTGGAATATTTTGCTCATGTTGTAGCAAATAATTTTTTATGGTGATCATCGCTTGAAAGGCATCTTTGAATGACATATTTGGTACGATGCTACTATCATCCGGCTCAGGATCATTCTCATCATATATTACTGACTCAATAATTTCTTCGTCTATTGGAGATTCAATAATTGCATCATTTGTGTTAGGATAGTTTAAAAGATGTTTGACGTCCATCACATTTCTATATCGTAAATTAAAAATGACACCAGTTCATTCTTGATTATCTTTCTTCTATGACCATTGAATTATTGATAAGAATTTTGACCAATACCCTTTAGGTAAATTTGTACATCTTCTCTTATATATATATATATATATTGTAACAATTAAGAAAATACAGCCTAAATGAATATATATTATTAATGAATAAATAACCACGCTAAACGAATTTTTTTTTTTGGTCCCGATGACATTCATTTATCGAGGTTTAACTGTATAAGACGAATTACTATTTATTGAGGGGTAGGGTCCTGACGGATCTCAAGGACCATTGGAGATTTGAAAAATCCGCCATCGGTTCTCAGTCGTTCACCACCTCCAAAATAAGACTAGTTATCCAACTCAACAGTGTTCTAATTCATTACTAGCCGGTTGGACAAATTTCCTGATCTTGTTATCCTCTTGATGATTTTGGTCCAAAGATGTCTTACTCATAAAAATAAAATTAGTCGGAAAAATGCAAAGAGTGCCACGAGAATTCGTACATTAGAGTTTAATGTCTAAATAAATGCTAATTGTCGCCATAGTTCATGTCGGACGTTACTTACGTACGTAGTGTACATGTGGAGTAGCTTGAGTTTAGTCAACATGTTTAATCCCTTTCAGATGATGTAAGCCTGCAATAATTGAAGAGAAAAGTATAATCTGAACTGCAGTTTTCAGATGGCTTTGCTATTTTGTTAAGCGGGTTTTGTTATAAAACTGGTATGTGGCGCGCTAACCACCAACTCCTTTTGTACCTGCCAATTTAGTTTATCGAATTAATTACATGGTCTATTCTATCGACATAATGTTAAGCTTTTTTAAAGGCAAGTTTGAGTACAAAATAAAATTTGGGTGACTAAACAATGATCAGTTTATAACATATTTGAATAGATTTAACCATCCAAATGGTAGAAAATATGTTTTTGTCGATGGTAATGTGACGTATTTTTTAACATGCAAAGTATGGCCTCGGATACAAATTTGTTGACCGTCCTGAAATACGGCAAACCAGAGTTGGAATTGGGCGGTGGAATGGAACGAAAAGAAAATTGAGTTAGGAACCGAACACTTAAAAACAACTTATTATAGGGGCGGCATTCTAATAGGAAAAAAAAGGTTATTACATGATCATTCTAGGTGTCCCTTATAAAAAAAAATACTGGAAATGACAAATTAACCCTCATAATTGATAACCTAGTTTAGTGTTAATGATTAATTTCACTTATATTAACTCAAATTCAAAACAAAATCAGATTTTTAAAGTTAGAAAAAAAAAGTTTAGAGGAGAAAAAAAGAAAAACTTGTGTGATACTTTGGAACCCTAGATTTTGATTCACTCAACCAAAATGAGTGATTCCAGTTGCAAATTTGAGATGGGTGAATCTCTATTTGATAGAGAAAACAGGTATATTTCTAAAGTACGTAAAAAATCATATTTTTTAAAATTTCAGAAGAACATACGATTGGAATTGAGCTCAGTACCAACCGTAACTATATGTTACGGTACGTAATGTATCAATTACCAACCGTAACTGGTTCAATTTTGGGGAAACCCCAAAAAATAATACCAGTTACAGTTGGTAATTTTGGTTGGTAATCGTAACCGTAACTATATCTTACGGTTCGTAACTTGGGAAAACAATACCAACCGTAGGAACTTACGGTTGGTAACTTTGGTTTCGTCTTCAACCGTATAAAAACTTAAAAATTAATTTTGAGACTCAGGATAATTTACGGTTGAAGAAGCAACAAACGTTACATGCCGTAACTAACATACGGTTCATAATGCGGTTTCAATTATCAACCGTAGGAACTTACGGTTGGTAATTTTGGTTTCGTCTTCAACCGTATAAAAACTTGAAAATTAGTTTTGAGACTCAGGATAATTTACGGTTGAAGAAGCAACAAACCTTACATGCCGTAACTAACCTACGGTTCATAACGCGGTTTCAAATACCAACCGTAACTGAGAAAATTTCTCAGACCCAAGAACATACGGTTGGTATCTTTGATGAATTCGATAGTACAAACCGTAGAAGCATCAAATTGTTCAGTTACGGTTGGTAATTGAAACAATACCAACCGTAGAAACAGGAAATCCAGAATTTTTATTTTTATTTTTAACCTAAAACCCTAATTTTTAATGGAGCATACACTTAAATTGAAGACAATAAACAAAATACTATCTGGGTTTTCCGAAACAACGATGAAATTTTCGATTGAAATGGAGGTGGTTACGGTTGTATTGGTGGAGAAGAGAAGATGAAAAGAAAAAAAGAAAAAACTGATTTTGATTTCTCTTCTAATTAGGTTTAAATATGATAGAGGACAAATCAGTATTTTCAATTAAAAAAAAGGGGCAAATTAGTCCATTTAAGATGAAAAGGGTAATCTAGTCAATTTACATCACCTTTAAGACATCCCCTAACCAACTAAAGGGACATTACTATCACTCTACCGCCCCTCTAATAAAACATGCCGCCCCTATAATAAGATTGCTTAAAAATGAAAATGCAAACCTGATCCAGAAGATGATCCGATCTAACCACCATCTCCCTGTAATTACAAAGAAGTTTATAAAAATGCATAAGATCTGAATTTTGGTCAACCTAATTAATACACGGATGCTATTTTTGATGGGCTCAACTCAACTGCAATAAATTATAATGCTAGTGTTCAGATTTTAAAGTCAAGCTCGGTGACCTATAACAATAGAAAATATTAAACTCCATGATTGTACTATGTAATCAAATCGATACTGCATAATACATGATCCAACTTGATATGAAGACATAGCCGAGATTTGAAAATGAGTAGTGAAAATGGATTTCAGCATAAATACAATATAGTTGTACGTGCACACCAGCGCGTACTATGCACCCTTACACCCTATTCAGAGATACACATGGTACGGTTGGGTTAAGTTAGTATAGTTTTGGCATTTACTAACATTAAAATCACCAGAAATGATTATTGAGATATATATAGAACCTTTTCAAAAACGGTTCAGCCGTGCTAGACACACCCAAACTTTACCGAGGGATTTAATCCGAGAGGGGTATTGATGGAAGAGATTAAAAAAATCAGCATTGCGATTAGGAATGGGCAGAGTGGGTACCATTTCCTATTTCAGTCGGGATAAACTTCGGCGAACTCTTTTCGGTGAATTTATTTTTATTGTCGGTTTGCAAAAATAATAGAGTTTTTTTTCTTCTGGAAACCGATATTAATTGAAAATGATATTACTTTTTCAAAATCTGATTTTGGTAGTCGGATTAACTTATAGAATTTTTGAAGTAATCATCGAATTTGTGGGATCTCTCCCATTTTTGGCCGACAAATCTATCCCTTCAAACATTTTTACCATTCCAGAATTTCAGAAAAAAACAAACCATATCACGTGGCCAAACTATCCGATCAAATCTAGTTTGCATCACTACAAATAATAGTAAAGGAATCTTAATAAAACCCAGCCAAGTTTTTTTAATAGCAATAGCCACATCAGGTGGCCAAACTAGCCAAATAAGGCTAATTTGCATCACTGCAATTAGCAGTAATGGGCTCTTGGTAAGATCCAACCAAATTTTTGTTAGAACGAGCGAATCAAAGTTATAGCAACTAAGATTATAAAAATAACAATAAGTAAAAGTTTCAAAGTGACGGGAACATAGGCCTTCTGAATTGGTAATAAGAGATCTAAATCGGTTGAGTCAGCATGAGAGTTTTGATAACAGTTTATGGAACTGATGACGTTAATGATGATCTTGATCTTGTCATTGATTTTGTTGTCTTTGTTTTCATTATTAAGGTTGGTGTTGCTCTTGCTGTTACAGTAATAGATTTTTCTCCATGTAGAATCATAATATAACTCTTGATGATTGAAGCAGACAATCAAAAACCCATAGCAATAAACCCAAAACTGAACAAAGAAGGGGTGTAGGGAGTATGAAACCCTACAAAATGCAAACAGTAAGAGAAAGAAGATACGCAGAAAAGCAACAAATAAAACCTAAATTTAGTAATAAATAAGAGAGAAGTTTGACCTAAAGAAGAAGAAATATTTTAGGTGGTGGTCGGCTAGGATCTGCTCCCATGGGAGCAACGATCCGGTGACAAACTAGGGTTTCTGGTGGGTTTCTCTTATTGTTGTGGAAGAAAGCAATATATGTTTGTTATTGTTCTAGCACCCATTCTTACAGATGGTTGGTGAATTTTGCCCCGTCTCATGTGGTAAGCAAGGGGCACTTTATTGTGTGTCGATTTTGGTGGAGTCTATTTTTATTGCTTCATCCAACATTTTTGTTAGTTATGAGCAATAATAATAATAATTAAATTTGCCATCACAATAATTAGTGATTTTGTAAACCTGTGATTTTTAAGGGCTTAATAATGTAGGCCAAATCTTACGATTGTAAACAAAAGAATCGAAAAACTTATTTTAAATCGTCGTTTTTCTATTCGGTTTAAGAGTGCACCAGAACCAAATTACAATCTAACAGCTTTCAAACACTAAAATCAATCGAAGTCGTTAGACATTTCGATAGTAGCACCGCTGTAGCCATCCAATAGCAGCTTCCCGGGAGGTCACCCATCCCTGGATTATTCCCTCTTGAGCAAGTTTAATTGTTGAATTTTCTGCCAACTCTAGAGCCAATTATGCTGAAAAGTCTCCGGTGTCTAGAAAGGACAAACCATTACTTATATTCCAATCGGGGAGCCTTACCTGTAGAATCATGGTATTACAATACCACCACCTTAAATTGGAGTCGTTCTCCGCTCGGGAATGAAATGACGAGGGTATCAAGTACACCACAATCTTTTCAATATCAACCTATATAAGATACACCTCGCATGATGTACTATAGATAGATACTAACAAGAAGATTGTTATATAGTATAAGTTCGGACCGAACCAACTATGGGATTAAACCAATTGTTTGATTAATGTACAAGTTATTTACTTTAATTATTAAGACAAGCTAAATAATGTGGAAGTAAAGTAAATAACACGACACAAGATTTTGTTAACGAGGAAATGCAAAAAAAAACATGGACCTAGTCCAGTTTTGAATACTCTCAGAATTAAGTTGTTATACAAAGACTAACTACCAACTTTGTATAGTTGAGACCAAGTAAACTAACTCCAAGTTACCTAGTTTTTTTCTATATCTTTGTGCCTAATACCAATCTGTCAAATGCACGTGAATCCAAAGATAGAATCCGTTATCATAAGTCCATTCATCCGTTGTGAAGGTTTCTAGCATTGAACTCTTTTGGATAGTATTCTGAAATAGTAAATGGCTAATCTATATTCTGTAACCGCTCTAAATCTCAAAAAAATTAATCAAAGATAATGTTGAGTTATACTCCTTTGTATCAGTTTAAAACAATCGAGATAATCAAATCTTAGTTCCCAACATATCAAATTCGGATCCTGAAGAGAACCACCAAACACACAACAAGTTATGAAATTCTATCAAAGATAAACCAACTTGTTGGATCCCAGACAATCAAGTGTACACAAAGTATAACCACAAATATCAAAAATCTATCAGTCTACACTTGATTCCCTTATGATCAATCACACACAGAACGGAGTCAGATAACGATGGATAATCATCAAGCCTATCTTAAGATCTTAAAAAAAAAACTGAACCTTATTGATCCTTGATCTAAATCAAGTGACATTATATCATAAGAGAATGATCACGGAATAAACAAACTGGGTGCAATCAAGGTTCAACTATCGTTAGTCAATAAAATTAATAATCGAAAACTAAAATAACAACACGAATCTAGTTTCCCACTAACGGTACTTCTAGACGCTTCTTGATCCCACACAAGTATTTAAAGAACAGACATAATTAGGTTACATTCCTCTCCAAGTAAGTGTTACAAATAATACTACTAGTCGGTTACACTGGCTAAAAAATAAAATGAGTGTGTCGGGATAAGTTTGTAAGAATATGATACATGTGTATCTTTATCTCTTCGATAATTAGTAATCCTCAAGCCGGATTAAGGATAGATTTCTACTTTGGGAAGGAATACTGATTTTTAGGCAGTATTCTTATATAAGGAAATATTCTTAGACAAGGTAATATTCCTTGATAAGGAAATATACCTAGAAAATGAATATTTCCTAGACAAGGTAATATTTCTAGATATGGAAATATATATTTAGATAAGGTAATATTCCTAGATAAGGAAATATACCTAGACAAGGAATTCTTTCTACCAAAGGAATTATTCCTAGATAAAAAAATACACCTAGAAAAGGTATTATTCTTAGATAAGGAAATAGATTCCGAAGAGGTTTTGGAAACCTTTAAAGTTATAAAAAGATATGTTTATCTCATAGCTAAGACATCTTGAGTGTGTAGTTTGAGATACAGACACACCTAGATCATAGAGGGAGGTTTGTGAGACAAATCACCTTGAGATAAGTTTGTGAGACAATTAATAATTGTAAAAGAAAACTTAACAAACAATTTAAGGTTATTTACCTAGAGAGATTGTGAGCGTAACAAAGAGAGAATTGTAATAGTTTTCTTGTTCACAATCTAGAGAAGATATATTTTCTTCGAATCTGGTTTCTAGTGCGTTATGTTTTCAACTTTTCCTCTATTATTATTTTGAATTCCGCCTCTATAATAATAGTCACCAAGGTACAGAGATCATACGTATCAAGTTGGTATCAGAGCCAGTGGGTATCAAGTGGGTATCAGAGAAAGGTTCATTTCTTTTAGGGGAGATTCCTGTGGTTTATGGTCTTCACCAGATCTCTCTACAAGCAGCTTGGTGAGTTACTCGAGAAGCAAGAATACGTTTAAAGAACAAGGGAAACAAACATGGGAAAGTCAGTTGATGATCCTAAGCAAAGCGAACCACAAACTATGGAAGAGAAGGTGGCTGCGCTACAAACAAACATGGAGTCTTATACACCCAAGACGAAGACGAAGAAAAATACTACATTTTCATATGGTGTTTTTGAAGAAAAGAACGAGGAAGAAGAAGAACCACTCGAACAATATTGCGTTATGGAGAAAAGATTGACTAATACAAGAAGAAGAGTTATGGATGATTTTCAAATTAGACGTCAAGGTCAAGTTTCTAGCAAAGAGAGACGGTTCAACAAGGTGAAAGAAATCTCGGGTTCCCTAACTTCCAAATATAACTTTCACATGAGTTTAAGTTCTTGAGTGGAGGCGCATGATACATGTGTATCTTTCTCTCTTCGATAACTAGTAATCCTCAAGATATATTAAGGATAGATTTCTACTTTGGGAAGGAATACTGATTTTTAGGCAGTATTCATATATAAGGAAATATTCTTAGACAATGTAATATTCCTAGATAAGGAAATATACCTAGAAAAGGAATATTTCCTAGACAAGGTAATATTTATAGATATGGAAATATATACCTGGATAAGGTAATATTCCTAGATAAGGAAATATGCCTAGACAAGGAATTCTTTCTACCAAAGGAATTATTCCTAGATAAAAAAATATACCTAGAAAAGGTATTATTCTTAGATAAGGAAATAGATTCCGAAGAGGTTTTGGAAACCTTTAAAGCTATAAATAGATATGTTTAGCTCATAGCTAAGACATCTTGAGTGTGTAGTTTGAGATACAGACACACCTAGATCATAGAGGGAGGTTTGTGAGACAAATCACCTTGAGATAATTTTGTGAGATAATTAATTATTTTAAAAGCAAACTTAGCAAACATTTTAAGGTTATTTACCTAGAGAGATCGTGAGCGTAAAAAAAAAGATAATTGTAATAGTTTTCTTGTTCAAAATCTAGAGAAGATATATTTCTTCGAATTACTACTTGTGTCTCTGTTTTCTAAGTTTCTCGTCTATTATTATTCTGAATTCTGCCTCTATAATAATAGTCACCAAGGTACAAAGTTCAATACGTATCATAAGAACATACTACACTATTCATAGACCAAGGTAGTTCGGATACCAAGGAATTTCCATAACCGAAAATATCAAAAGTTATGCAATGAATACCAAATTTTGGTTTTGTCTAGTTCCGACAGATATCCAACTAATATACCGAAATCTCTCATGGATGGCAACTCAATATTAGCTAACATATAAGTATACAGAAACCGAGAATACAATTTTTATAAGGGATCAGCACTACAAGTGATCCCCAAGGTAGGGATTAAACATGCTAGAGATCCCAATTAGGAATCGTTCCTACTAAAGATATCCAATAGGAATCGGACCACGAATAAATCCCTTTGATCCCTTTCAACTACGAAAATAGTTTCACAAGTCTACTTCCTTAAACTCATGTAGTTAAACATAGTTTTCAGGGCATGGATTCAACCCAAAGTTCAATACACAATCTAGTAAATAATTACACAGATAGTGTTATGTCGCATATAAGAAGTTTAAAAGATAAACTTTATACTTTGTATTCTAATATACTAAAGTTATATAACAACTTGTATATTCTTCCTTGACACTTTGATGATACATTTTAAGGACCAAGTCACCAATATCAGAGATTCATATATATAACTTCGTATGTTATGTTTTTATTATAAACGAAATGAAAGCAATGTAAATACAAATGTGTTGATGGGTGAAAACGATTTGCTGGTTTTTGAGGAAAGTAAAGACTCAGGCGTATGGACAGAGACTCCTCAATCAAGAAAATTTCCTAAACCTTTAGCAAACAGATACATTACATGGGAGTGCTTTGAGTTCTAGAGATCAATCTATAGGAATCCGGCCTGAACCAAGACAATGGTCGTTCCAGAGTCAATTCGGTCAAAAAGAGGGATGAGGGTCGATCTGTATGAGGGAAGCTGGGAAGTGTGTGGAATTAATAAGTATTGAAGGATTGTGGATGTATTGGAGACTTCTACTGAATTCTGTTGAGTTAAGTTCAAATAAGTTATGTTGTTCAATCATGGGTTGATTGACTTATTTATATGGCAGAAATAATAAACACATTGATCTCCAGTAAGTGTGATGGTTGCAGAGGAGTGAAAGACTGGGGAAGTGGGAAATCATGGTTAAACCAGTTCCTTGTGCGTGGGATAATTGGTTAATTGTAAATCCACTACTTTACTAACTTCTTCAACTGCTTGCACGACTTACTAAGATTTCTCATTGTGGGTGTACATACGTGTCGTATGCCTCCAGACCAAAACCCTAGTGAATATCTCCTCATGTGACATGATTGATGTCTCATGAATGTGGAGTCTACAAGGTAGACGTGTATTTAGTTGGTCAATTGTTGACTTGACTAGACCATGAGTGTTATCCTTTATGTTCAAGCATAATGAATGAATGTGATATGCTCTGAGATTCATGGATTGAGCATAAGGTGTCTGCTAGGACAGAATAATGCACAGACGTCGAGTCCGATAAATTGTGATGTATCATTTTATCAGTTGAGGAAATAATGATGTTCTGATAATTTGGATCGACGCGCGTCCGATGAGATTGTTTTATCATGGACATATTCTGATATGTCAAGCATTTGACAAGAAATCAGATGTTGCTGAGTTATAAGTTATATAGGGTGCTAATTCCTGATCTACTATGTCATGAATTGTTAAATGACAAAGTAGAAATTAAAGTATAGTAAGTATTGAATGATCGGATGTCCAATTGGATGATCTATGGACGTTCGTTGGATGATCGATGGACGTACAATGGATGATCGTCCAAGTGGGTGGCCATCCAAATGATGGTGCTCTCTGACAGTCGAGAAATTAAAATATTGGTAGCAGGACCGAACATTAAAATTAATTAAAATATTGATTGATGGATCAGTATGAAAGTTATCGACGTTTATAGAATTATAGTAAATTCAAAACCCTAATTTTGGAGAACCCTGAATCATGAAGATGCAGAGTTGTTCAAGGAATATCGACCAACTGATCGATGTCGTATGCGTCAAAAATAAATTACTTTCTCACTGCTCAAAATATATAATATAGCATGGGCAAGAAAGGATCGTTCCCACGGAGAGGTCTTGGGTTGTCAAGTTGTTTCGGTTTCCTATAATAATAATTGAGGGGTTTTCTGATTTTTGTAAAGTAAAATAATATAAAAGCAAAACAAAGAAATAAAGCACGTAGATCAAAGATGTAAAGATATTGGTTAAGGATTTTGTTTCAATCACTAACACGCTCTTGTCATAATAACTAGAATTGATATTTAATCTCAACTTTTATCAAAGGCCCTAGAATACATTGATTGCAAGAATATCCCGCTAATTTCCTCTTGTCATCAACAAACACATTAAAAGATGCGAGTATGAGTTCTATCTAAAAGAACAACCTAACGTGTAAGAGCACTAATCAAGTTTAATTCCCAAGATGCATTAAGTTCTATGAAATCAGGCCAATCAAAGCAATCGAACGTGTAAAAGCACTAATCCGATTTAACAAAGGTTATGGTTTACATATGATCATAAGAATATATCACTACAAACTATAATCATATTTATGCTACTTGTAATCAGGAATTATCACTTTTCCGTATAATAACCCTAATCTAGCAAAAGATATGCATGTGAGTTCTATCAATTTGCAAATTGACAAAACAAACATTCAATCATACACGACGATATTTCTAGTGAATCATTATCGATAAATATGAGACAAAACTAATATATTGAATCAAAGAATCGTGTAATGTAAAATCCAACTAATCCATTAACCAAAATAAAATCAAGTATTCATAGCATAGGAGTTCATAACAAGAAGGAAGAGAAAGCCTATCATGTTTCTAAACCCTATAACAAAAGTAGAAGATAAAAGATAAGATTAGGGAGATAAAAGCCTCCCTTTTATATTTGAACCTTAATTTGGGGCATACAGGTTAATTTGGGGGCATATGTAATAAGACAAAAACAAGGTGGCTAATAGTAATTTTAGGGTAGCCCTTATCACCCTCTTTTCAAAAATGCGAAAATACCCTTGACTGATTAGTTTTAAATTAGCATTAATTTGATTGATTAGTTGTTAATGATTGTAGTTAGTTTAGTGTTTATTTAGGATAATAATTGACTTTTTAATGAGAGTTAGTAATTTTTTTTAGAAAAAGAAAAAGAAGAAGAAGGGGAGGAAAAAAAAAATCTTTGAGATCTTTGTGATTATTGAGAGATGTCTGATCCAAATTCGAGTGAGGAAAGTGAATCTTCATCACGTAAACCTAACATATCAATTACGATAGAGATCCGGATATGTCTTATTCGTTGGATTATGAAAATGATTTTACCCAAACTCAATCTCAAACTCAACTTTTTTCTCAATCTTAAGATGATGACTTTTTGGAGCCAAATCCCGAAGATGAGTACATGGATGAGGAACCCAATGCTAATAATACATAGGTATGGTTGTAGACGTTGTTTAATGTCCGTTTTGTAGCTTGAATTCACCAATTTTTTTAATTTTTGTATGTAATTCGACGCAACAGAGTTAGGTTCGGCAGATAATTTGTATGTCGAACCTTGATAAATAAGAACAGTTCGGTTTGTAAGATTGAATTCTTTATAATCCAAATTATCATTGAATTATTTTCCCACAAAATAAATTACATGGTTCGGCTTAACGAGGATGTTCTAATGAGCCGAACTTCAAAGATCGGCTTTCAAATAGTATTGCAAATGAGCCGAACCTAACCCCAAACGATAGTTAAGTCTACTAATGGAGAACATCAACGTCCAAATTAAACTCATTCAAATCAATGATATATTATCGTCTTCTTTAAGAAAATGAAAAGACGAAAACAACGCAAAAAGAATGAGGCCATTCCGACATCGGACGAAGAAGTTATGTCCAAAATAAAATCTTAAAACTTGAGAGTACAGAGATAAGTTCGGCTGATAACTCATCATCACGAGTTAGCCGAACCTGGAGCCTACAAAGCAAGATTTTCGAAGTGTTTACAGAGATAAGTTCTGTAGTAGCTAGAAATCCCACACTACACCCCTCACAAGAATTCATAATAATCAACACATCTTTAAAAGATTAAGAACAACACTTTTATTAATTGATTCACATAAATGTTACAAGAAATGGAAGAAAACAAGAATATAATTGTTCTTTTCACTTTCTCTCTCCTATTGACTTGCTCAACACTCAAAAAATATCTCTCTCTCCCTTATGCATGTTCAACTCTTTATATAGGGATTTACATAGTGGATGACAACTAATTTGTCCTTTAATTTCAGATATGACTTGCGATATTCTCGCAAGAGTTATATTGTCACATCTTCGCAAGCATTCTAATTATCGCAGAATCGTCATACATTTCTCATGTTTCTGCCATCGTCATCTGTTACGTCATTCTTCAAATTACTCTGTGACGCTCGCAATGTGTTATTAACCCAACTTCGCAAATATGTCTTTCCTGCGATATTCTGATCCTACATCTTGCCTCTTCTCATGTCTTCTCTGCGAAGAAGAGAATGTCATGAGAAATTATTTTTCAAAATGCCGCAATTGTTCATCTTCTCCTTCTTCATCTTTTCCTACCGACAAGGTCCCTGAATTAAGCATAACTGTTTACACGTGTTTATTATTCTCATAATTACTGGCACGTTTAGTATTAACCGGTCATCTTCATTTGTCTATTTAAAGAGAGATCTGGAAGAAAGATAATTTCTTTCTTTTGTTTCATCTTCATCTTCTTCATCTTCATACCCTCTGCAAATCTTTATCATCTGTAATTTTCCTTTTCTTTATCAAATTTATCTTCATGCTACTGTTCTTCTCCGCTTTCATGGAATCTCCAAGGTTAGTTTTCCTTCTTTTGCTGAAACTAATTTTGTTTTACTGAATTCATCTTGTTTGTTCTTTATTTAATTCCAATACTGTTTCTGTTTCAGCAAAAGCACTTCCAGTACTAAATTTACAGTTCAAAACCCTAATGCTCCCAAAGAATTGCATCCCAAGGTTCTTGCGAGAAAGAGAAAGTCTGCGAATGACAAGGTAGTAAGAAACATGGATATTTTTAATAACAATATTGTTACCTTTGTTTCTTATCTGAGTTGTGATTCACAGGGTGATGGAGATGCCACCAAACCTAGCAAGAAGTCTCGCCCACCTAAAGTTGTTGACTTTTCTGTTTCCTTTCCCAAACGTAGCCTTTCAGCTTCTTCTTCGCAAGCTGATCCTCCACTTCATGTTTGCGAAAATGTCGCAGCAATCCCAAACCTCGCAATAAGCTCAAACCTCGCAATAAGCTCAAATCCTTTTATGGATGAAATTCCCATTGCACAACCTGTTGCAGATGAAACTTTTTCTTCTCCTGTGACCAACACTCCTCAAATTACTCCTACCATAATCTCACCCTCTGATCTTCCTCAAATTTCACCTTCAGATAACATCTCTTTAACAAAAAGTGATGAACATCAACTTTCTGTTATCACTACTACTACTACTACTACTACTCCATCTGTGTCTCTCCCTTTTTCTAAGGAGACCGCGGACGGAGTGGATCTTGGCTTCAAGGTTTTATCTGATCTCTTAATTGGTGCCAAGAAGTCATCTTTGGATCCTCCGAATCTGGTGTATACGAAATTTTAGGTAGATATCTTAGTTCTGATAGGAGAGCTTCGTAAACACTCTTAGAGAAAGAGGTTGAAGTTTTGAAGGAGAATCTTCATCTTGAATACCATAAGTTTCAGAATGCTTCTTTGGATTGCGAACTTCTTCGCAAGAAAAATAATGAATTAAAAGGTATGAATTTCTTATCTTTGTTTTTAGCTTTCCTCTTAAAAAACTTGTTCTTTCCATGTTGTTCATTCTTAAATTATTTTTTCGCTTGTTAAGCTTTAAATCAGAAACGAATGATGGATATATTTCAGTTTGAATCTGCTGCTGAAGAAATTCGCGTTGATAGAGATAGTTGGATGGATCGATATAACCGATTAGATAATCTTCATACATATTCCGTTGATCAAATAGATAATCTTACCAGAGAGAATACCCAATTATTTCAAGAGCAAATCTCATTAAGTAGCGAAATATCTCGTCTCTCTTATTCTTTGACTAAAGCTAACTTAGAGATGGAAACTTTATCAGATGAAAACAAAACTCTTTCTCAGGAGAAGCGAACACTTTTAAATTTGGTGGCGATTTCCTCGCAGAAGTTACGTGTTCTTCAAAAAGTAAGTGATAGTCAAGAACAATCTCTTTATTCGCTGAAAAATGAACTTAAAGAAGTAACTGAATCATCCATTGCTGAGAAAAATACACTCATTCAAGGTGGAATAACTTTAAGTGTAAAGGCCAATCAGCTTCAAGAACAATATTCCAAATTAGAAGAATCCCACTCTTCACTTGCGAAGGAAAACACTTATCTCATTTCTAAAGAAAAGAAACTAAAATCTCGTTTGAAAGGTCTAGTTGGAGATAAATTTGATGATGCCATGAATCATTGGGAGAATGCTTGCTTGGCATTAATTCAAAATCTAATATCTCAAAAGGAAGGTAGTCATTTTGACTGCCTCAAATATCTTTCTTTTGTTAAAATTTTTTGCAATGTTTTCCTTGCGAAGTGCTCGCCTGAATAATTTTTGTTTTTCGTAGAATCTGAAAGAAAGAATCAATCTTTTGTTACTTTCTTGGACTCTAAACTTGCGAAGCTTTGCAAAGAAAATGGATTACTTACTGCTCACCTTGCCCGCTCTCGCGATCAAGCAGAAATAAAGTATGACTATCTTGAATATTTCAAAGACATGGAGATTAGAAACCGTGACAGAGCTTTCCTTCGCCAGGCTCATCTTAGTGCTGAAGTTCTTGTGAATGAGGTTCTGCTGTCCAAATCTCTTTCTCTTGTATCACTCAAACCTTTGGAAGTAGATAAAGATAAAATTTCTCGGGCTATTGATAGTGATCTTGATTATGGAAATGATGAAGATAATATTTCCCTACAAGATGTAGAAGCAGAAGAAGAAGTCTCTAATAAAGAAGGAGATGATGATGATGAAATAACTATTGGTGATAAGTCAAATGTGGAAGAAACCAGAGCCGACCAGAATGAGGAGAACATTGACAAAGGTGATAAAGCTAGTGGAGATGATAAGGCTGGCGAGGACACTAATAATAAAGCTGGCGAAGAATATATTGAAGTCTGAATTCTGAATTTATTTTCTTGAATCACTCTTTCTCCTCTTGCGAACAATGTATTTTGGATCTCTTTTGGAATCAATTTTGCTTTTGGTATTTTTAGAACTTGCGAGAAAGATAATGTCATCTTATTTATCAATTCCCATACTTTCCCATCATTATCTTTCTTGTGATATACGATCTGCATGAAAGATGATTAGAACTTTATAAAAAGAATTTACTTTATTATGTGGTCTTATTTTGCCTTCCCAAGTAAAGGTCTTATTTTGCCATCTTTTGCATTGCGACAAAATCGCAGGACGTTTCTACACTTTCATGTAGAAACCCATTGATCTTGCCTTATCTTTTTATTTTTTTGTATTTTTGTTGCGACAATATGACAGGTCTAAATTTTCTTGCAAAATTAAATCCCCATAACATTGTCGTCTTGCGACGAGATCGCAAGACGTCTTTACACTTGCATGTAATGAACCATTGATATCGTCTTATCTTCTCTGTTGTATTATTGCCTCTTCAAGACTGTTGCACAAATATGACGAATCTTAATACTCCCGTGAGTAAGAAGTTTCATGACATTTGTGTCTTAAGACACTTATCAGCTCCCTAATGGAGGGTGCCGCCCTTATCTTCCCCATGGTTGCCCTTTCAAGGAGACGTACATCGTCCATACAAGACTAGATCCTCCCATCCATTCTTAACAACAACTAGTTGTGTTCGCAGCCTCTTATCCCTTTTGCCTATATGGCTTATGGTTATGAGACTGCACCCTAAGTGGGGTTTTCTTCGGGCCGAATACACCATAGCCAAGACTTACCAAGAATGGCCAGGGTAGTTTCATATGCCCCAGGCACTCTTGGATCAACCGTGTACTTCGGCGCCTTGGTCATACTCTGCACCCCTTAGGAGATATCTTATTACCTTAGTCGCCCAACTCAATTCATATGCTCAAATTGATAATCCAAGGTGTCTCTCCTGGATAGGCTTTTATTGACCCCAAATCTCCATGACTCAGGTTTTAGCAGCGGTGTAACCTTATCGCTGAGTCATGTTACATATACCTTCCTTTTATGACGTACTTTAGGTCTTACATTTGCCTCTTGCGAAATTTTATTCGCGAACTAGGGTGTACGCCATAAAGGTTTGTCCCATTCTGGATCTTAAAGATTATTTCTTGCGAAATTTTCACATATTTTCATTCTTTCTTTTGATATTTTTCAATCTCACACCTTCTTTTTCATAAAATCTTTGTATTCATTCATTTCATTTTAATCATACATTATTTCGCGATTCACTTCTTCGAAAAATCTCTTAAGGGTAATATATTTTTAAGTATAATTTGTTCCATGGTCTGCCAAGCCTCTGACCCACATCTCTACCTTCAGGATCCATCAATTTATATGCACTGTTTCCAATTATCTCTTTAATGATATAAGGCCCATCCCATTTTCTCGCTAATTTTCCACCACCTTCTCGCTGATAATCTGGCGTCTCGCGAAGAACTAAATCACCTGGATGAAATTCACGTGGTTTGACACGCTTATTGTATTCTCGTGCTAATCTCCGTTTATAATTCTCCATATGTTGTAAAGATTTTTCTCTTTTCTCTTCTAATTCATCCAATTTTCTTAGGATCATTCCAGCACTAAGATTCTTCTCCCATGCCTCCCTTTTTGTCGTGGGTATAGCAACTTTTGTTGGTAACACTTCCTCAACCCCATATGTCAAACAGAAGGGTGACATTCCCGTTGCCTCTCGCCTAGTTATGTTGTAATCCATATCGCATTATGTACTTGTTCGCACCATGCTCTATTATGTCCCTCCAACTTTTTCTTTAATATATCTGTGATCGTCTTATTTGTTGCCTCTGCTTGCCCATTATCCTGTGGGTATAGAGGAGTGGATTTTCCGTATTTTATTTTAAATGCATTAAGCAACATCTCGATATTCTGCCCTTCAAATTGCTTCCCATTATCAGATACCAACTGTGCTGGAATTCTAAATCTGCATATGATATTTTCAAAAATGAATGTAAATATGTCTTTGTCGCGAATGTGTTGTACTGCTTTTACTTCTGCCCATTTTGTGAAATAATATGTTGCGACAATTAAGTATCTTTTTTGTCCGGTTCCTGGTACAAATGGTCCCACAATATCTAACCCCAACTTTCCAAAAGGCCACACACTGGTTGAGGATGATATGGGTGCTCCAAGTGCATGTATTCTCTTTCCATATCGCTGACAATCTTCGCAACGCCTTGATACTTGTTTTGCATCTTCATGCATATATGGACAATAATAACCTTGTATTTTTGCCCTATATTCCAAAGATCTTCCTCCGTTGTGGTTGCCAGCATCTCCACTATGCAGCATTTTTAACACTTTATCTCCTTCTTCTCGTGTCAAACATCTAAGTGATGGTCCATTAAATGATTTTCTATATAATATCCCATATCTTAATTCATAATTTGTTGCACGACTCTTTAATTTTTGTGCCTCCAATCTATTTCTTGGTATTTCCCCTCTTGCTAAATATGCATGAAGTTCTGTTCTCCAATCTGTGATATTGTCATTTGGCCCTTCTTCACCACCTTCTACTATCATTACATCTACTTCTTATTCCTCTTCTTTATTGATTGATGGTGATAATAGTGTCTGTATCTTTATGCATCTCGCAGTTGGATCTGTCATCATGCTTGAAATGAAATCATAAGCATCTGCGAGCCTATTACTTTTCCTTGATATATGCCTCCAATTTATTTTTGGGATTTTTGCTGAAAATTCTTCAACAAGTTTCTTGTATTTCTTCAAGGATGGTTCATTTGTTGTGTATTCTCCTTTTATCTGGCGAATGACTAGCTGCGAATCACTGGTAATTCTAGCATTTTCTAATTTCATTTATATTGTGAATTTTTGGGCATGCACCACATCTTCATGTTCTGTTTCATTATTAGTGGATGCGAACTCCAACCTAAATGAAAAAGCCATCTTTGCTCCCTCTGGTGAAATTAAGATAATTCCAACTCCATTACCTTCCCCATTTGGGGATCCATCCACCAATATCTCCCATCTATTTGGTTCTGTTAACAAGTCTTTAGGATCTCCTTGTTCTTCTTCTATATCCATCATTTCCTCAACAGGTTCATCATCTTCTAAAGCAAATTCTGCTAAAAAGTATGCGACAACCTGTGACTTTGGTGAAGATAACACTTCATATTTAATTTCAAAATCTTGCGCATCCCATCTTTCTATTCTGTCTGATCTTTTTGAATTCTTCATTACCGATTCAATTGGTACCTTTGTTAACACTTTAACTTTATGTGCCTGGAAATATATGCGAAGTTTAAAGATCGCATAAACTAAATCTAAAATCAATTTTTCAATTTTAGAATAATTTCTCTCTGCGGCATTGAACGTCTTTCTGATGTAGTAAATTGGTTTTTCAACTCCTGCATCTACTCACAGTAGCAAAACACGTAGTGCATGCAAAGTTGTCGCAAGATAGATTAGCAGCTCTTCTCCCGGTTCTTCCTTTTGTAAAATAGATGTATTCGCTATGTATTCTTTTATTCCTTGAAAATCCCTCTCACATTCATATGTCCATTTGAATTTTGTTCCTTTTTTTAGTATGCTAAAGAAATGTTTACATTTATCAGATGATCGCGAGATGAACCTTCCCAATGAAGCTAAGAGTCCATTTAGCTTTTGCACATCTTTTACTGTCGATGGTGTTGGCATATCGCGAACTGCTTGCACTTTTTCTGAATCAACTTGTATTCCTTCCTTGGATACAATGTATCCTAAAAAAATTCCTGACGCAACTCCGAAAATGCATTTTTATGGATTCACTTTGATGTTAAAATGCCGCATCTGCTCAAAAATCTCCTTCAGATCTTTTACATGGTTTTTAGCTTCTTTACTTTTTATCAACATGTCATCTACGTACACCTCTAATGTTTTGTATATCCACTTTGCGAATACCTTCTCTACCATCCTTTGATATGTTGCTCCTGTGTTTCGCAAACCAAATGGCATTTTTGTATAACAATATAATCCTCTTGGAGCGAAAAAAGCAGTATGTTCTTGATCCTCTTCGGCGAGAGGTATCTGGTTGTATCCTTTATACCCATCTAGAGAAGATATTCTATCATTTCCTGCTGCTGATTCGACCATTTGAGGTATATCTGGTAATGGAAAGTTGTCTTTAGTACAAGCCTTGTTTAGATCAGTAAAGTCTATGCAAATTCTTATCCCATTATTTTTATTTAGAACCACAACCATGTTTGCTATCCACTCCGGGTATTTTGCTTGTCTTATAATTCCTGCATCAAGCATTTTCTGTAGTTCTTCTTTTATTTTAGGATGGTAAGTTGTTGCGATTTTTCTTATTCTTTGTTTACATAGTCTTGCGTCTTTGTTGATCTCCAATTTATGACATGCAACTGATGGATTTATTCCAGGCATTTCATCCATGTTCCATGTGAAAATATCTTTATATTCTCGCAAGAGATTGACGGTTCTTTCTTCCTCATCTGCATCCATCTTAGTTCCAATTTTAAACATTTTAGGTTCTTCTTTAGTTCCAATATTTTCTTGTTTTGTTGGTTCTGCTGCAGTGTAACTTGCTTCAGGTTCTCCCATTGGTGTTGGTTCTTTTATAATTTTCGCTTGGTATTCCTTTTCCTTCTTCTGCTCTTATCATGTAGATTTTAAACTCTTCTTCTTTTTTTGCCTCTTTCGCCATCTTCATGCGAGCTTTTCGCTTCTTCACTCGTCCTTCATAATTTTGTACCTCAATATTATAACATAGTTTCACACCTTCAATATCTCCCCTAATTTCGCCAATCCCGCTTGGCATAGGAAACTTGATGCACTGATGTAATGTTGATGCTACAGCTTTGATTGCGTGTATCCATGATCTTCCCAACATCATGTTATATGGCGACTCCATATCCACCATGCATAGCGTTATTTTTGTTTCAATTTCTCCCAGCGAAATTCTCACTGTTATTTCTCCTTTTGGTTTAGTTGTGGACTTTCCAAAACCATGAACATTATATGTTGGACGAGACATTTCTTCATCTTTGTATCCCATTCCTTTGTATGCATGATAAAATATTACATCCACTGAGCTTCCCATATCTACCAAAGTTCTATTCACCGCCCATTCTTCCATAGATTTTGTTGATTCCTCCTTTTCTTTTCGTATGGCTGTTACTGTGATTACTAAAGGAGATGTGTGGTTCAAATTTTCTTCTGGTATATCTGCCATTGTGAATGTAATTTTCTTCTTTTCTCAATCTTTCAATGGAGATATTTTTTCTACCATCATAATCTTCTTTCCTTCAAAATCTCATTTATGTATCCTCCCTCTAATGTTTTCATGGAATTCATTAACCATCGTTTTTGTGATTACATTACACTCTAATCTTCTTTTATTCTCATTGATCTTAACCATATTTTCTCCAACTTATTTGTTATTTTCTTTTATCATTTTTTCAATTTAAACAGTTTTCACAATAATCTCCACAATCTCTAATCAAATTTTGTTGATTTGATTATCTTCAGTCACTGTTTCTAGCGCCAATATGTAGTAGCAAGAAATCCCACACTACACCCCTCACAAGAATTCATAATAATCAACACATATTTAAAAGATTAAGAACAACAATTTTATTAATTTATTCACAGAAATGTTGCAAGAAATGGAAGAAAACAAGAATACAATTGTTCTTTTCACTTTATCTCTCCTAATGACTTGCTCAACACTCAAAAAAGATCTCTCTCTCTTATGCATGTTCAACTCTTTATATAGGGATTTACATAGTGGATAACATCTAATTTGTCCTTTAATTTCGGATCTGACTTGCGATATTCTCGCAAGAGTTATATTGTCACATCTTCGCAAGCACTCTAATTATCGCAGAATCGTCACACATTTCTCATGTTTCTGCCATCGTCATCTGTTACGGCATTCTTCAAATAACTCTGCGACGCTCGCAATGTGTTATTAACCCAACTTTGCAAATATGTTTTTCCTGCGATATTCTGATCTTACAAGTTCGTCTTAAAAGTAATCTAATCGAGTCAGCCGAATCTGACAACCACATGGGATAAATTTCATTTGTCAGGTTCGGTCGGTAAAGGTTGGCAAGGTATTAGCCGAAGACACTGTGATGGGGCAAAAATTGACTTTTATCTCAAGGAGAAACGTTTTAGGAAGGATTCTAAAGCCTAACTTCGAGAGCTCTATATAAGAAAATCCTTAAGAAGAGATCTTTCAATCTTTATCATCTCTTTACACCACATTTTATCATTCATAATATCTTCCACATCATAAAAAATACATCCAAAGGTCTAAAACGACATGCATCAATTTAAAGAAGAAAAATCAAGTTAGAGGTTCACGATCACCACCATATTCATCATCCCCCCCCCCCACCCCACACACACACACACCACCACCACCACCATCTTCATCATCACCTCATACTACACCCTTATTTTCATCATTATCATCCTCTTGTTCTACATGCAAACATCCACCCGTGTCATTTCGCCTTTTCCCTGCATGCAAGTTTTTGGTGCCACCACCTCGAGGTTTGGGAGTTCTTGAATTAGAAGGAGTCACTTCCATTGTTATCCTTTTAAGGTTCTCTTTGAATTTTCCTGGATGGATGCTAAAACAAATGATACACCTTAATTAATTTTCCAAACTAAATAAATATGACTCTACTAAAAATGTGATAAGTCACCTATAAATGGACAAGTTTATAGGAATCTATTAGCCATACACAGAGTAAAGTTCGGCATATTCGATATTTATCAAAATGAGCCGAACAATGTGCCGAAAAGTGTAAGATGGATTATTCAAGTTCAGCTGATTATCATAAAAAATATTTATAAATGTTAGGCTGATTCGATATTCAAAACACAACATGTTTTTCAGCCGAACTGTTCTTCGTATGTAGAAGAAAAAAAAATCGACTGATGAATGTCAGTCGAACACTACTGTGTAACTACCAAAATCACAAGGAATCATTGATTACATGTCATGAAATCAATGAAATACGAAAAAAAACAAGCAATGAGTTTGTGGGAAATACCTTTCTATGTGCAATTTTATGGAATTGGGGTCTATTTATCGCTCTCCCACACCAATTAATCCATTATCCTCTTCATTTCCATCTTTTCCAAAAACCCTAGATTGAGATGCTACAGAAGCAACACCATGATTCAGCGTCTTACCTCTAGCACATTGCTTATAACGAGGTCCCATATATGGGTTTAATCAAAAGCTTAATAAAAAAAAAATCAAATTTTGAGAATTTGGTAGCTGTTTTTGGAGAAGAAGAGGAGAGAGAAAGGGTTTTTGTTTTTAAAAGTTTAATTATTTTTTTATTAAGTAACGGTTAATTAGTGGGTAACGGTTAATTAGTGGGAGGATAGTTAATTAGAGTAACCACAATGGTCGACCAAAACTAAAATTTTAGTCCAGAAACCAGACGCAGTCGAACGGAGTAAAGATCAAAAACCAGACTAAAACCAAAAACCAAACCATATTTGGTCTTTAGTTTGGTTTATAGTCGAGCGCAACTTCAAAGTACGCCTGGTACCGGGCGGAAATTAAAATTACGTTTGAGCTGGGGCGCAAATTAAAATTACGCCTGAATTGGGGCATAACTTGAAGTTACGCCTGAAGTAATTGGGGTGCAACTTTAAAGTGCACCTGGACTGGGGTATAACTTTAAAGTGCGCCTGGACTTGGGTTGGGGCGTAACTTTAAAGTGCGTCTAGCTTGGGGTCGGGGCGTAGCTTTAAAGTGCGTCTAGATTGGGATGCAAATTTAAAGTGCGTCTGCACTAAATTTTACTCCATCACCGTAGCGTGCAACCCCGAGTATAACCAAAAAATTTCAGTTTTTAGTCTTTAGTTAGTTATAGTATGGTCGCACCACTGCAGTTGCTCTTAGTGGATGGTTAATTAGTGGGAGAGTTTTAGGATTAGAATTTAATTAAGTGGAAGGGTAGTATTGTAAATTAAACTATGCAGGGGTATTATAGTAACTTAAGCATCATTAGGACATCCCTTATAATTTTGCATTGGGTGCCATCATAAGTTGAATGCCCCAAAATTAACCTGTAAGGTTCTTATATTTTACCTTCTCTGTTGGAAACTAGGTTACTCCAAAATACGTCTTTACCAGCCCATTAGCCGAGCCCAGGTCAAAATCCATCTGAGTTGATTACCTGGATCAGTGAGTCAACTCACTATAATCCGATTCCAACAGAGTTTCCTCTGTTTTTAACCGATCCAGGCCAATTTCAGCCCTTTTACACTTCTTCTCTTTCCCTGAACATTATTCAATCAACCCTAGCATGCATCTATCATCCATCTATTATATGCACTAACACACTTCAATAGCTCCACAATCTCTCTGTAATGTCCTCGGCTACAAATACCACTACTTCTGCCAATTTCACCCTACCCATAACTCTTCTTGTGCACCACCAGTTCTCCAGAACAATCCACACCAACAAATTGCATCTCAATCTCATCTTAATCACCAGCAAGAACACCATATGTAGCTGCATATCACTTGCCAGTCCATTGCAGTAGCATAAAATCACACCTCATGCGGCAGACTCAACTGCTCCATATCCACTGCAAACCAACAACACCAATTTATCCAGCCAAACTCCACCTATAACGCCGAGCTCAGACCATTCATCTCATCAGACTCGCACTTCACTCAACCCTTCTTGCACTTACTTCATTTACTGCAACTCAATTCACCATCAGTTCCAGAACCCATATGCTCCATTATCATCTTAGCGAAATGCATCTACAGCAACAACATTAGTCTCATCTCAGCTTCCTAACGCCAATTCCAGCACCAGAACCTCTACCAATTTTGTTGTTATTATATGTCTCTTGTTGCAGCTGTATAACAATAAAGAAACTACCCACAGAAGAAATACCATATCATCCTCTGAGGCAGCAACCATCTTTGTCCCTGAATTCACCCAATATCACCATCTAAATCTCTTCACAATCACAAACAACCCATGTCTTCTCGCAACTCAGATTCAAACCCATTCAAGAACAACACACAGCTTCACCACTATGAGCATTTGTATCTCATTGCCAAATTCAATTCTCAATTAACATAGTATACAAACCCATATCCTTATTTTCTCAGCAGCTATCACCTGCAGTTCAATCACAACCATTGCAAACACCGTTGCTTCATCGTGCAATTCAGTTCAGCTACAAACAACATCATAGTACCAAACTGCAATCCCTTCTAACCTTGTCCATCAATGAACTTTTTCATCACTTCCACTGCTTCAACCAACTACAACACCACTAGTTAACAGCTTTCATTCTCTTCTCAACTGCAGCATAACTTTATCAAACAATCATTATCTGCATCTTCTCAGACATCAAACCAACAGTTCACAACATCGCCTGCCTCAAATCTCATTCAGCTACACAACATAATTCCCTTCAGCTCAGTACCATAAGCCTATCCAATATCCACATCGAATCTTCGCCCTTTGGCAGCAGCTAAATCCTTCATTTCCTTCTTCCTATAGATGCTCAAACCCATGGCAGTAAATCAATCCTTGGCTGCAACTTGGCATCAAATTCACCAATGCATTTATCAAACCTTGTTTTTGCTCTCAACTACAGAACCTTAACCTATACAAAGCAACAAGCTTGTTATTTTCTCACTACACCAACATCTTAACTCATAGTTCCAGTTCAACCCATCATCAGCACACACAACCTCAGACCAACAATTCATCTTCTCCTTTTGCAGCTGCAATATCACGGCATGTCACCAGCATCACTACAAACCCAAATTCTTCTCATTTGTAATCAACAGCAGCCACTTCTTCTCTAATTCGAACCCTAAACCCATTTCTCCTTCAATTTCTGCTGTAAAAT
The DNA here is from genome assembly GCA_023529315.1 of Papaver bracteatum. Lineage (NCBI taxonomy): Eukaryota > Viridiplantae > Streptophyta > Magnoliopsida > Ranunculales > Papaveraceae > Papaver > Papaver bracteatum. Next base: position 296,623 of record JAJJWX010001260.1, read on the forward strand.
TGATTCTCAAGCAAAACCTATTGTTTGTACCATAAGTAAAAATACCACTTAATGGGCCAAATTGATACTTGAATCATCTTTTGGTCCTCATCCAAGCCCGCTAACCAGTCAACCAAGGCAGTCCACCCGCCTGCACAGACCGGTCAATGGTCAAAGCCAGTCAATGGTCAAAATCGGTCAACTGTCAAAGTCAACATCCGGTCAAGGTCAATGGTCAAAGGCAACGGCCGGTCAATGGTCAAAGTCAATCGTCGAAGTCAGTCGCACCCTTAGCTAATTTTCAGTCTTGTATCCAGCAATGCTGCGGACTGATTCCCAGCCAAAAACTCTTCCGCACTACCAACCAGTCTCCAACCATACTACCAGCCAACCTCCATCCAGTCTGCCAGCCAATTATGCTGCCAACCAGCATCCATCCATAATGCCAGCCACCAGTCCAGTTTTCCAGCATGCATAATTTATCATGAAGCATAAGTGTGCAGTTTCATGAAGAAATCAACATTGAGGCATGCAACATTGATTCCAACAGTTTCATACATAAATCACCATGAAGGCGTGCATTATTAATTCCGGCAGTTTCAGCCATTGAAATTCCAGCAGTTTCACACATGCAGAATTAATCCCAGCTGTTACATACAAAATTGAATATGGAGGCATGAATGGGGCAATTAATGTAATTTATGTTTATGCTGAAATTAGATATTGAATTGTATAAATAGGGAGAGCAGAAATCAGGAGGGGGGGTAGCCAATAGGGGGAAATACTCATGATGTAATACAAACTATCGATGAAAAAATACTCCCCAAGGGGATTCACCCGTGGACGTAGGCAACCATGCCGAACCACGTAAAAATCTGTGTCACTTTGGTTCGTTCTTCAATTCTCCTCCAACCCTAAAAACACATCAAAATTACTCATTCATCGTGTTTCGTGCCCAAAAGTAATTTTGGGTACAAACACCTATCTCTAATTCCTCACTGGAAACACCAATAACACAAAATCTTCTCATAATTCATAGCATGAGTACCTTCCTCTCTATCTCAGACTCCAAAACCCTCATTATCTGGATTTTAATTTCTAATTCTTCTCCATGTTTACTTAACAGCACAATTTATCATCTCCTTTCTTTGATCCAACATCAGAACCTTAACTTTCATCATTCAAACACAAACCCCGTATGTTTCTGCAAGCCTCCATCCTCTTTACTATATCTGAATCTCAGATGAAATATGATTGATATTTGAGAGTAATGGTTTCTCTGAATTTCAGGGTAGGTGTAGGAATTGAGATTGATATTGGCACCCAGTAGGCCAGTACATTAGTATAAGGGCCATCTTAGCTTGCTTGGCTTGTCAGTTTCATATTACCGACAGCCCATTCACTTTCTTGCTCAACTGTCAGTTGTAGATAACTGACTGTCACCTCCTCGCACAACTTATCTTACTCCCCTTTGAATTGGCCTTTCGCCCTTTAAGCTCCAAATGGACGTTTTCTCCTTTTTTTGCTCATAATGACTCCATTGCACCTGATAAGCTCAAAAATAAACATAAGATATAAAATCTACAAGAAAAATAGCAAAGAAAGCATAAACAATATATAATAATTAAGGTGTTTTAGACACCTATCACCAACCAATGGGCGTTAAATCTGGCTATTGGTGGTGGATGAACGTCCAAGCGTGCATAGAAATGACCATAAATAAGGATTCATTATTGGAGAATTATGAAAAATATGAATTATTATTTAAATAATAATGAAGAGACATAGTATGATAAGTGCTTAATTTACATGTTTAGAGTGTCAATTCCATACTTATTTTAGCTATATTTCTTTCATATTATCTTGTATTATGATTTTTTTTTTTAGTTTATCTGTTTTGTTAGGTGAATCATCCGTAAAGAAGTGAAAATAACACAAAAGTGAAGTCTACAAGTAAAGAAGGGCCAAAGATCAAATGAAACTTGCGTAAATCCAAGATTTCTTCTCATCATTTTAAAGATGACGGAAAGACGAAGCCAATGGCGAAAGAATGAATTCCGATTTCGTATGAGAAAATCACGACCAAAAGAATAGGTTAGAATTATCGGTTCCGCAAAACTGACGGTTCAATGAGAATGAGCATCAATTCGCACAATCAGTCTTCCAAAACTGACAGGTTAAGGAGGAATACTAAAAGAAGGAGCGTGTTCACTAGGGGAATGCAAGTCAACTATTTCCATCCCCATCGTATGTTAAAGGGCAGCTGCAATTCAAAATAGTGTTAAGAGTGCCCAACTGATTACTTGGGGCAACCACCATCTTCTTCTTCAGTTTTATGACAACATAATAGGGAAGAAGATGTTGTTGTAGTGCGTGATTGATCACGACCATGATGGTGATTTTGGTTGGGATAATTCTTGATTTTGAATGAACCAGTGGGTTATTAAAGGCGATAGAAGACTTGGGTCGTGCTTGAAATAGAGGTTAGCATCTCGATAGGTGGTTTTCTGCCATGATCAGAACTTGATGATCATGATATGTTGTTAGTGATTGAAGATGGGGCAAGCATCTCGAGTAAAAATGGGGAATAATAGGTCTGTTGTTATTAATGGAAGTGTGAAAATGTGGGGATCTAACAATCACACCCAATAATTTGTTTGGAAATATGCGAGGACTTACTCCAATACACTTTCTATAGAATCAACTAGATAGTCAAACATAATCTAGAATAAAGTATACCAAAGAGTTTAATATCTCTATTTCACAACGTAATCAGCAAATCGAACAAACAGAAATCCGTGAGCCTGATTATTATGTGAAACAACTTGAACAGTACTAAAGATCAATGTTCAAGTGTCAATCAATGTAAATCAACAACCAAGGGTTGGGTATTCCAACTGATTAATCTTAACGCACAACCTATGATATTTCAATTATATAACAAAATATAATGCGTAAAATAAATAACACAGACACCAGAATTTCGCAAATGCAAAAAAATCCCGGGACCTAGTCCAGATTGAAAACCATACTGTATTAAGCCGCTATAGACACTAGCCTACTACCAATTAACTTCGGACTGGACTGTAGTTGAACCCTAATCAATCTCACATTGATTCAAGATACAGTTACGCTCCTTATGTCTCTGATCCCAGCAGGATACTACACACTTGATTCCCTTAGCTGATCTCACCCACAACCAAGAGTTTCTATGACCCAAAGTCGAAGACTTGATAGACAAATCTGTCTCACACAGAAAGTATATATGATTGAATAAATCCGTCTCCCACAAAAAATAACCAAGATTTTTGTGTTCCGTCTTTTGATAAATCAAGGTGAAAAGGAACCAATTGATAACCTAGACTTATATTCACGAAAAATATCCTAGAATTATCAATCACCTCACAATAAACTTAATCGACTAGCGAAACAAGTTATTGTGGAATCACAAACGATGAGACGAAGTCTGTTAGTTATTACTTTTCTATCTTGCGCTATCGGAGATATAAAATCTCGATCCAATTATTTCAATTGCACTCAACACGATAGAAACAACAAGATCATATCACGTAACTATAAAGAGAATAGTTGGGTTTGGCTTCACAATCCCAATGAAGTCTTCAAGTCGTTAACCTATAGGGTCTCGAGAAGAAACCTAAGGTTAAAGGAGAATCGACTCTAGTTATGCAACTAGTAACACACATAAGGTGAGGGGATTAGTCTTCCCAGTTGCTAGAGTTAACCTTTATATAGATTTCAAATCAGGGTTTGGAATCTAAGTTACCTTGGTAACAAAGCATTCAATATTCACCGTTATATGAAAAACCTGATTCAACCAAGCTAATATATTTCAACCGTTAGATTGAACTTAGCTTGTTACACACAAATAAAATGTACCTTCATTTAGGTTTATGTAACCGTACCTAAACGTGTACACCCAGTTGGTTCATAAATAGTTAACCGAGGTTAGCCATATGATTAATCTCATATCAACCTTATTCATCTCAACCATAACTAGTTCAAATGACTCAAATGAAACTAGTTAAAGAGTTGTTCAATTGTTATATTCTCATAGATTATACAAGAACACAATTGAAGAAAAATAGGTTTAATTCACTCGAATCAATCATGAACATTATAGCCACGGTTTTCAAAGATTTCATTCCTTAAGATTTAAATGTTTAAGTTCATGAACATACCGATTTGATAAAATAACCAGCTTAAGTATGCGTACGGGTATGCGTACTTAAGCAACCGATTTTGATTTTTTTTTTTTTTTTTTAATTTTTAGAATGAAATGAAAGTTTTACACTGAGCTTTTGGTTGGCAACCTAACAACAATCTGGGCCCAAACTCCCCTTTGAATCGTAACGCCTAAACGATAAAAAATGAAACTACCAAAACCACTACTAGCATCATTACTAAGCAAACAATTCCTAAGACGCTTAAAAAAGATCAGAGTGTCCTCCCCAAGCTCCCCTAAGGTAGAAAAGGCTAACACACCCAAACCATATCCATGTGCAGCACACTTGTCCAAGTATTTGGCGTGTTTACGAGAAACCGTGCTAGAGATAGCCTTACCAGGAGCGAAAGAGCGGATACCATCTCCTGTGAAAGGAGAGACACCAGTAACATCCATACAAACATCTTGATCGTTCTCCCAGTTGAGGACAAGGATATCAGAATGTTTTAAATCCTTTCCATCATCCTACTGAAGACCTAGAGAAATCTCCTTGCGTGCAGGCACATTGGCTTTGTAACAAATATCCACGACATCATCCCGAACAACATCATGGCGGAATTTGTACCCAATATATTTGGCACAATGAAGCGCATGATCCCCAAAAATATCCATAGACTTGTTGTAGCTTGAGCACAAACTATTCTCAACAAACAAAGGAAAACCCAATCGATAACAAAGCACAGCTCTAAATTGTCTAGGTCCAAGACATTGATTGAGCCCACTAATGGGTAATGCCAAAATATAGTCTTGAGCATGCTTGACACGATTACATTGCCATAGAATGGAATCCCTTTCAGACATGTGAAATTGGTCTGGGATTTTATTCTTAACTGCGTCAAAATAAACAACTGCCAAGAAATTCATGGAAGGAGGGGCAGTATCATCGGCACAGTAAGAAGACGGTAATCCACATACCTGGGTGAAGGTCTGAAGAGCCTGCTGATAAGCTAAACCTTTGTCCTTTGAGAATAAATTACCAAGGATCGTTTTCTGTACTGAAATAGTCTGACTTCGAGAAGCAAGATAATAGTAAGCACGAGTATCAGCCATGGTGTAAATACCAAGTCCGCCATCCTTAATTGGTAGGGTAGCTAATATTTTCTGCAAAGGACCAAAACCCGCACCGTCCCCAGTAATCAGAAGCCTCAAATACTGAAAAAGTTGGTCATCAAATAGATCAGTAACAGGTTGAAGGGCAGCGGTATTGGTAGTTCGCATAGCAAAATAAAGTCTAGATACACCCCTACAACTGCGAAGTAAAAGCATCTCACTTTGAGGATCCTTGAGTTTTTTGATCGCGTTCATTAGTTGAACAGTTTTATGCACCCTATTCAACAACATGTCGCTGATGAAGTCCATGTCTAAACTCATCGGACCACCCAAAAGTTTAACGCCCTTGGAAGGCCTACCAATATCCGTAGGGAAGATACCATCCATTGTACTCCTAGGATCAAGAGAAGTCCAAAAGACCTCCATCTTCTTTATATTGAGATGCAACCCCCTACCTGGTCCTTCAGTTTCAATTATGCGCAAAGCTTTGGCAACCTCTAAAGTATCTCCAACTATGGTGCCATCATCCAGATACCAAGCATGCAAGTCAAGTTTGCAACGAGAAGCAATGGTTTTCACTAAGGGGTGAAGAACCAAAGCAAATAATAAGGGCCCAAGAGGATCACCTTGATGTACACCAAGAAAGGAGGACAAAATATAATGAGCGTAATAAAGCTTGGACGAACGTAGGTAACAAAATTCTACCCAGCGAGAAATACCTGGGCAGTGAAGGCGAACTTCTTTGATGAGCTGAGATCTGCTCACCATGTTGAAAGCATTAGAAAAGTCAATTAGAAACATTGACATATTATTCGAATGACCCTTTATCTCCAAAAGGCAGTTTACAGCATGTAAAATACCTTCACCTCCTACCGGAACACCAACCCCGAATTGGTAATCTCCTAAATAAGAGGTCATGTCCTTCCCGACAGTGAAAGAAGCCACTTTGAAAACCAATCTATGCCAGACTGTACCAACTGCAATAAGCCTAATACCTCCACCCGGTTTAAGCAAAGGAGGAAGAGGGGCACTAGCAACGAATTCACCCAAAACACCAGGGCATCTACCAGCCAACCAAGGGTTGAAAACCCTAGAAATAGATGAAAGCAAATCGTCTGCTACCGCTGTAGCTGCTCCACTAAGAACATCAACTAGGTGTATTGCAGTTTCCAAACTTAGCAGAAATTTTCGGTTCAAAAACTTCCGCCAGTATGCGTACGTGAAAAAGCGGGGGTACAACAATCACACCCAATATTTCAATTAGAAATCTGTATGGACTAACTCCAATATACTTTTAAGAGAATCAACTAGACTCAATCTTAATAAAGTATATCAAAGATTTTTATCTCTCTTTCTCGATTCAATTATCACTCAAGCAAATAGAAATCTACGAGTTTAATTGAATACAAGAGAAATCACTTGAACGGTACCAAAGACCAATGTTCAAGGAATAATCAATTTCAATCAACAACCAGATGTTGGATTTCCCAATTGATTGATTCAAACCCATAACCTGTGATATTTCAATTATATAACAAAATATAATACATAATAGAATTAACACAGACACCAGAAGTTTTGTTAACGAGAAAACCGCAAATACAAAAAAAAAACCCGGGACCTAGTCCAGATTGAACACACATTGTATTAAGCCGCTACATACACTAGCCTACTACAAACTAACTTCGGTCTGGACTGTAGTTGAACCCAAATAAATCTCACATTGATCCAAGGTATAGTTGTGCTCCTTACGTCTCTGATCCCAGCATGATACTACGCACTTGATTACCTTAGATGATCTCACCCACAACTAATAGTTGCTACGACCCAAAGTCGAAGACTTTAATAAACAAATATGTATCACATAGAAAAGTCTACGGTAATAGATAAATCTGTCTCCCACAGAAATACCTATGAGTTTTGTTCCGTATTTTTATAAATCAAGGTGAACAAGAACCAATTGATAACCCAGACTTATATTCCTGAAGAACAGCCTAGTATTATCAATCACCTCACAATAATCTTAATCGACGCGGCGAAAGAAGATATTGTGGAATCACAAACGATGAGACAAAGATATTTGTGATTACTTTTATATCTTGCATATCGGAGATATCAATCTCAAGACAATCGTTACGATTGTACTCAATACGATAGAAACAACAAGATCAGATCACACAACTACAAGAAAGTAGTATCGGTATGGCTTCACAATCCCAATGAAGTCTTTAATTCGTTAACCTACATGGTCTCGATAGAAAGCTAAGGTTAAAGGGAGAATCGATTCTAGTAAATAAAACTAGTATCACACAGGAAGTGTGGGGTTTAGGTTTCACAATTGCTAGATTTCTCCCTTATATAGTCTTTCAAATCAGGGTTTCCAATCAATGTTATCTTAGTAACAAAGCATTTAGTATTCACCGTTAGATGAAAACCTGATTAGATTCAAGCTAATATCTTTCAAATGTTATATTGAAAACTTAGCCTGTAACACACACATTAAATGCAGGTTTTAGGTTTGTGTAACCGTACCCAAACATGTACATTCGTTGGTTCAATAGTAGTTAACCAAAAGGTTAGACATATGATCACTTTCATATTAACCATATTCTTCTTTACCATAACTAGTTCAAATAACTCAAAAGAGCTAGTTAGAAAGTTGTTCAATTGCTTAGATCTTATAAAAGTGTACAAGACACAATCGAAGCAAAAACGATTTGATTTACTCGAATCGATTCATGAACTTTATAACCACGGTTTGCAAACTTGCATTCCTTAGTATATATAAGTATAAGTTCACGGATAATCGTTTTTAGAAAATAACCAACCTAAGTACGCGGACTAGGTACTCGGAATAAATTTGTAAAAGTTTACAAACTCCAGCAGATTTTCTCTGGAAGAGAACTTCCGACAGTACGTGGACTGGGTACGCGGGCTCTGTTCCGGTTTTCCTGAGCAGCAAAGTATGCATACTTTGGTTCAGAATGAACTCTCCCCCATTAAATGTCATCCCCGAAGGAACAACAAAGGCGACCTTACTTTCACAAGAAAAGAAGGATTTATTTTGGATAAAATCAAATCACATGAAAACATGAATTTGTATCCAAAATATTCAATTGAAATAACCACAAGAGAACCCATGGTTAGTTCAATCGAAAAATAATACAACCAAATTAATCACAAGAAAAACTCATAATTAATTTAATTGGTTTACACAACTAAACTAACAATAACGTGATAAATTCAATTGGTCATGCTCGACATAAGCGAACTTACGGAGCAACAACTAAAAGAACCAAAAGAGATTGATTAATTTAGTTGGTCATGCTCAATCATAAGGAACCTTACGGAGCAACAACTAAGTTAATCATAACAGAATGATCAACTCAATCGTTTATGCTCAAACACAAGAAACCTTACGGAGCAACACAGTATTTGCACAAAAATGTGGATCGGAGATCGACCAATACTGCGGAATAGACAAGGATTCATCCTATTTTCCATCACTATTTGCACAATGACATATAATAGACTTAATCCTTTTACACAAAAGTTTTATCCTTTCTTTTTATCAAAAACATGACGTAAAAGGCTTTAACTTTTGTAATGTCAAAAGTTCATTCTATCTTCCATCAATACATTCATATCGACATAATAAAGATAACTTTTGAACAAGTATTAAAACTTCTCATGGATGTAATACTTTTAGCATGAAGACAAAAAATATTCAAAGCTAAATAAAAAGATATTACAACCCTCAGAGTATCACTTAACAAAAGAAGTTTAACAACAGAAAAAAAAAAAGGAACTAAGCTTGATTGTGATTATATTTCTCAACAATCTTACACACATGTTCAGTTAATTCAGGATGAATTCCCAACACGTAGCTCAGTTGTGCCTATAGGCACTCGATTCTTTCATTAAGAAGATTATCTTCAGAAGTGACTGGCTTCTTCATCTTGTTGATATCAGTCTAGGATAGAGGAGAAGCATAACCAGTGCAGGTGCCAATAGGTTTAACCTTAAATTAACTACAGATTCTACTGATAAGACATGGGAACCCAAGATTCTTTTTTTGCGAAACCATATGAATCATCTGACGAATAATCAGACCATAAAAGTCAATCTCTTCACTAGAGATAAGATAACAAACCATCTCAGCAAGGGTTCTGCTCCATAGATTCTTATCAAGTGTACTGAGAATCATACTTGTAACATCCAATTCACTGAAGACTTTCAAATGAAAGCTAATATTGTCAACAGACAACTTGCCCCCAGACTACGATTTACTTTTATTTAGAAGAAATTCGGATAGCTGACCCTGAGTTGGTCTGTGATTCTCTGGTTGAGGAATTGCAAATGAGCGATCAAGTGATAAGTTCAACAAATATGAAATCACTTCACGATTTACCTCAAAAGTTATCCCTCCAACCATTTTCTTGAAGCAACAACTGACTTTGTTGGCAGCATGTAGGTTAGCATAAAACTGGCAAGTCATCTCAGGATAAGAAGACCCAGGACCATCATGAATATAATCCCACTCATATTGGTTCATAAACTGGTGAAACTCAGGTTCGCAAACAATACGATCATAAACCCTTTCTATGACAAACTTCCCTTTAAGGAACTTGACATATTTATTCCTAGCAAGAATACTAGTAAAGCTAATTTGAAGAGCATGGTCATAAAACGGCTGTAAAACGTCTAAACCAATTTCATCATCTTCAAACTCATTATCACTATCTAAGTTCTGATTGTGTTGAGAACTTGAACTTTCACCACGACTTAAACTTATCCTAGAAGCCATTTTTGAACAAAAACACAACAAAGAGGATGAACAACTTACTTGGTTCATAAATTGTTGTTGATGGTGAAGTTCAAAACCGGTGAGCAAAGTGAGAGACGTTCTTGACCCAACATGCAAAAAATTCATCTGATTCTAATGGTACAACCAAATCAAAGATCGATCATGAATCAAGAAAGATGAGAATGATTGGTATATGAACAAATGGGTTTCTCAATCGTACTCGAACTGTGATGAGAAGGTGAAAAGAATGAAGGGAATATTTTCTCTTTTTAAGTGTCATTTGGTGGAACCCGAAACAGTTAAACATGTTCAAGAACATAGTTCCAAAATGGATAGGTTAGGATTAGGATCTGTGAGTTGCACGTGAGCTGACAAGGGCTTGTTTGTTTGGGAGAACAACAAGAAACAAACAATTTGGAGTATAACTCAATAATTAGTTACGAGCAGATACACGATTGGTTATGCTACATAGGAGCATATTTCACTTTGACACCAAGAAAGAGTCTCCTTCCAACATCTCTTACTTCTTACAGTTTTGAGGAAAACCAGCAAAATTGTTTCTATGGGTTTTTCAAAGAACCTCCAGAGACCACAATAAGAATTGTGTTTATGATTTCTTGTTTTACATCTCATAAAGAACAGTTTCTGCAGATAGTTTTTAGTACTACAAGGGGAACCTCTTTTAGTAAAAGAGGACGTCCTAACTTCTTCATACATGAAGGAAATACAACTATCTTGATAGGAAGTGTCAGGAGTTGAGAACTGAATCAATTCATGCTTTAAGGTGATATACTCAGATGACTGATTTTTAAACTCCTTTTATAAATCGTTTAGTTTGTTACAACATATTGGTTTACACAGAGGAGAAGCATTGCTCTTACTGATTAACAAATCAATATTAACCTCAACATATCATCATAACTTGATTTATCCTGTCAAGAGATTCTTGTTCATTTTGGAGATATATATCAACATCAGAAGATATGCTTTCAAGTTTTTTTTCAATTCCTGAAAGAACTTCAAAGGATTTTAAACCTGGTGGAAGTTTAGACAGGATTTATTCAATGGATTTAATTAAATTAGACATGGAAGCAACTTATGGAATCCCTGGATCTGGTGGTGCATTTATTGAAATAGCAATTATGTCCATATCATATCGCTACAAACACAGACTTATGAGGTCTTTAATACGTTTGTCTACTCTGATACCAATTGAAAATGCGGGGGTCTAACAACCACACCTAACAATTCGTATGGAAATATTAGAGGACTTACTCAAATAAACTTTCTATGAGGTATTTATCGAAAGTGGCGCCTGCAATCAATTATGTGACCAGCAAGGATTTTTTGGCTATAATTGCGCTCGCAGCCGTGGGGGCGTTTTCCATCATCTGAAGCACATCAGTGTCTTCACGACGATCAGTTTCCATCTCCGGGTTGCTAACAGGTACGGTTTTCATGACTTGAGACACTGTTACACCTTCATTGTCGTGGATCTCCATCTCAGAGTTATTTTCAGAAGCATCCTCTTCATGTAAATATCACCAATTAATCATTTATTCGGTATAAATTAATAAATAAATGACCTAAAGAAAAGAGGGATGTGGAAAACTCACCGACTCATTTGTTGGTCCACTGGAAGAAGACTCGTTGTTGTATTTAGAAGTACTCCTCTCATCATCGGATCTCGAGCTTTCTTCCTCTTCAGATTCTTCTTCGAGGGATTCAGTATCATCGCCTCCTTTCTCAGGAGATACCGTCCTTTGGTCACGGGCAAGTCTAGAAAAAATATTCGAGTTGCCAAGACCCTAAGTCAAAAGGAAGAGTTAGTGACGAAGTGAAAAACTTATGAAATTCATCCAAGTTAGAGAATCATACACACCTGTGTGTTGAAAGAACTGAAGGTCACACGAGCCGCCAAATCTGGTTGGAAACCACCTGCATGATTTTTTGACCTCCACTCCTTCTTCTGGATACTGTCTGTATCCAAGCTAGAGGATTTTCGTTTACCCGAAGGAAGCTCTTTTAACAAATTATGCTTCGTTAGAACCGTAGAGGAAGGTTTACCACGCGGATTTGTCACAACATCCTGCACGAATTGATGAATAGCGAGGAACTCACCTTGCTAGAAGATATTATATTTAGGAGTCATCACAGGTCTTCGTTCCGAGAGCAAGAAAGGAAGGGTTTTACCTGGCCCAAGAACACTGGCGTCAAAAGCAGCTGGTAACAATTCTTCCGGAGCGGCCGGCTGACGAATAATTGGTAAAATCCCATATGCCGGGACGCCCTATCAGTATTATAAAGGACCGCCTTGAAAGACCCCTGGAAGAAGGATGACACATTTCCAGAGGTACAGCTTCGCATGAATACAATCTCTACAACACTCATATTCTCTCCAGCAGAAAGCAAATTCAAGTTCGGAGTAGCGGCAAAAGTATTCGGCTGAACTATGGAGGCATGGGCCGAGGCCCAATGAAGAAAATTAACTGCATGCGAATTGTCAAGGAAATTAATGAGCTTTGCGCCAGCTCTTGGACGCCTCTCCAACCAACAGAATATCCTACTGCCATATGCATCAGGAAACAAAGTTCTCGGATTATGAGCGTAATTTTTGAAATGTTCCCACAACTACACTTGAATAAAAGCGGCGTGAACATATGAGTCCACTTTCATATAACCATTTGAAGCATACATGTCCGCGACCAGATGATCCAAATGGGTGTACAAAGAACCAAGAAACAAGCCGCCAATGGGAAGAACAACGTCTTTCGCCAATTTGATGGCAAATTTGATAAGCTCCTGTTATATCTCCTTCTTACCAGAGGCATCATCGAATATATCTCTGGATAGACACAGAATTAAAAATGCATAAACATGGAGCGTATCATCTAGCACTAGATCCAACTCCGGCTCATCAGGAACCACTCAGACACCCACCATTTATAGAAGCACTTCTCCTCATAATTCTTTCGAACATATCCTGCTGCTTTTGTGACCAAAGTGGCATGTATTTTTTCTTATTCCTCAGACAAGAAAAAATCAAGATTCCCGATTATCGGGAGACTCAACATAACTGCTACGCTTTCCAAAGAAATAGTCAGCTCACCCCATCTACATATAGCTGTTGAGTTTCCGGGCACCACCAGGAGATGAAAGTAATCAATCCTGCAACATCTTTTCTAATTCGAAGTACCGCAAGCGCCATGACAACATGCATGATTTTTGCCTCAGTTAAGTTGGCCTTTAAGTGATCGCGACTCATCATAAACTTCATTTATTTATCATAAGAGCGCAATGGACTAAGGCAGATTTTGAAGTCTATGGGAGAAGTCAGATATTCTTTCTTCTGAAAGCAAAACCTCATTATACACCTCGGGAAGACTGATTGGGCTTCTCCATCATTCTATAAATCAGTCATAAGAGTTGCCACGAATTTGGGATGGGTCCTTGTAATCGTAGAAGACTTCATAAAGAACTCATCATCTGTGTTCAGTTTGGATTTGTTGACACTCCTCAACGTGGCGGCAGAACTACTTTCATGTGACATCTTAACAAAATTCCTTATGATTTTGAAGTAACTACAGTGAAGCAAAAGCAAAGAATTACTACTTTGAAGAAAAGCATACATGGAGATTTTATCAAAAATGGTTACCACAATCAAGAGTCAACAACACATTTGCTACGAATTTTTTTCTTTTGGCCACGTGTCATGGCATTCACGACTAAAGGAATGGGGACTTCTCAACGAGATGCACGTGATGTCGTGGGAAGTACGCTCTTTTCCGAAACTAGGCAATGCCGCAGGGAACATGCGAAGCCGCGGAAAGTATGACCTCGGCCAAGTTACGTTTGGTCATGGGAAATATGCTCACGGCCAAAAGGAGAATGTTCCACCACGAAAACTGGGCACACATCCACAAGAGTAAAAGGAAACCCTAAAGCTAGGTTTTCACAGGAGAAGAACTAACGGTAGCCACCCATTCACGCGCGCCTATTTTGCATAATAATTGGACTCCTTACTATTGTGACGGCTAATATTACTACGATACTACTATCAAGGAAGAATCATTCATACAAAAGTATTTCTATGGGTTCAAGGAGAATATGTCTATGGCTAGGATTTACACCAACAACAACAAAAAAAAAAAAAAAGAGAAGAGAAGAAACGTTGGAACACATAGCTGGAGTGCGCTCGCCTACTTCTCTGCTTTGCTGCTAACGCGGAGAGATGAAAACAAAGTCAATATTACGACAATAACAAAAAAGATGTGCGACCCCTTTTATACACATATTACTTTGGAGTTTGGGTGGACGAAGTTTTCCTTTTATAAGCATAGCACTTTTGGAATTAGAATGGAGGAAGGTTTCTCGTTTAAGCTACGCACGGAAAAAGGAAGTCGGCCCCGCGAAGGCAATGCTCCATGGCGCCACCAGTCCGAGACCAAGACAATGCCAAATAGTTCGTTCCCAAATGGCCATCTCTACCGCTCTACGCCAATTCCAACGCTCCGCGTTCAAGCCCCAAGAATCCGCTCCTAGCCAGCGCCATCTCCACGTTGCAGCCGAGCCCTAACCAGCGCCATCCTCTTCTTCCAGCAAGCCAGCGGTCCATTAGCCTCCCAAGAAAGCCAACGCTCCATTGGCCTTCCCAAGCCAGCACTCCATTGTCCTTCCAATCAACCAATGCTCCATTGGCTTTCCAAGCCAGCCGCACCCATCTGCTACTCCAAGTCAGCCTCATCATGCCTGTGCCAGAATTCCGCGCCCAAGCTAATAATGCTATTCAGAGCTAGACGCACCATCGTCCTTTCCAAGCTAGTCGCGTTATTTGCCATTCCGCAGCTTCATTTTCGCTCGGTCAAGATTGAAGCACCATCTTCACCATTCAAAGCAACGCAATCTCCACCATTCAAAGACGCATCGTCCGCCATTCCCAAGACGGAAGCACAATCTTCACCACCCCATGGCCCAAATTGGCACCAACATTCCGGGAAGCAAGACTCTACGCCAACACGCCCTGGTCAATCCGGAAATACACCAAGTCGTCAATACAAGGATCACGGATTCCTAATGACTTCCGCTAAAGGTTAGTTGAATTTCCCTGGCGAACTCTTCACGCCTTGCCTTCTTCGATTTTGCTCTTGTCCGTCACCATCTCATGCTTACCCCACAAAAACGCCACTGTTACGTGCTAAGCAGGGGACTTAATGTTGATGGTGGTTTTTAGCTTAGGGTTAAAATTGTAAAACCTTATATCTGATGTGACATCACTCTACAAGGAAACAGAGCCACGTGTGCTAACCTCTCCACTGTCAAATTTATTGAGCCGCTCAATATACTTACATGAAATTTATCCAGACTGGCGAATCCCAGATGTTCTTTAAATTTCGGTGCCTCGCGCATATTCACTTAATATAAGTTCCTCTGAATACCTTCTATGCTATATTCTCCGGATGAACTCTTAATATTGATATGGCATGACGACTCGTGTTCACTCGCAGTAGAGTAGCACGAATATCCAAGTATCAAGAATAAGATCTTTGCATAAGGTATTCAATCATAAAAGCATGCTCCTCTCTGGCAATGAACTTAAAAGAACTCTGTGTCAACACATAGAATTCAATCAATCATCCTGACTAACTTGCAGAAGTTAGGTTTTCGCGCCTCGTGCAATACCCCAGACCTTGCTTGTCAAAAAAATTAAATTCGCCGCAGCACACTGGAAGTGCGTCCACGCCCTAGATTGCCGGCCCCACTTCTCATTGACCAATCAGGTCGCCCTAAAGGCACCACACTCTCACCAGAAGTGTGGTCGCGCCTTATGTTTGGACAGCCCCCTTTTGGGGCCAATAAGGTTGCTCTAAACTTGCCACCATACATTAAAGGCCAAACGCACCCTACCGCGGTAACTTTGCAACCTGCCATAAATATGTCACAAACTGGGGGATGCTCATCAGGGTATTTGTCTGGTGGTTTACAGCGTGCGGCGTGCAATGCGCCCGTTACAAGAAAGTGTCAAGAAGTAGGATAATTTGTGGTGGTGAAAAGTAACGGTGTAAATAATTCATTTCATTCATCACAGAAGAGTAATGACCGGCGGTTATACGATTTCACTTTCTTCATCATGGAAACATAACGTCTGGAAGTTACACGTTACTCTTTTCTTCCACCACTCAATCGTTTCCACTTCCTACGAGACCAGGGTACGTTTTACTATGACTTGTATAAATAAGTCTCACCTATTTCCACCAAAGACAAGTTTTTGGTCGGCAACAATACGGTATCTACAAATCACCTGGCAGCTTTCCATTCGGCTGACCAGTTCTACTTCCAATATAAGTCATAAGACAAACCACACCATCGGAATCTACTATTCTGGTCTCAACACTCTCTTCGCTTCCCTCCTTAAGACCAACCCTTCTCATTCACTTTGTCACCGAAGTAAGCATGGAACAACCATTTCTTGGTTTGGGCCAGGATTGTACAGATTGATCTCTCGAATCAAAATTACTCCCATGAAGTACATTGTCTAAGGTTTAGATTCGTTCTCACCCACATACCCGAAATTACCAAAATCAGCAGAAACAGTTTTCACCCATAAACACCTGATTATTATGTGAAACAACTTGAATGGTACCAAAGACCAATGTCCAAGTGTCAATCAATGTAAATCAATAAAAAAAGGTTGGATATTCTAATTGATTGATCTTAACGCACATCCTGTGATATTTCAATTATATAACAAAGTATAATGCGGAAAATAAATAACACAGACACCGAATTTTTTTTAACGAGGAAACCGCAAATGCAGAAAAACCCCGGGACCTAGTCCAGATTGAACACCACACTGTATTAAGCCGCTACATACACTAGCCTACTACCAATTAACTTCTGACTGGACTGTAGTTGAACCCTAATCAATCTCACAATGATTTAAGCTACGATTGTGCTCCTTACGTCTCTGATCCTAGCAGGATACTATGCAATTTATTCCCTTAGCTAATCTCGCCCACAACTAAGAGTCTTGATAGACAAATCTGTCTCACATAGAAAAATCTGAATAAATCTGTCTCCCACAGAAATACCCAAGAGTTTTTTGTTCCATCTTTTGATAAATCAAGGTGAACATGAACCAATTGATAACCTGGACTTATATTCCCGAAGAACAACCTATAATTATCAATCACCTCACAATAAACTTAATCGACTAGCGAAACAAGTTATTGGGGAATCACAAACTATGAGATGAAGTTTGTTTGCGATTACTTTTCTATCTTGCCTATCGGAAATATAAAATCTCGAGCCAATTATTTCAATTGCACTCAACACGATAGAAACAACAAGATCAGATCACACAAATACAAAGAGAATAGTTGGGTCTAGATTCACAATCCCAATGAAGTCTTCAAGTCGTTAACCTACAGGGTTTCGAGAAGAAACATAAGCTTAAAGGGGAATCGACTCTAGTTATGCACCTAGTAACACACAGAAGGTGTGGGGATTAGTCTTCCTAGTTGCTAGAGTTCTCCTTTATATAGTTTTCAAATCAGGGTTTGTAATCTAAGTTACCTTGGTAACAAAGCATTCAATATTCACCGTTAGATGAAAAACCTGATTCAACCAAGCTAATATCTTTCAACAGTTAGATCGAACTTAGCTTGTTACACACAAATGAAATGTACCCTCATTTAGGTTAATGTAACCGTACCTAAACGTGTACACCTGGTTGGTTCACAAATAGTTAATCGAGGTTAGCCATATGATTACTCTTATATAAACCTTATTCATCTCAACCATAACTCGTTCAAATGACTCAAATGAAACTAGTTAAAGAGTTGTTCAATTGCTATATTCTCATAGATTATACAAGAACACAATTGAAGCAAAATCGGTTTGATTCACTCGAATCAATCATGAACATTATAGCCACGGTTTGAAAAGATTGCATTCCTTAAGATTTAAATGTTTAAGTTCATGAACATACCGATTTGATAAAATAACCAACTTAAGTATGCATACGGGTATGCGTACTTAAGCAACCGGTTTTGAGTTTATTTAGTTTCCAAACTCAGAAAAAAAATCGGTTCGAAAACTTCCGCCAGTATGCATACGGGTACGCATACTTTAGGTCGCTAGTTAAGAGTTTGTCAAAACCAAACTCAGCAGAAATTTTCGTTTCGAAAACTTCCGCCAGTATGTGTATGGGTACGCATACTTAACATGTTTCCTTCACCAAGTTTGTTTACACACATATGTATACTCTCGGCTCCCGGTTTATGGATTTATACACTAACGTGCGAATACACTATATATGATTATATTCAAGGATGGCTAAATCATCAACTCTTTATTTCAATCATTGAAACATTCTTTTATAATGACAATGGCCGTTTTCACATACTATTAGCATAAAAGCAATTTTCTAGATATTGAAATAATCATTATCGAAACATTCCAAGCCTACATCAAATGATTTTATCACACAAACCATGTAAGATGTTACTCGGAAATTTTCTCATGATATAAGATTAATTTAGTCGAAGCGAAAGCTTACCAACACATATTTCGAGAAATATGTAAGCGAGATATACTCAGCTCGAAATCTCAAATGTGTATAGATAAAACTATATCGTAACATGACTTATGTCTCAATATAGGATATATAGTAGAAATGGACTTTCCAAGTGATAGATGATTTCAAGTCTCCACATACCTTTTGTCGAAGAAGTTCCATAAGCTCCCCTTAGTAGTTCTTCGTCTTCAAGAGATGAACGTCGAGAGATCTAAGCTCAACTACACTATCTATATCCTAGTCCGAGACATCTATAAATAGGATAGAAATCAAGACTTATAGTTTTGATCACTAACATAGACAAACATGCTTAAAATAGCAACGCATGCGAGTTCGACCTAGCAATGCTCTAACAAAGTGGCGTGACCAAGAAAAATATGATAGGGAGGATAGGTTGCTTCCATTATTGGCAGTAGATGATAAACCGATGTATTGATGGAGAGCTCGAGTTTGATTTGGGTGGAGATTTGATTAAGAGAACAACTACAAGATAGAGCTCGGGGTTAAGAACCAGAGAAAAATATGGTGCTGCAAACAGATAGACGTTGTGGTAGTGGAGAGATCTAACACAAAAGGAAATGATCGATTGATGTTGATTGTGGTATGATGGCATTTGAATGGGGGAAGCTTGTGTTTAAGCTTGGTTGTGAACGAAACATAGAAGAGTATTGAGATTAAATATGATTAGAGCTTCTCCAATGGATCGTGTGTGAGGAATAATGTCTTCATCCACGTAGGATGCACTACCATTTTCCCAAAAAATAATCTCCAACCCTAACCTTTTTAACTAACATGTAAATGACATGGCATATTTTTAGGTAGACATCCTCTTCCCCGGCCTCTTGTTTCAGAGGTTTACCAAGAGGATTTGTTCCCATCCTAGTCAGCTTTTTAAAATTAAAAATTAAAATAATATATTAAATTTGATTTTTAATCTAAAAATAAGATTGGGAATAATAAATTTTCTCTATCTCCATCATTTTAAGAACGAAAGAAATTTGTTTTCCTTTTTAAAAAAAAAATCAAGAGTCATCATTTCGATACTTCTGGGAGTTAATTATTTACTCCAGTGAACATACTAGTTAGTTAACAAGGTATGTTCATATCACGAAAAAACAGACATGTTCACTGTTATGCATTGATCCGAGTCCATCACCATCTATAATCTCAAACTGTATCAATAGCTTAAAAAGATTCTTTCTGTAATGACCCGACCATCCACCGATATTATCCTCAGTTATCCACTGTGGTTATCTGGTATCCGGCAATGTTGGGTTTTTAACGGGCATCGCTGCGGTAATACAGCAGAAACTTCCCAGGAGGTCACCCATCTCAGGATTGCTCCCGCCCGAGCACACTTGACTACGGAGTTTTCTACCAACTCTGGAGCCAATTGTGCTGAAAAGGCCTTGGTGTTAGGAAAGGACAAATCATTACTTATATTCCATTCGGCCAACCACTGCCGAATATCGGGGTATTACACCTTCACTATTATGTACTCCATTAACCGTTCATGATCATTATTATGTTCCATCTATCAACACTTGGGATAAGAAATATGGTTGTACTATAGATAAGCTTCTTTTCAGATACTTGGGGATGCCTCTTGGAGCTAAATCTTTATATGAGATCCAATTCTTAAAAAGTTTGATTTCAGGTTGTCTTCTTTGAGACAAGGTATACTTTCAAAAGTAGGTAAGCTGGCCTTATTGAAATGCATCTTATCTTCCTTGCATTTATATTACTTTTCTCTATTCAAAGCTCATATGTATGTCATTAAGCAACTCAAAAAGAAGATAAGATATTTTCTGTGGGAACATGGAGATGGATATAAAACTTCACATCTTATTAATTGGGAGTTAGTGCAAGCTTATAAAGATAGAGGTGGACTGGGTGTTATAAATCTCTCTATTATGAATCAATGTTTGTTGACAAAATGGTGTTGGAGGTTCAGGTTTGATAAAAATCATTTATGGCGTCAGTTAAATGCAGACAAGCACGGTGACAATCAGTCTTATTGGGTTATAGGAAAGGTAGATACTACTTTTGGTATTTCGTGTTGGAAAATCATTGCAGAAATAAGTTCTCTAATTAGTTCTAATTCCATTATAAATTTTCATTCTGGTAAGCAAATTTCTTTCTGGTTTGATCCTTGGGTTGGTAATGTTATCCTGGCTAACTCTTTCAGTAGCCTATTCAAGTTAATCAAAAACAAGAGTTCAAAGCTTTCTAACATGATCACTAAGAATGAGAGTTAGAATTTTGATTTCAAACGTCTTCTCAATGATGCGAAAGCAGATCAATTGGCGGAACTGTTGGTGGTTATTGGTAGCACTCCACCTCCTCTTTATAATCTGTTGGCTACTAGACGATGGTCTGATAACTCAGGTATCTTTACAGTGAAGTCCTTATATTCTAAATTAATTATTTTTATGGGTTTTGATAACTTCCTAAGATCATTCATATGCAATTCTACTATCCCTCCTAAGATTACCTTCTTTATGTGGTGTTTATATCACACCAAGCTTAACATTATTGATATCATAAATCGGAAAGGTATTCATATATATGACTCTTATGTGCTATGCGGGATTGTTGAAGAATCACAAGAACATCTTTTTTTGCATTGCAAGATTGCGCATAAAGTCTGGTGTTCGCTGGTGCCAAGATTCCCCAGTCTTTTAAAGACTTGGCTCATTGTTGGTTACATCCTCATAAATCTGAACATGGAAGAATTATTTAGGATTTGATCCCTGCTGCTATCACTTGGATTATTTGGAAAGAACGTAACTGTCGAATCTTCGAGAATAATTATGATTTCAAGGTTGATCTTGACTTATGCAATGATGAAAAATCCTTGCTTCTCTTGGGCTGCTGCAAAAAAGAATCAAGTTCATGTAAAAAAAATTCATTCTGTCTCTAATTGGGACAACATTTTTTGTTTGTAAGGTAGTTTTTTTCTTCTTTTATCTGTTTATTTTTTCTACCTATGGTAGATCCTCATACATTCTCTACTTCTAATTAACTCTTCCTTCTGATCAAAAAAAAAAAATCATTCATAATCTATGACTCGTTCACTATTATGTACCCCACCAATCGTCCATGATCAATGCTTATCCAGGCAAATAATTTATCTCAATAATTGATCCAATGTTTTTTTAATAAAATGGTTTGTAAATTAGATAGAACCATGAATCTGGTGTTGATTTGCAACACGCGAGTGCTAATCAGTTGTGTACCCTAAAGCACTTATTCGGTATTGTGCAACCTGGTTTCTTCTCTTTCAAGATGTTAAGAAAAGAAAAAAAAAAGTGTTAACTGGCGGTAGAGAAGAATCCAATACATACAATTCAGTTCATGGGATATGTCGAGAAAAATATTTTGTTTAATTTGAAATTAAGTGAAAACTAGGAAAAAAGTATAGATAAAAATGCACATGTGGACAAGATTTTTCTTTCCCCTTATAATCAGAAAAAATTGGTTATCAAATAAGATAGAGGATGTCTTCCCACCGTTCCACGTATGAAACTGACCAAAAAACCATTGGATAATCTCTTAGATGAAGGAGTGGTGCTGTTATGACATCATTGGCAGGACCCTCCTAGCACGTGCAGCAAAAAAAAAACAAGAGGAAGAAGACGTATGGTGGGACCAGGCTGCAGTAATTTTGAGAATAGTGAAAAATATGGTATGAATGGGAGCATCGAGAATGGATAGATTAGCGGTGCAAAAGAGGACACGTAAGCTTCATACTGGGTTTTCAGAGTATCGAATGAATGACAAGTTGTGTGTGCAGTTGCTGGGTGCTCTCCACTACACCGAATCAGCACAAGATAATTTTGTGATAGACTCAACCGACTTTGTTCCTTATCAAGTATGGTTTTTATGGATCTTGAAAAAGCGAGGGTCTAACAACCTCACCCAATATTTCGATTAACAACATGCATGGACTAACTCTAATATACTATTAAGAGAATCAACTAGATAGTCAGACTCAATCTTAATAAAAAGTATATCAATGAGTTAATATCTCTATCTCTCGATTTGATCTATACCCAAACAAATAGAAATATGCGAGTCTTTATCAAATACAAGAGAAATAAACTTGGATGGTACCAAAGACCAATATCCAAGGATCAATCAATTTCCAATCAACAACCAAAGGTTGGATTTCACAATTGATCGATACAACGCACAACATGTGATATTTGAATTATATAAAAAAATATAACGCGGAATAGAAATAACACAGACACCAGAAATTTTATTAACGAGGAAACCACAAATGCAGAAAAACCTCGGGACCTAGTCCAGATTGAACACCACACTGTATTAAGCCGCTACAGACACTGGCCTAATACAAACTAACTTCGGTCTGGACTGTAGTTGAACCCTAATCAATATCACACTGATTCAAGGTACAGTTGTGATCCTTACGTTTCTGATCCCAGCATGATACTACGCACTTGATTCCTTTAGCTGATCTCACCCACAACCAAGAGTTGCTACGACCCAAAGTCGAAAACTTTAATAAACAAATCTGTATCACACAGAAAAGTCTACGATAATAGATAAATCTTCCTCCCACAGAAAAACCTACGAGTTTTGTTCCGTCTTTTGATAAAATCAATGTGAACAGGAACTAATCAATAACTCGGACTTATATTCCTAAAGAATAACCTAGAATTATTGATCACCTCGCAATAATCTAAATTGTATAGTAGCAAAACTATATATTGCGGAATCACAAACGATGAGACAAAGATGTTTGTGATTACTTTTTATCTTGCCCTATCAGAGATATAATCTCAAGCCAATTATTCAATTGAACTCATACAATAGAAAATGGAAAGATCAGATCGCTCAACTACAAGAGAAGTAGTTTCTTCTGGCTTCACAATTTCATTGAAGTCTTTAAGTCGTTAACCGACAGGGTCTCGAGAAGAAAACTACGGTTAAAGGAGAATCAACTCTAGCAAAACCAACTAGTATCACACATGAGGTGTGGGGATTAGTTTTTCCAGTTTCTAGATATCTCCTTTATATAGTTTTCAAATCAGGGTTTGCAATCTAAGTTACCTTGGTAATAAAGCATTCAATATTCACCGTTAGATGAAAAACCTAATTTATCCAAGCTAATATCTTTCAACCGTTAGATCAAAACTTAGCTTGTCACACACAAATGAAATGTATTTCATTTAGGTTTGAGTAACCATACCTAAACGTGTACATTTGGTTGGTTCACAAATAGTTAACCAATGGTTAGCCATATGAGCACTTTCATATCAACCATATTCATCTTCTTCACAACTAGTTCAAATGATTCAAAATAATTAGTTAAAGAGTTATTCAATTGCTTAGATCTTTATACATAGACACAATTGAAACAAAATCTGTTTGATTTACTCGAATCAATTCATGAACAATATAGCCACAGTTTGCAAAGATTGCATTCCTTATTGATTTATTATTTAAGTTCATGAGCTTACCGATTTGAGAAATATAACCAGCTTGGGTATGCGTACGGGTATGCGTACCTTAGCTACCGGATTTGAGTTTACAAACTCAGCATAAATTTTTGGTTCGAAAACTTCCGTGGGTACAAATACGGGTATACGTACCTAAGGTGACTAGTTTGACAGTTTGCAAACTTACAAACTCAG
This sequence comes from Papaver bracteatum, assembly GCA_023529315.1. NCBI lineage: Eukaryota > Viridiplantae > Streptophyta > Magnoliopsida > Ranunculales > Papaveraceae > Papaver > Papaver bracteatum. The sequence continues at coordinate 320,940 of JAJJWX010001260.1, forward strand.
CAGAAATTTTCGGTTTGAAAACTTCCGCCAGTATGCGTACCTAACCTGTCTCCTTCACCAATACCGCATGCACACATATGCACGCACTTGGTTTCATGTACATGGATTTATACATTAATGTGTGAACACACTATATATGCTTATATCCATAGATGGTTACGTAATCTCAACTCTATATTTAAATCATTGAAACATTCTTCTATAATGTTATAACAATCGTTATTCACGACTATCGTCATCAAAGCTATTTTCAAGATTGAAACGCCATCATGACTTTCATCATGGGTAAAGATGAAAAGTGGTTAAAGCGAAAGCTTACCAACACACATTTTGAGAAAAATATAGGCAATTAAACTCAGCTCGAAATAGCAAATGTGTATGTATGAAAACTATCATACTTATACGACTGTTGTCTCAAGAGTAGGAGATAGATATACTTTTGAGTGATAGATAAGTTCAAGTCTCCACATACCTTTTGGTCGAATGAAGTTCCACTAGTTCCTTGAGTAGTTCTTCGTCTTCATAAGATAATCGCCATGGAGTGTGGAGCTCAACTATACTTAACTATCCTAGACCGAGACTTAGTCATAAGTAAACAATAAATCAAGACGTATAGTTTTGATCACTAATATTGACAAACATGCTTGAGATAGCAACGCATGAGAGTTCGACTGAGCAATGCTCTAACAATCTCCCCCTTTGTCAATTTTAGTGAAAAAACTATCAATACATATGTATTACATAATAGATAGAACTTTGTAGCTTCTCGTCCACATGCTTGATCTCCTTGGTGCTTCAACATTACTCTAAAACTTCGTCTTTTCCAAGTACTCCCATGATTCCATAGATGTTCAGTTCAGCATCATAGTTGTTGAAGATCCGTAGCCATAACAATGAGAAAACAAAAGATCTCGATCATTGTTATACAGTGTCGTAGTATTATTACGTAGCATCAAAGTTCTTATATCACAACTTTGACAACAATACTATGGTGATAGGTATCACTCCCCCTTAGTCAATACTTTCATCTCAACACGAAAACCACTACCCCTTACATAATGATCCGAAAACCATATGTATTTGTAGTGTGAACTACATATTAATTCTCCCCCTCTTTGTCAATAAAATTGGCAAAGGTACGAAAACAAGATCCTAATGAAATTTCCACGGAGACGCTTCAAGACCAAAGAAAAGTACATATCAACTTTGTTTAGATGCAATCATAAAGCCGAAGCTAAATGCATTCATCAAGGAGTTTATAAAGATAGAAGATAACCCCTATAAAATTCCACACCCGCGCTCCCCACAAAGATATGGAAATTAAGCGCAAGTTCAAAAGAACTCTCCCCCATTTGATGTCATTCCCGAGAGAACAACAAGAGCGACCTTACTTTTACAAGAAAAGAAGGATTTCATTGGACATCAAAAACCACAAAAATGATTTTGTATCCAAAATTCTCAATTAAACTAATCACAAGAAAACCCATGATTAATTTAATCGGAATACACAACCAAAATAACCACAAACGAATCTATGATTACTCTAGTTGGGAATGCTCACACAAGAAGACTTATGGAGCTGCACAGTATATACATAAAATATGGATAAGGGAAGATCAATACTGTGGAATAAACAAGGATTCATCCTATTTTCTATCACTGCAATGACATACAATAGACATAATCCTCGTAAACAAAAATTCATCATATCTTCTATCAATTATTTGCATAACGACATAATAGGTTCAATTTTTGTTTGTCAAAAGTTCATCGATCTTGTATCATACTTGCATATCGATATATAAAAGAGATAACTTTTGGTGTGTAAATTTGTGCACCCTTCTAAAACTGGGGTGCACATTCCTCCCCTCCCGATTGGAAGGAATATCGGAAAGAACCCGGATATTGGTTTTATTTTTATTTTTATTATTTCATCTTCTCTTTCTTCTTCCTGTGTTTCATTAGAATCATTACTTTCTTCCTCGAACAATATAAACGAAGTGAAAAATGAACGTTCTTGGTTATCAATTTTTATAGTAGATTTTTATTTAACACATTATTTAACTGATGGTTTGAATGGATTAATTTCTAATCAATGTTATTAGTCATTTAACATTGGTTCAATCATATTGATATCTGTAGATTGGATCTGACGATGGATGTTGATTAATAATCAATTATTAAAATTCAATTTAAGATTCTCACATTTAGATTCATACCCACCACAGTTAGGGGAAAGCATTACAAACTGATCATAGATCTAAGCTTTGCATCTTCTTTTTATTTTAGTAAGCATTTTACGGTTGGTTAATTAACCATCAACCATAGTCTTCTTTCCAAGCGTGAAATATATTGACAACTAGAGAAAATGAAGGGGTCAGGCGTTTCTCCTAAAAGAGTTCACTCATAATGGTGGAAATAAGAAGAGGTCATATTTTTTTGAGTCGTGCTATCACGCGAATGCGCGCGTGATAGGAAAAATGAACTCGCACTATACAACCGTTGGATAACTCTTTTAGAGATAGCGTACCGCAAGATCCGGGATTTATGATTTTTTTATTATACTCGATGTTTATTTTATATGTGATGCCCATATGGATCTAATATATTTATTACCAAATCCCCGGTATGTTTTTCTTACTTAATCTCTAGTCTTTGTATCATTAAATCCGATCAGCAAACTTCTATTCTTTTCGTGGATGTCTAGTATTACGAAGAAGAACAAATTTTGGTTGTAACACAGTTAAATGGGAACTAAAGTTAATGAATGAAGAAAAGCTTATCAATCTTGCATCATCGTCAATGGGTAAATACTAAGTTAACGAATCAACACGATTAAAACTTTGAGATATTAGATAAATAAAATGGGAATTGAGTGATGGTGTTAAGTTTTATTGTTAGCACAAGTATGATTGATTTACTGTGCTATGAGGTGAAGTTTTTCTTCTCTCTATGAATCTATGATATCTAATTTGAGATTTGTAATTGAAATCAACAATGGTCCTGCCGTTCATATGGTGCACATTTTAGTGCTTCATATTTTTTGTAATACCTCTAATGATTAACCTTTCTTCAACACTAACCTTTCATCAACACTGCAATATATATATTTTGGATGATGATCTTCAGTTTTGATGGAGGACTAAATTAAAACAAGTTATATTTATGATGGGCTTGAAAGATAAATTAAATGTTGCAAAGAATAAAATAACTCAAAATCCGGATCTATATATGTTCATCTCGATAATGGAACATCTAATGGCTATAGAGTGCGAGTTCATTTTTGATATCCCACGCACAATCATGTGATAGCACGACTCTATTTTTTTTCTCGAGGAAAAAACCAGTGGTCTTAAAATCCGGGTGAAAATTATATTTTATCCAAAACAACAAAACCACTAACCGATTTCTGCCAGTTATTCCTTCCAATCAGGAGGGGAGGAATGTGCACCCCGGTTTTAGAGGGGTGCACAAATTTACACTCTAACTTTTGACATCGTATGGTACAATAATAGTTCACAAACGCAAACACACATACCATAACATATTGCAATATATAAAACCATAAAGATTAATACTGCAAAAATCATCTTCCAAACAATTTTAGAGTTTAAATAAATAAATCTAAAAGAAACAAAGATGAAAATATTGGACATAGTTATGTGTAATCACAATAATAGCTATTCCAAACTCTAGTTATTCTTCCTAAAACACAAGAATAAAATTCTCATAAGAAGAATTCCTAGACAAAATAACAAATCTACTAGAAACATATCACAAGCTAAAGTTCACGTTCGGCAACTTAGAATTTTAAGCTTGTGATTCATATTATCAACTACGTCTTCGGAGAAGATATCATCATTGAGAAGTTCTTTAACATGTGACTTCATGAGGCCAAGGTCAATAATAACCTTAATCAACTCACTTCTAACCACATAAAGATCCTTCATTGTATCAACAAGTTGCAGTTTTGCTTCCTCAAAGTATTTAAGAAAGTCATGAACCACTTCAGCAGAAACCATATCCTCATTCTCAACATCTTGGTGTGAGTAGGAATAGTCTCAGCATGAGGCATTAGGTGCACCTTCTTCTACAAGAGTTCTTTTCTTACTTCCTTTTGATTGAAAACCAAAACCTTTCTCTAGAAATCCCTTTGCAAAATCACCACGGAGAGATGAAGAAGAGGACATTCTTGATGTATGCGTACGTGACTTATGTAACTCGATAGTTCGGCTACTTAAAGGTTTCTTAGAGAATGAAGTTTTAGGGTTTCCTTAATTGATTCGTGCCAGTCACACGGATAACCTGTACGAGTTCAATTTCGACCCAAGAGAAGAACAAGAGTCGTACGCACACGACTTTGCTGATAACTCTTGCAAAATGAGAAACATCATGGTGACTCCAAAAATCCATGTCTCATAAGAGAAGTAATTTTTAGAGTACATGAGTAGCACCTTGTTCAACCCAAAATAATAATAATTTGACAACAGTAAAACAAAACACTCGTGCAAGTATTTTTACAAGGATACGCAGGCTAAAGACGATAAGAAAATAGCTTGAGAATCTGAAAATACCATTCTAACAAGTATACCTGGACATATCTCTCAACCAGGATTTTGTGTGTGAGATATTTCAACCTTGTGATTAAGTAGCACAAGTGTGAGCTTTTAGCTCATCAAATGAATATTGTTTTTGGTTAAACCTCTTCCTTCTGTACTTTGGAGGAATACTGTTATGGTGTGAAAAGTCGTCATAAAATTTACCATCATCATAATACGACTCATAGTAAGGATTTTAACCTGAAGAATGTTGTCCGGATGAACTACACAGTTTGTTGATGATTTCCTTGTATCCCTCAATAATTAATTTTAGGTTGTCATCCATCTTGTCATATCTGCATTCTTTACTTGATGCATGATTCACATCATTATCTCCATTTTTAACAGGAGAGACAACATGAGTTCTTCTTGGATGATATTTTTCAAAAGGTTTATTATGCTTTTGTGCATTTGAGGAACTCATTGAACTGACTTTCCTGGTAAGAAACATAGGATGCGTACTAAAACCAATTGGTTTAGACATACGAATGTCAGTTACACCTTTAAGAATCAATTCTAAGGTGTGTTGAAGTTGAACCAAAGATTTGTTTTTCAATTTGGGTTTCCTCTTTTGCACTATATGCCCTTTTGAACTAAATGTTTCAGACCTAATATTATCGTGTAGAGATTTCTTTCTTCCAACAGATGTGTGAATCCCCTGCACATTGGTTTGGGTGGGAAGAGAATCTGAGATTACTTTTGAAACTGGAGCTATTTCAGTTTGAATAGAAGTAGATGGTATATAAGACTTTTCTGAACATCCTTGAATGGAGAATTTACTCAAGAGATATTCAATATCTAAAGCATCCTTTTTAAGTTTTGCCTCAAGTAAGATACGAGTTGATCGAACTTCAAGATTTTCCTTATAAGAAGCTTTTTCACTGGACCCACAGTCTTTTACTACACCAAGAAGGATATTGACGTATTTTTTCAACTGTTTGAATCTATCAGCTTGAATTCTAACAAGATTTATAATTAGTTTTTCTCTCGCTAGCTGCTTTGTCTTGAACAACATAGTCAAATTCATCAGGATAACACATGTTTGTGTTAGACTGTTTTATTTGAACACTAGGTTCGTCTATAATAGAGATTGAGGGATCTTTCTCTTTAATAGACCTATTAGAAACAGAGTCTTTATTTCTAGTTACGCATTTATCATAGATAGTACCTCTGTCCATAGAGTCAGATCGCTACTAACACAGATTGATAAGGTCTTTAAACGTGTTTTCCTGCACTGATAACAATTTAAAAAGAGAGGGTCTAACAACCTCACCCAATATTTCGATTAGCATTCTGTATGGACTAACTCTAATATACTTTTAAGAGAATCAACTAGATAGTCAGACTCAATCTTAACAAAAAGTATATTAAGGAGTTAATATCTCTATCTCTCGGTTTGATCTATACTCAAGCAAATAGAAATCTGCGAGTCTTTATCAAATACAAGAGAAATAAACTTGGATGGTACCAAAGACCAATATCCAAGGATCAATCAACTTCCAATCAACAACCAAAGGTTGGATTTCACAATTGATCGATACAACGCACAACCTGTGATATTTCAATTATATAACAAAATATAATGCGGAATAGAAATAACACAGACACCAGAAATTTTGTTAACGAGGAAACCACAAATGCAGAAAAACCTCGAAACCTAGTTGTAGGAGCGGAATATCACAGAAAATAATAACTTACGAAATTGTGGAGAGAAAATACATTTTGCGAGCAAAGAATATTTTGCGAGCAAGAAGGACATTTTGCGAGCAAAGGAAGCCACGAAGGTTCGCAAGATAATCTTCAAATACGAAATGGCGGGACAACACAACTGTCATCTATTGTAAAATCATATAAATAGCCATTTAGGCATGAGAAGTGGGAGGGGACACAATTTGAGAGATAAGGATAATTTTAGGAGGAGATAGAAAATTTTAGAGAGGGATTTATTTTCTTTATCATCTTCTTCCCCAAAAAATTCTAGAGCTCCAAATATTCATTAATGGAGTCTCAATTGTAAAATCATGTAATTACATACAATCACTAGTAAAGCATCGTGGATGTAGATCACATTGATCGAACCACGTAAAAATCTTTGTGTCTTTTTATAATTTTAGTACTTTAATCTTCATCTTCACATCAAATAATTGAGATCATCATATTGGATTCTTATGAGGGTGTAGTTGTGAGATAATCCGCAACTACATAATTGGTGCTAGAAACAGGGACCTAATCTTGTTGGTTCAAGAAAGTTAGAAAAATTGGTTATTGATGGTGATGAATTGTACTGGATTTATGAGTTTTGAAGACAGAAATGGAAGTTCTTTTATTGGCATCTTCAAACAACAAACACATTAGTAGTAGTTCAGGAAGAGAAATGTGGATATGGAGAAATCGTCAAGCAAAATGAAATTTACACATGCTACGTCAACAATCGCTTCCAAAAAGGACAAATTTCTTCTCACTTTTCTTATTCTTTGTTTCATTTTCCAAAATTTGGGAATTTCAAAACACAAATTGAAAAATAAATTGTTTGCGATCTAAACTTTGCTTTTTGTAGAAATTGGATTTATTATGAAAGTTTTGAATTTAAAAATGTTTTTGCTATAAATTTGTAGTAACTAAATCTCGTTTTACAAATTTGTTTAAAGAATTTATGGCAAAGTCAAATTTCAAGATTTTCTGTTGGTTAGAGATTTAGAGATTTACATTTCGCAAGAACAAAAACAAGAAGAATATATGTAAAGTTTTCATTCTTCATACGCAAACATTACTCATCTTAATGATCTATAAACTGCTAACCAAATTTACTAATCGTTTGCAGCAAAATTTTTGCAAAAGTTCTGCGTCATTGACGAAGAAATATCATTCCTACGAAGAAACGGGATAAATGTCATCGTGGGTTCGAATCTTACGAACGGAGAAGAAGAAGAAATTCAGTAGGACGGGGTGAAGTTCAGTAGTTCAATTTGCACAAGACAATTCGAGTTACATAAACTGTCCAGGGAGATATACGTAAGCAAATAGCTGAGAACTCTTTATGCGAAGAAGTATGTTTTCTCTGTCAAATGAAAAGGAACGAATATACGAAGAAGAATTTAGTTCATGATTGCTTTCATGCGAAGAAATAATTTGATAGACATATAATTTCACACCAAATGGCTAAGAAGTGGATGCTGCATGATGAGAGGTACAAAGGATGGTGAAATCCAAGAAGACTACAAACTCATGAAGTGGACTCAGAAAATAGATAAGAAAGGGAGGTGGCAAACTTCTGCGAAGATGAAAGACCAACTCTACTATATTGCTATAGGCGAAGATAAATGTGTGCGTTCATTTCGCATGATATAGGAAGTAAAGATGCAGTGGACGTCGTCAGTTTCTTCGTTACCAACTAATACGAAGATAGAATAATTTATTAGCAAGATATTTGCAGTACAGCTAAGTAGAACAATGATAGATGGAAAGAAGTCGGATTCACGAGCCATAAATGTGAGCCAACCATCCTAATAGTTTAGGCAAAGCCAGCTAAAATCCTAAAGCAACGAGATAAGAAGAAAAATACAGTATTCCATCGAATACCAACTAACGAAGACAAGACAACAAACTCGTGTTAATCAGAGTATAGCACCGGTAACAAAGTCTGGTGAAGGCTCATCAGATAATTATTCAACAACTAATAAAGAATGAAGAAATACATCTTTCCATTTTCTAGCGCCATCTTTCCATTTTCCTACCTACGGATGCAGAAAGACATCTGAGAGTTTGTAAAATATTTGCGAAGGTAATAATTCCTGCGAAGTTAATAGTTTCTGCGAAGAAGAAAAACCAGCAAAGGAGGGAAATCAAAACGTATATGCATCAGTTCAACATCATACTTCTACTAAGAAACTAAGAATTCCAGGCACGTATTTGTTCAACATCGTTAAGGGAAGCGTGTGAATTCTTGTAAAGTTTCACCACCTATACGAATGAGTTGTTGGTGAAGGTTGCTGCGATTGTTCGTAAAAATAAGGTTATGAAATAAGGTTGAAATAAGGTTGTTAGTGAGCTTTGCGAAATTTCTTATACGATTGTTCGTAAAAATTGACGGAAAGATGGAAAAATGGTTGTTGAGAACAGAATATTGACGTCCTTCACGGAAAGATGGAAAAATGGTTGTTGAAAGAGTTACTTACTCGAGAAGTTCAGGAAATTCGTGATACCCAAGCACTTCCTCAAGAGGTATTCAACCATAGAAGACAAATGAAGTTTACAATGGTGTTCACACAAACCCTATTGCGAGAAGAAGTCTAAATGTACACCAGACACTACTCATGAAATAATGGTTCGCAGTAAAGAACTTTCCAAGAACTATGAACTCAGAGAACTCGTGTAGTGGTTCGTGAAGTTTAATGAAGAAGTTTACTCGTGAAGTTTACAAGATAACTCAGAAATCACACTGCCCGGCGTGAGAACAATTTTACATTTCAAGAGAAAATAGGGGGGTTATGGAAAAACAAAAGTTCTGTGAAATTTATCTTCTCAACAAAAAAAGGATTTAAAATTCAAGCAAAGCTTCATTAACAATCAAATCTAGAAGGAGACGTACGATGAAGATGGGAGACAGTCATATTTCACTCCATGAAGAAAGAAATAAAGAGGGAAATTAGTAAACATTTACTTCGTGGAATTTTACTTTAAGTACCGAATTTTCATTTTCTTTGTTCGTAAATTTTAACTTCGTAAAAATTTACTTCGCAACCATTTACTTCGCGAATATTCATTTAAGTCCGCAATTATTTAACTTCGTGAATGTTTACTTTGTATATATTTTCCAAGGCTTGCATCAACATAACCTACTTCGGGAAGAAGAAAACTACTTCGTGAACAGCAAGCAATCCAACGTAAGTATGAGTTTCATGGCGGGTCAAAAATTTAATTCTCATTCTTTCTCATTTTGCAAGCAAGCAATTTACTTCGCAAGAGAAAACAACAAGCTGTAAAAAGGTAAGTAACATTTCCATGAATACTTTATTTACGGAAGACAAAAGATTTTTGATTTTATTTACTAAAACCGATATACTCGAAAAATTTCTACAATTTTTAAGATTTCAAAACATTTCAAAGATTATTTTTTTTAGATTGGTAAAAAGTGATACGATCGCAAGATTCAAAAATGAGTTTATCGCAAAAATTTAACGATCTCAAAATTTTCAAAGACTTCAAAATTACAAAAATAGAGAAAATTAAATTCCTATATTTCTATAGAACAATTTTGATTAATACTTCTCATACTTTTCATACTTCTAATACTAAACATTTCATGAAAACATTCAAAATTTTATGTACATGAAAAATTTACGATGAATTTTTAAAAGGCGAAAAAATACCGCCATTTACGATTAACTTGCGAATAAAAGACCGCAATCTGTGATCAGCCTCCAAAAAAAGAAAGAGAGCCGCAGAAAATTTTATACAGGCAAACCTTTGTGGCGTACACCCTAGTTCGCGAAGCTATATTTCGTAAGAGGCAAAGTCCTAAAGTACGTCATTTAAGGGGGTACCTATAAACGTGGCTAAGGGTAACCGGAACACCACCAAGGACCCTTAGTACATGGTAAAACTTTTGGGGTACAACCCAATAATGGGGTAGCTATCCGGGTTAGACACCTTGGATTCTCACCTAATCTAGCGACATTACGCAATATAAAATGCGGTGTAAGAGGATTTAGGTTGGGCGACTAAGGCATACTGTCTTTCCCAAGAAGTGCAGAAAACGATCAAGGAGCCGAGGTACACGGTTGAGTCAAGAGTGCCGGGTGAGGTTGAACCACATCTGCCATTTTTGACAAGTTTTGGAAAATGATGCACTTGGCCCAAAGATACCCCATAGGGTGCAACCTCGTAACTATAAGCCCTATAGGCAAAAAGGATAAGAGGTTGCGATCAAAAGATGGTTGTTGGAAGAACCGGATGGGAAGAGCTAACCTTGTATGGTCGATGTACGCTTCCTTGAAGGGGAAATCATGGGGAAGATAAAGGGCAGCACCCTCCATTAGGGAGATGATACGTGCTATAAGACGCAAATGTCACGAGGCTTCTTGTTTGCAAAAACATAAAGGCTTGTCATATTTGTGCAACAAATGAAGTTATGCGAAAAAAAAAAAAAAAAAAAAAAAAAAAAAGAATAAAGAACTCGCAGAACATAATAAAGAAGTTAAGATGAGATCAATGGGTCACTACATGAAAATGTAGAGACGTCCTGCGATTTCATCGCAAGACGGCAATGTCATGGGTCTTTATGTTCGCAAGAATATTTAGGCCTGTCATATTGTCGCAACAATTCCTGAAGAGGCTAAAATACTATTCAAAGAAGTTAAGATGAGATCAATGGGTTTTTGCATGAAAGTGTAAGAACGTCCTGCGATTTCATCGCAAGAAGATAATGTCATGAGGTTGTATGTTCGCAAGAATGTTCAGACTTGTCATATTATCGCAAATACAAAAGTTTACTACAAAAGAGGTGGCAAAATAAGACCTTTACTTAGGAAGGCATGATAAGACCACATCAACTAATGAAATTCATTACAATCATTGAAGAAATTATACAAAAATATACATCATGAAGTTTTGAAGAGAATACAACTTCGTCAAGATCATTGAAGAATTTTGAAGAGAATATATATCAAAGAAGACAATTCCATCAAGATCATTGAAGAATTTTGAAGACAATATATATCAAAGAAGACAATTCCATCAATATCATTGAAGAATTTTTACAAGAATATATATCATGAAGTCATAGCAAAAGAGGCGATTTCATTCGCGATCAAAGACGAATTTATAAGAAAATACACAAATAAACTTACGAAGATAATTATATGAATAGATGCAATTCAAAGATATATCAATTTTACCGCAGCAAAATGAGCTAAGTAACACAAACATTAGCTATGCATTATAATAGATAAGTATTCACAACATACAAACATCATACAAGCATCATATTTGCATCATACAAGCATCGTTCAAGCATCATATTTGCATCATAAATGTATTGCATAAACATTTCATGGCATAAGAATCGCATACGCATTTCATAACATAATCATTACATAAATATTATATTCGCACAAGTATTGTACAAAATTTTACAGAAAAATACCACGAAACTTCGCAGAAAAGTTCATAATTCGCAGGACTATTCATAGTTCGTAACACTATATTCGTAACACTATATTCGCAACACTATGTTCGTAACACTATATTCGCAATAGTACATTCGCAGTATGAGCAAGATGTTCGCAGCACTATCACAAGACGCAACACTATTCATAAGTTCGTAAATGCTGAGAAAAACTCGTGAATTCGTAGAAATATTCAGAAGATAACAGGGTTACCACTTGAGGCAGAGGCAATATAACAATAGAGATGCAATTTAATTATTCAACATTTTCTCAAGAATTCTCCTTCATAGATAAAGAACAGAGGCAACTATGGATACCCAAGAAAATATTTGATGTTCTTTATCTTCTCAGCAAGAATCCTCACCAAAAGTGGAATAATAATTTCACATTTGGAATAATAATTTCACATGAACAGAGGCAATATTTATCACTCTCATCAAGGATATTTTATACTTCATATATAATTCGAGGATTAAGTACTTCTTATACTTCTTCAAGGATATTTTATATTTCTTATACTTCATACTTCGCAAGATGATACTTCTAATTACTTCTTAAAGATTCAGAACTTCGCAAAAGAATAGAGGCAAGTATATACTTTTTGAGTTTGATATTCTTTAGCTCGTTCCTTCATCAACAAATATCAAAGACTACTCCAACAACCACAGCAAGTGATTTTTTCTTAAAGATCGCTCTTCAAGCAATATTCAAGAAAAAAGAGGCAAGATGTAGGAGCGGAATATCACAGCAAATAATAACTTACGAAATTGTGGAGAGAAAATACATTTTGCGAGCAAAGAATATTTTGCGAGCAAGAAGGACATTTTCCGAGCAAAGGAATCCACGAAGGTTCGCAAGATAATCCTCAAATCCGAAATGGCGGGACAACATAACTGTCATCTATTGTAAAATCATATAAATAGCCATTTAGGCATGATAAGTGGGAGGGGACACAATTTGAGAGATAAGGATAATTTTAGGAGGAGATAGAAAATTTTAGAGAGGGATTTATTCTCTTTATCATCTTCTTCCCCAAAAAATTCTAGAGCTCCAAATATTCATTAATGGAGTCTCAATTGTAAAATCATGTAATTACATACAATCACTAGTAAAGCATCGTGGATGTAGATCACATTGATCGAACCACGTAAAAATCTTTGTGTCTTTTTATAATTTTAGTACTTTAATCTTCATCTTCACATCAAATAATTGAGATCATCATATTGGATTCTTATGAGGGTGTAGTTGTGAGATAATCCGCAACTACACTAGTCCAGATAGAACACCACACTATATTAAGCTTCTACAGACACTGGCCTACTACAAACTAACTTTGGTCTGGACTGTAGTTGAACCCTAATCAATATCACCTTGATTCAAGGTACAGTTGCGCTCCTTACGTCTATGATCCTAGCAGGATACTACGCACTTGATTCCCTTTTCTGATCTCACCCACAACCAAAAGTTGCTAAGACCCAAAGTCGAAGAGTTTAATAAACAAATCCATATCACAGAGAAAAGTCTACGATAATAGATAAATCTATCTCCCACAGATAAACCTCCGAGTTTTGTTCCATCTTTTGATAAAATCAAGGTGAATAGGAACTAATCAATAGCCCGGACTTATATTCCCGAAGAACAGCCTAGAATTATTGATTACTTCACAATAATCTAAATCATATGGTAGCGAAACTAGATATTGCGGAATCACAAACGATGAGACGAAGATGTTTGTCATTTTTTTTATCTTGCCCTATCGGAGATATAATCTCAAGACAATTATTCAATTCAACTCGTACGATCGAAAATGGAATCAGATCGCTCAACTACAAGAGAATTAGTTTCGTCTGGCTTCACAATCCCAATGAAGTCTTTAATTCGTTAACCGACAGGATCTCGAGAAGAAACCTACCGTTAAAGGAGAACCGACTCTAGAAAAACCAACTAGTATCAAACAAGAGGTGTGGGGATTAGTTTTTCCAGTTGCTAGAAGTCTCCTTTATATATTTTTTAAATCAGGGTTTGCAATATAAGTTACCTTGGTAGCAAAGCATTCAATATTCACCATTAGATGAAAAACCTTATTTATCCAAGCTAATATCTTTCAAACGTTAGATCGAAACTTAGCTTGTCACACACAAATGAAATGTATTTCATTTAGGTTTGAGTAACCATACCTAAATGTGTACATTTGGTTGGTTCACAAATAGTTAACCAATGGTTAGCCATATCTTTCATATCAACCATATTCATCTTCTTCACAACTAGTTCAAATGACTCAAAAGAACTAGTTGAAGATTTGTTCAATTGCTTAGATCTTTATATATAGACACAATTGAAACAAAATCGGTTTGATTCATTCGAATATATTCATGAACAATATAGCCACGGTTTGCAAAGATTGCATTCCTTATTGATTTATTGTTTAAGTTCATGAGCTTACCGATTTGAGAAATATAACCAGCTTGGGTATGCGTACCTTAGCTACCTGATTTGAGTTTACAAACTCAGCAGAAATTTTCGGTTCGAAAACTTCCATGGGTACATGTACGGGTACGCGTACCTAAGGTGACTAGTTTGACAGTTTGTAAACTTACAAACTCAGCAGAAATTTTCGGTTTGAAAACTTCCGCCAGTACGCGTACCTAACCTGTCTCCTTTACCAATACCGCATGCACATATATGCACGCACTTGGTTTCCGGTACATGGATTTATACATTAATGTGCGAACACACTATATATGCTTTTATCCATAAATGGTTACGTAATCTCAACTCTACATTTCAATCATTGAAACATTCTTCTATGATGTTATAACAATCGTTATTCACGACTATCGTCATCAAAGCTATTTTCAAGATTGAAACGTCATCATGACTTTCATCACGGGTAAACATGAAAAGTGGTTAAATCGAAAGATTACCAACACATATTTCGAGAAAAAGATAAACGAGTAAACTCGGCTCGAAATAGCAAATGTGTATGTATGAAAACTATCATACTTATACGACTGTTGTCTCAAGAGTAGGAGATAGATATACTTTTGAGTGATATATAAGTTCAAGTCTCCATATACCTTTTGTTCGGATGATGTTCCACTGGTTCCTTGAGTAGTTCTTCGTCTTCGTAAGATAATCGCCATGGAGTATGGAGCTAAACTATACTTAACTATCCTAGACCGAGACTTAGTCATAAGTAAACTAGAAATCCAGACGTATAGTTTTGATCACTAATATTGACAAACATGCTTGAGATATCAACGCATGCGAGATCGACTGAGCAATGCTCTAACAGATCTACTCGGGTAATTAAGGCTATAAATAGAAGCCAAAACCAAAGGAAAACTCACTTGTTCTTTCATTAATTCTTCTCTAACTAAACACTTCCTTTGTCTCTCTCCCCTCTCTCACTCTTTCTTCTTTAATAACAAAAACATCAAGAACAACCCTTCTCTGCTCAGATCTGGTCTGTTTTGGACCGGATCTGAGTAGATTTCTTCACTATTTCTTATTTTCTGGGTAAGCTAATAGTTTTAGCTTAATTTTTATTATGTTTTATACTTATATACACCATTATAGTGGTTTTGTCTACTCTTTTGAGGTTTATCTTCGCTTTAATAGGGGTTCTTGGTTTTTGGGTTGGGTTCTAAGATCGATAGGGATGCTCTCCAATAACGAAATCTTCATCTTTATCGGTGATTTCTTTGATGACGGAAGCTTCATCACTAGTTATAAGATATTTGAGAAAATCACTCCTATTTTGGGAGCATATCTTTCTAAAGAAGAAAAACAAACTAAATAGTTTAGATTTACTTCATCGAAAAACCATTCTTCTTTTGATTTATTCGGATCTTATTCATACTTGTATTTATCTTGTAGTTGCAGGATTTCCCACACTACACCCTTGTTAAGATTTTGCTATAATCAACTGTGAATTGAAGATGAAAAACGACACTTTATTATTTTGGTTTCAGAAATGTTTACAGAAATGAAGGAATTCAAGATTACAACTATTCTCTTGAAGTTTCTCTCTCCTTAAGACTTTCTTAACTCTCAAAAATACATCATCCTTTTCTGGACACATTGGATCTATATTTATAGGGTAGTTACATAGTGGATGACAACTAAGTTTCCCTCTTATTTCGGGTTGATTCTGCGATTGTACCGCGATTAGTTACAATGTTCACTCTCGCAAGTTTTGTAACCATCGCAGGACAAACATGCTTTTCTCAAGTTTTCTTCACTTGTCGTTTATTACGTCGCTCTTTTGACTGCCTTTGTGACACTCGCAAAGTGTAGTTGAAGATCTTGCGGTAATGCTCGCTGGGAAGTGTTGTCAATCTCGCAGAAAATAGATGTAGCGATATTCTGGTCCTACATCTTGCCTCTTCTCATTTCTTTTCCGCGAAGAAGAGAAGATCATGAGAACTAAATTCCGCAACTACTTATCTTTTCACATAAATCTCTGTTCTGACACGTTTTTATGTCCTTCGCCAACTGTTTTCATGCATTCTTTCTTCCAATAAATCTTTGACACGTCTTTTATAACCGCTGCGATCTGACCGTTCATTTCTTTTCTTTGCATTTATTGCGTTTATCTTCTCGAGAAATCTCTTTTTCTATAAATACTCCTTTCATTCTTTTCTTTTCCTCTTTTTAGTTTCTTCTTCTTTCTCTGCGTAACTTCTCTGCAAGTTCTTGTTCTTCTTAAATTGCGTTGTCGCCATCGCTGTGATTTCTTTCTTATTTTTCAATCTTTTCTTTCATTCCCATACTCAAAAATGGTTGTTGCTGGTGCTAAAAACTTGACTGCTTTTAATGAGATGCGAGAAAATCTCAAAAGTAAAGGTTTTACCTTGTCTACCATTCCAGGTCAAAGCCCTAAATCTGAACTTTCTATCAAATTATTCTCTGATCATCAATGCTCTCGCCAGAAAATCATAGTATCGCTAGGTCAGCTTGAAACTGGTCTTCCCCTTCCCCTCTATGACCCAGAACTCCCATTATTCTATCAAATAATATCTGACGAGAGGTTCTCGCGAGCGATATATCAATTAGGTGGAGATTGTATAAGATTTCTGCTTGAATATGCTTCTTGCGGTGCTGGTAAAGGATCTCGTTATCCTGAAGCTCCGAAAAATCCTCAATTTAAGGATGTTCCCATTGTCTCTGCAGATTATACTGTGGAGAATTTCTTCAAAAATTACAATATAGTTCCTATGAAGAGGGATAGTACTTGCTGGGGTGTTCGCTTGAAGAAAGAAAAGGTCGTTGATGATGAGGCTCTTATGTTAGACATTGATTGGCATACACCTACCAATCAAGGCCCTCGCCACTCCAGTGATGATAAGTGGTTTATCTTTCCATTATGTCTTGAAGGTCCTCATATCTATGGTTCTCTCCCATTACCTGCGAATCTCTCATAGTATGAACCATGGGTCTTCAAATGGCCTGAAAGATCTAAAGAAGTATATCCTCTTAACTTTTTGCATCATTATTATTCACTATCTTCTTCATGTTTTTATATTCTCGCTAATTATTTTGATCTTTCTCAGATTGAGAGAATAAAGCTCAGCTACCAAACTTTTAGGAATCCCAACACTTTCTTAGCTCTTAAATCTTTCACGGATGAAGTAAGAAATTTCTCTTCATAAATTTTAACAATATATTGTTGCCCCTATTTCTTATCTTCATCTGTGCTCGCAGGAAATTGAAGAACTAGAGCCAATAAAACCTGTGAGAACTAAGGAGAAACCTTCAAAGGATAAATCTACAATTCCTCCCAAAGGAAAGTCTTCTGCCCCTCGTGGTGAAGACTCTGGCGATCAGGATAAATCTGATGTTCCTCCCAAAGGGAAGCCTTCTGCCTCTCGTGGTGAAAAATTTGGCGATCACCCTTTGAAGAAAAGGAAAACCCGACCTTTTTCTTCTTCAACTCCTCAACCCATTCCAGAAAATACAAGTGTTGATTTGGATAAGGATAATAATGACGAGGATTTCAATGATAGCAGTTTCCCTTCTATAAAAAATTCTTCTGATTCTGATTCTTCGATGGCTCATTTATCCAATTTTTTTAGCAAGAATATGTTTGGTATCCCAAATGAGTATGGATATGAAGCTATTAATGATATATCCCAGTCCCTCGCCAATGTCTGCGATGCTCCCATACTAGCTGACAGCGATACTCTTCGCGGGGTTTCAAGATCGCTGACTCCAAGTATTTTAAACTCACTTGGCAGCCTGGTATGTTTTTACTTGTTCATCCTTGTTGTGTTTCTATTAATATTTTGTCAGATATTGATTTATATTGTTCTGTCGCAGGTTGGAAGAGACGCTTTTGCTGTTGCTTCTGATTTAGATAATAGACGTATTACTTATGAAAAGAAAGCTGCTAATCTTCGTCAAGATAAAGAAAAACTAGAAGCTGAAGTTATTGAGCTTCGTAGGAAAAACAAGCAGCTAGAGACTGAAGCTTCAGTTGACAAGAAAAAATCTTTGATCTTGATAAAGCCAATGAACAACTCTATGGTATAATTTATTTCTTTTCTCTTTTAATTCTTCTCACCCTATCACAGCTTATTCAAGCAACCATTTTTGCAGATATTTATGGTCTTACTGACGAGGCTACACTCTTCCAATCTTTTCCTGAACCTGTAGATGATAATACCTTTCTTGCTTGCCTTAATAATTCTTTAAGTACTTTCTCAGATGATAAGATTGAATCTCTCTCCATATATGAACTTAAATCCAATTTTAATCTCTTAAAAATTGAACACAGATTCAATTTAGGTTTGACCAACAAGTATAAGCGCTTTTATCTTGATTTGAAGAAAGAAATAGATATATTAAGAAAAAGGAATAGCGATCTTATTGACGAGAAAGATCTTGCCGTTAAAAATGGCTCCAAGACCCTAGCAAACTTCCATAAAACTCTTCTTAATGTTCAAATGGAAAGAGATAAGCTTATCCGCGAGAATGAAGATCTTCTTGCGAGGGAAACTCAAGTTCGATCTCGTCTCCTTATTAATAGTGATGATGAGTTTGCTTGGGATGCGAAGATTCTTGATAACGCCAGAACTAATTTAGGTGTAGATGTTAGACTTCATGCTGATCAAGCGGCTTTAATTAAAGACATGATTTCTGAAAGAGAAGGTTATCACTCTTATGATTTCCCTGAATTATTTCCTAATTGAATCATCCTTATATGTATTAACTTTGTTATCATTTGCTCGCAGCATCCGAAAAGAACTATCGTAAAAGATTTGATGAGCTAGAAGAAGAGAAAAATAAACTCGCTGGAAATCTATCTTCTCGCAATGAAAAGTATTCTAAATTGAAGGAAAAATTGAAAATATCGTCTTCAAATTTTTGCAATGCCCTTCTCCGTGTTCGTAATGACGCTTTTAAACTAGTCTGTAATGATCATGGTATCCCTCATTCTATATACCCCGATCTTGCAAAGGAAATTCCAGCTGATTCCCCAAATGTAGTTATCTCTGATAGTGAAGTTGAGGAGTCTAGCGAATATGATGAAGAATTATCTGGCAAGGAAGAGAAATCTGACGTAGATAGGGATGATAATGATAATGATGAAGAAGGGAAGTCTGATAAAGAAGAGAAATTTGAAAAAGAAAAGAGTTCTGATGAAGGTGTTGATGGATCTACTTAGTCTTGTTTCTTCTCTTTTTCTTCTTTTTAAATTTTGTACATTTACTTTTTGCTTCTTGTAACATCGCTGCGAGCTTCTCTGACTTGATGTGTAAAATTCTTTTGCTTTTATCTGTATGAATTAGAAAACAATTATTTCTCTGCAACATAACCAATCAATCAGAATTATTATCCTTTAATTATTTGTATAAATGTATCATCTAAGCAATTTTATTATATAATAGATGAATAATAATTTCATCATTTTATGCATTCCCATACTTGCCTCTATTATTCATCTGCAATATGAAAAAATTGAGTAGAGATTAGATATTAGTTGTGAATCCAATTAAATTTGCCTCAATATCGGCGATGTTATCGCTAGAAATAATTGCATAACTTTATGATTTTTGAGTAGAATCGCAAATCTCATAAATTCTGCGAGCATTATCGCAATAATATTATGGTCTTATTTTGCCATATCTTTTCTTTCTGCGACAAAATCGCAGGACGTCTTTACATTTGCATGTATTGACCCATTGATCTTGTCTTATCAATTTTTTCAACATCTCTGCATCAATATGATAAGTATAAACTTTTTTGCAAGAATTAATCCTTATGACATTGCCGTCTTGCGATGAAATCGCAGGATGTCTTTACATTTTTTAAATGTAAAAACCCATTGATATCATCTTAACCTTTTCTCTTTTGGCTATTTGCCTTTGTATAACTTTCGTCAAGCAACAATATGACATGCCTAAATGTTCTTGCGATCATAAATCCCCATGACATTGCCATATTTAGACACTTATCAGCTCCCTAATGGAGGGTGCCTCCCTTATCTCCCCCTGGTTTCCCCTTTAAGGAGGGCACATCGGCCATACAAGACTAGCTCCTCCCATCCATATTTGCCAACAAACAGCTGTTTTCACATCCTCTTGTACTTTATGCCTATATGGCTTATAGTTACAAGACTGCACCCTAAGTGGGGTTTTCTTCAGGCCAAGTGCATCATATCCAAGACTTACCAAGAATGGCCAGGGTAGTTTCGTACGCCCCGGGCACCCTTGGCTCAACCGTGTACCTCGGCGCCTTGGTCATACTTTGCACTTCTTAGAAGAGGTCCTTAGTCGTCCAATCAGGGTATAACCTTATATAATTGGAAATCCAAGATCCCTTCTCCGGATAGGTTTTCTTTAACCCCAACATCTGCATAACTCAGGTTCCAGCAGCGGTATAACCTTTTCACTGAGCCATGTCAAGAGATACCCCCTTATATGACGCACTATTAGGTCTTACATTTGCCTCTTGAGAAATTGTATTCGCGAACTAAGGTGTGCGCCATAAAGGTTCGTCCCATTCTATTAATCTCTGCGAAATTTTATTCGCGTTTCCCACGAGTATTGTAACTCTGATAAAATTTCATTTCTTTGATTTTCTTGTAAAATTTTGCAATTCTTTCAAACAGAGTATTATTTTCAATTGCATTTTCTTCAAACAAATTCTGCGTAAGCCTCTTTTAAATTTTATCATTTTACCTTTCTACTTACTATCTTTTGGTTCTGCTTTTCTGTTACGTTTTGCTGCGAGCTGCTCGCCATTATCTTTCACATCTCCGTCGTTGCTTGATGTTGTACTTCCAATTGCTCTTCTTCTCAGCTCTTTCCTCGCAAGATTTTATATCAATCTCATAACATTTCTTGCTTTCTCCCCAATCTCCCTTAATAACTCCGACACCATTAGGATGAGGAAATTTAACACACTGATGGAATGTAGATGCTACACCTAATATCCCATGTAGCCAAGGTCGACCAATCAGGGCATTGTACGGTGATTCAATGTCGACAACACAGAACAAGATCTTGGAAGTTATCCCTTTCAATGGAATATGCATTTCAATTTCCCTTTGGGTTTATTGGCAGTACCATTAAAACCATAGATTTTATATGTTGAGGGAATTAAATCTTCGTCTCTTCCACCCATGGTCTTATAGGTATGATAAAATAATATGTCGACTGAGCTGCCTGTGTCTATTAGAACTCTATTGATAGCCCAAGAATCTCCATTTTCATCATCATTTTATTCATCTTCTTCTTCTATTTGCTTTGGATTCATCTCTAATCTTACCACCAATGGATTATCATGCTGCTCGCCAGGTTCTGGTACTTCTTGTGCACTGAAAGATATAATTTGTTTCTGCCATTCTTCTAATGGCGAGGCTCTCGCGATATTCATTATCTCTCTTCCATTTGTATCTCTCGCGAAGACTCTGCTTAGTACATTATCATGGAAATCCTCTATTGTTCTGTGTGAATGTACAATGGAATTACAAAACAAATTATTTGCTTTAGCCCCAACTTCTATTACGAATGATTCTGCCCCTTTTAAAGTATTTACCCTGCGAATTTCTGGTGCTGGAGGCAATCGCTGAGATTGTGGTTGTACTACTAAAAAGTGGTTTAGCTTTCCTTCGTCAATCATTCTTAAAATTATTCTCTTTACATTCATGCAGTCATTTACTGTGTGACCGTGAAAGTGATGATAAGGACAAAATTCTTGACTGCGATTATTAGGAAGTGGTTCTTTTCCTATATTCCATGGAGATGGGATATTTTCCATCAAAATGATAGCTTCCCAGATTTTTTCTACACTAGCATTTAAAGGAGGCATCTTAATTTCTTCCCATATTATCCTCTGATTTCCTTAGCTTCTGAAATTGTTTTGTTTCTGTCCATGATAGGTGTAGAATACACCTAATTTAATATCTAGTATTTATGCTTTCTTTGCTATTTTTCTTGTAAATTATGTATCTTATGTTTTGTTTTTGAGTATTTAGGTACTGTGGAGTCATTCGGTTCAAAAGAAGAAGAAACAGCGCAAAAGTCTCATCTCAGATGTGAATGCTATTGGAGGCGATTATTTCTCATTATTTTCTTTTATTTATTCATCCTCTGTCTGAAAAGTATGTCGGCTTTAGTGATGCGACTTTTGTCTGAAAAGCACGAAAAATTTAGTGATGACTCTCATTGAAGAGTATAAGTGAATATGAGAAATAAGGGATGATTGTTGTTAGCGGAGGAACTCGAAAGAGGTGGAAGAGCATTTGGAGCAAAAAAGGGCAGAAAAGTCATTTCACAAGCAAACACTATTTGGAGCGCTTACAAGGTTAAGGGGCGATTTTATTTGGAGGAGTACCAAGGGACAATTTGCTGCAGTTAAAGGGTAACCACTTGTTAAAGGGTATCCATAGGGTTGTCCCTTAGCTTATGGGCTGGAGTGCATATAACCACCTCAATCATTGTTTACCCTAAAACCGAGAGATATGCTCTCAGTCTCTCATTCTGTTCCACCCATTTGAAATGAAAAGAGGAGAACATGAGAATGAGGTCTAAAGAGAAACTAAAATTGAGAGGGAAAGCAAAGAAATTACAGAGATGGGGGTATTTGTTACTTTAAGTTCTAGGTTAACTCTTTCACTGATTTGAGGTGAATTAGGGATTTCAGATCGAGAATGGGTTTTGGTTACTGGTAATTTGAGAAGAAAGTGGAGCTAGGGTTTGTTCTGAATCTGAGATGGGTTTGGTAGATGAATTTGTGTTGGTGGTTGTGGTATGAGTTACATGGGAAGTTGCAGGTGTTTGCGGCGAGAGGGTGGTCTTGATTGTGGTGGTGCTGTTTATGAGGAGGAGCTAGTTGGCTGTGAAGCAGCTGGTGATTTTACTGAGTTCAGGTGATTGATATTGGTCAAGTGGAACTAGTTGATACTGGTAGAAGCTACAGATTATGCTTGTCATAGCTAGGAAGCAACTGGGATTGCAGGGGAAATAAAATGTTCATTTGTGTAATAGATGGCAATTGAATGAAATTGGTGTAGCAGCTCAGGTAGAAAAGGGTACAATGGCATTTGACAGGTGAAGCTGTAGAATGGGGCTTTGAGCAGGTGGTGTTTGATGTTTGTCATGGGTTCTTCCAGGAGATTACAGGGAGATGGGTGAACAGAACTGGGAAGCGAGAACTACAGAGGTGTAGCTCCAGTTTGGTGCTAATTGATTGAGTTGATGGTTGGCCTCATATGGCTATCTGGAACTGAAACCAGTTGTAGTTGTTAGAGAAGCTGCAGTTTGGGAAGTTATGCACCGCAGAATTGCAAAATGGAGCAGCTAGAGATGGTATGCAGTGGCTGGTGAAGAAGTGAGAAGGTGAGTTTGATGAACGGCTTGCAACTGGTTGAGGTTGCAATGTAATTGGGTTGATCTCATGGGGATTTTGATAATGAACGAGGAGGCTTGATCTGGTGGTCTTTGTGTTGAGATGCGGTGAACATAGCCTTGGTGTTGGCTGTTGTTCTAAGCATCGGGTGGTAGGATGGATGTTTGGGACAGGTGAAATTGTAGCTCAGTTGGAAGAGCTGAAATTGCATGGAATATGAAGATCAAGGATATACTGCCATGAACACAGTGATGGCACTGTAGTTGTAGGTGCAAACTCTTGAACTAAACTGTAGAGTCATGAGGTTTACAGGGACTGGCAGGAGCAATAACTGAAGGTGTTTGCAGCTGAGTTAACTGGAAGTTGTGTTGGAATAGCTCAGATTATGAGAGTAGTGCAATGGAAGGATGTAGTAGCTGGTGCAAGTGACACTGCAAGTGCAGCTTGAGATGCAGTGATGGTGGTAATGCTATGTGCTATGGAGGAACTGAAGCTGCAGAATGGTGATTGATGTGGATGGAGTGTAGCTGTGATAGTGCAGGTGCAGTCCAGTTGAGTTGAAATGGGACCAAGTCTTTCTTTGTGATGAAAGTGGTGTCGATCTTTGTCTTTGCTAAAGAAGAGATGTTGCAATTTGTTGGTAGCATGAGTAAAAGCACAAAAGTTGGAATGGTCACCTGAAATTGAGAGCAGTTGGGAGCAACTGAAATAGAGATTTCAAAGTGAACTGGTGGTTCAATGATTGGTGTTGCAGGAGATATGGCTATGTCACGAGAGGCTGTGCAGCTGGAGTTCTGATGCGACTACTAACTAGAGTTTGTGGTTTTGCTTCTTTGTACAAGAAGGTGAAATTAAAAATGAACAAGGACTGGGTTTTGTAGATGCAAGGGAGTATGGAAGTGGCATTGTTTGAAACCAATGCTGCAGAAATTGTGCGAAAAGTGAGCGAAAATGGCGCGCCGGTGGTACTAGTTCCGGTAGTCGGATTCGGAACCGAAAGTGGGGATCGTCAAGATTCAGTGAATCATGAGGCGGGTATGAGTCGAACGAAAGAGTTGACGGCCGGAAGTATGAGCTACACGTCACGCTTTTGGGTACGTTTTCGCAAGAATAAAAATTGGATTTAGATGGGTTTTGCAAATGTTTGAAATACAGGAAAGCAAAGTTGAGCTACTGGAAGTGCAGAATTACTTGGTGATAGTTTCAGATGGAAAAAGCGAGCGGAGAAAGTTTTCCGGTAACCGGTTTCCGGTGATGACGTCAGCATTCCGTCGACCAGTTTCGGACCCAAAATTTCCAGAGACATATTTCTCACACCTGGGCTTGGTGGACTAGTAGATGGACGTGGACTTGAAGATTTTGACCTATTTTTGGAAAGCAAATGGCTATAAAAGGAGAGTTTCTACAACAAAGAAAAGAACATTATTATTCTATTCTTGGAGCTTTTGCAGAGAACTACTTCTAGGGTTTGATCTCTTTTATGTTTCATAGTCTTGTTTTGAATATTTTGATGATGAACTCCATGAATATGAGTAGCTAAATACAATAATTGGTTATGGGATAAAAGTTGATTTATTCAAGCATGATTATTTGATTCTATGAATTATATTTGTGTCGTCTGACAAGAGATCAAATTTTGGCGCCGTTGCCGGGGAGGTATTCGGCTTGTTATCTAGTTTTTAGTTTCGGTTCGCATACTGCTGTTCGGTTCTTGTTTTGTTTCTTACTTGTTTGTGAGAATTGTGTTTCAGGTACCTAATCCCTGGCTTCTAAAGATTGGAGTTATCCAAGGTGCGGGATATCTACTCGAAAAGGCACAATACTCCAACCAAGGCAAGTCACAACGGAAGAACACAACTTGGGTGAAGGCGAAGCTTTTCATCAAGAAGGCGAAGTAGAACACGAGATTCCTTTTGAAGAAGAGGAAGAAGAAGAAGAAGCAATGGGTGACCCTGCAAATCGTTCACTCAAAGACTTAGCTTCTCACAAGTTGGATATACAGCAGGGTTGCATTCAAACCGACTCCACTTTTGAAATCAAGCCGGGACTTCTTAGAGAATTACCAAAGTTCCATGGTTTGGTGAATGAAGATCCAAACAAGCATCTTATGGATTTCCACACCATTGTCATGGCTATGCTCCCAGAAAATTTGGAGGCGGATGGTGCTATGTTAAAGGTTTTTCGATTCTCATTGGAAGGTAATGCTAAGGATTGGTTATACTACTTGCCTTACGGGAGTGTTACAACTTGGAATGGACTAAAGAAACTCTTTCTAGAGAGATATTTTCCTGCATCTAAGGCTACTCAAATTCGCAAGGATATTTGCGGGATGAAGCAAAATGTGGGAGAGTCCTTATATGATTGTTGGGAACGATACAAGAGGTTGGTGGCCAGCTGTCCTCATCACCAATTTAGTGATGCTATGATTATCCAATACTTCTATGAAGGTCTCTAATCAAGTGATAGGAATCTTCTTGATGCTGCGGGTGGTGGTGCACTAGTGAGCAAGACGGTGGCACAATCTAGAGAGTTGATTGAAAACATGGCAGCAAACTCTCAACAATTCTTGAGTCGTGGTTCGGATGTGCTTCTTCGGCGAGTCAATGAAGTGAGCGAGGTGGAGGAACTTCGTCAACAAATGGGAAACATCACAGCAATGCTACAACAAGTTTTATCCGCGGTGAAGATAATGCGGTTTTTCCAAATCAGCCAAGACGGTATGATCCTTATTCCAAAACCTACAATCCGGGATGGAGAGATCATCCCAATTTTAGATATGCCAACAAGCAAGGAGTGGTCCAACAACCTAATTTCAACAATTCGGGTGGATTCCAACCTCAACAACAACAGTTCCATCCGCGTCAACAATTTCAACAACAACAACCTCAAAATCAGGGGTCAAGTATGGAGGAGATGATGAAATCGTTTATACAAGAGACCAAGAGTTCGATGAAGGAGTTGCAGACCCAAGTTGGTTCTATGGCTCTTGAGTTGAACCAATTGAAGGCACAAAATAGTGGGAAACTCCCTTCTCAACCTATCAACCCAAAGGAGGGTGTAAATGCAATAACATTGAGAAGTGGTACACAACTTGTGCAACCCGAAGCTGCTGATTCGGGCAAGGTGGAAACACCAAAGGAACCTGTTTTGGAGGAGAAGAATGATGATTCCCCCCCAAACTTTTGAGGTACCTATTCCTAACTCTAAAACTCCTATTCCTACTTATGTTCCTCCTTTACATTTTCCTCGCAGATTTGCAAGTTCTAAGAAGGAGGCGCTAGAAAAGGAGATTTTAGACGTTCTAAAGAAGATTCATGTGAACATACCACTCATTGATGCTATAAAGCAAGTTCCAAAGTATGCAAAAGTGTTGAAGGACTTGTGTACCAATAAGCAAAGGCTCAAAGGTAATGAAGTTCTTAGTGTGGGGGAGAATGCTTCGGCATTCTTACAACACAAACTCCCACTGAAATGCAAAGACCCGGGCAGCTTTGACATCCCCGTCACAATTGGTACCACTACATTTAACAAAGCAATGTTAGACTTAGGTGCATCCGTTAATGTTATGCCTGCATCTATGTATAAGTCGCTTGATTTAGGTCCTCTCAAAAAGGCTGAAATTGTGTTGCAATTAGCCGATCGTTCTAATGTATACCCTATGGGTATTGTTGAGGATGTTCTTGTGCAAGTTAATCAACTAGTATTCCCTGCTGACTTTTGTATCTTAGAGATGGATGAAGGTTCACCGGACTCGTCTCTTCCATTGTTACTTGGGCGTCCCTTCATGAAAACGGCGAAGACCATTATTGATGTGGATAAGGGAACGCTAACTATGGAGTTTGATGGAGAATTAATACGTTTCAACATCTTCGAGACGATGAGATATCCTAGTGATGTCCACTCTTGCTTCTCCGTTGATGTTATGGATACTTTGGCACAACAAATGTTTGAATTGAATGGTGAAGATGCTTTGGAAACCGTTCTAACTACATCCATTGATAATGGTGTAGAGTGTGGTATTGAGGTTAAAGAAGCCCTTGGTGATCTCAACTCACTACAAGGATGCCCGGAAACTCATAATATCTCTTTTATTTCTTTACCATGCAGTGATGAAATTTTTTTACCCTCTATTGTTAAATCTCCAAAGTTAGAATTGAAACCTCTTCCTAGTCACCTAAAGTACTTGTACTTGGGTGACAATGAAGAGTTACATGTGATTGTTTCTAACGAGCTTAGTGAATTACAGGAGCAAAAACTTCTAAGGGTGCTAAGGAAGCACAAGACGGCCATAGGATGGACAATTGCCGATATCAAGGGTATAAGCCCTGCCGTTTGTATGCACAAGATACGTTTGGAGGACGATGCAAAGCCTACAAGGGAAGCGCAACGTCGTTTGAACCCCCCTATGATGGAAGTTGTAAAAAAGGAGATACTCAAGCTTTTGTAAGTGGGTGTTATCTACCCCATATCCGATAGCAAGTGGGTGAGCCCGGTACAAGTTGTACCAAAGAAATCAGGGTTGACCGTGGTGGAGAATGATGAGAATGAACTTGTCCCAACTCGTGTGCAGACCGGTTGGAGGGTTTGTATTGATTATAGGAAATTGAATGCCACTACTAGAAAAGATCACTTTCCATTACCTTTTATTGATCAAATGCTTGAACGTCTAGCTGGACACTCTTATTATTGCTTTCTTGATGGCTATTCAGGTTATAATCAGATTGTGATAGCACCGGAGGATCAAGAGAAAACCACTTTCACTTGTCCTTTTGGTACTTTTGCTTATCGAAGGATGCCTTTTGGCTTATGCAATGCTCCAACTACTTTTCAAAGGTGTATGGTAAGTATATTTTCGGAATATGTTGAAAACATAATCGAAGTGTTCATGGATGACTTTAGTGTGTTTGGTGATTCATTTGACCTTTGTTTGAACAATTTGTCACTAATCCTTGAACGATGTGTTGAAACAAATCTTGTGCTTAATTGGGAGAAGTGTCATTTTATGGTAACTCATGGCATAGTTTTAGGCCATATAGTATCTTCTAAAGGCTTGGAAGTTGATAAATCTAAGATAGACCTTATTCGTACTCTAACCCCTCCCACTACGGTGAGGGAGATACGTTCTTTTCTTGGTCATGCAGGTTTTTATCGTAGATTCATCAAGGATTTTTCCAAGATAGCATCACCACTTTGTACCTTATTGCAAAAAGATGTGGTTTTTAACTTTGACGAGAAGTGTGTGGCGGCATTCAATCGTTTGAAAGAACTTTTGATTTCAGCCCCTATCATTAAACCACCGGATTGGAGCAAGCCTTTTGAGCTCATGTGTGATGCAAGTGATTATGCGGTTGGTGCGGTGCTTGGGCAGCGTGTGGGGAAGATACCTCATGCCTTTTATTATGCTTCTAGAACGTTAAATGAATCCCAACAAAACTACACTACCACTGAAAAAGAGTTATTAGCTATTGTTTTTTCTTTGGAAAAGTTTCGCTCTTATCTAATTGGTACAAAAGTTGTTGTCTTTTCAGATCATGCAGCACTTAGGTACTTGCTTACAAAGAAAGAGGCGAAACCGAGGCTCATACGGTGGATTTTACTCTTGCAAGAGTTTGATATAGAAATCAAGGACAAGAAAGGAATTGAGAACACTGTTGCGGATCATTTGAGCCGTCTTGCTGTGGACAAGGAAGCTATCCCGCTGCGTGAAAGTTTCCCGGATGAGCAACTATTCTCAATTGCATTTGGAGAACCATGGTATGCGGATATTGTGAACTATTTGGTGTCTAAACAAATCCCAAAGAACTTGTCTCGTGCTGAGAGGGACAAACTTAAGAGGTTAGGAAACCAATATATATGGGATGATCCATACTTGTGGAAGCATGGAAGTGACCAAGTCATAAGAAGGTGCGTTCCCGAATCTGAATTTAACTCTATCTTGTCTTTTTGTCACTCCTATGCTTGCGGAGGACATTTTGGGAGTAAAAGAACAGCTCACAAGGTACTTGAAAGCGGTTTTTATTGGCCAACTCTATTTAAGGATGCACATATATTTTGCACAACTTGTGATAGGTGCCAAAGGACAGGCAATCTAGGTGCTCGGAATCAAATGCCACAAACTTTTATTCAATTTATTGAAGTTTTTGATGTATGGGGTATTGATTTTATGGGTCCTTTTGTCAACTCTCATGTGAATTTTTATATCTTACTCGCTGTTGATTATGTCTCGAAATGGGTGGAAGCTAAAGCCACCCCAACTAATGATTCTAAAGTGGTTTCAGATTTTGTGCAAGCTAACATTTTTGCAAGGTTTGGAATTCCAAGAGCCATAATTAGCGATGGGGGTTCTCACTTCAAGAACAAGTTCTTACAAGGATTGTTGAAGAAGTACAATGTGTCGCACAAGATTGCAACACCTTATCATCCCCAAACCAATGGACAAGCCGAGGTGTCGAACCGAGAGGTGAAATCCATACTAGAGAGGACGGTGAATCCAACAAGGAAAGATTGGAGAATGCGACTTAATGATGCTTTGTGGGCTTATAGAACCGCATACAAGACACCTATTGGGATGTCTCCCTTTAGGCTTGTGTACGGTAAGCCTTGTCACTTACCCGTTGAGATTGAACATAAGGCATTTTGGGCTATTAAGCAATGCAATATGGATATAGATGGGGCTGGAAAGCAAAGGAAGTTACAACTCCAAGAGCTAGAAGAGTTACGCAATGATGCATTTGAAAGCTCTCGCATTTACAAGGAGAAAACTAAGGCATTTCATGATTCTATGATTTCTAGAAAACAATTTTGTGTTGGGCAGAAAGTGCTTTTGTTTAATTCTCGCTTGCAATTATTTCCGGGTAAATTGAGGTCACTTTGGATCGGACCTTTTATTGTTACTAATGTGTTTTCTCATGGTGCAGTAGAAATTCGTAGCATAGCTACATGAAAGGAGTTTAAAGTGAATGGACACCGGTTGAAACCATATTATGAGAACTTTACTTCCGAAGTTGTGGAAGGTGTGAACTTTTTGGAGGCATCCTCGCTGGAGGAGTCTTAGAAAACAAGGAGCACGTCGGGCTGACGACTTTAAACCAAGCGCTAAGTGGGAGGCAACCCACCGGTTTTGTATCTTTACTCTTATCTTTTTATTTTTATGCATTTGCTTTTATTTTTATTTTCTTTGTTTTTGCATATCATTTGCGGAATTTCCCACCTTGAACTTTCTTTGGATGATTCAATTTTACATTGAGGACAATGTATAGTTTAAGTGTGGGGGAGCATTTATATGTTTGTATAGTTTGTTTTAGTGTGTTTTAAAAAAAAAAAAAAAAAAATCAGAAAATTAGAAAAACCAAGAAAAAAATTTGTGCTTTTTTAGCTCCGAAATCTAGAAACTTGTGCCTTTAGGATGACACCATTAGTGGATGGAACCATTTTGAATGCAGGAGTTGAGGAACCAATTAACTAAACGGGACGAACATAGC
This sequence comes from Papaver bracteatum, assembly GCA_023529315.1. Taxonomy (NCBI): domain Eukaryota; kingdom Viridiplantae; phylum Streptophyta; class Magnoliopsida; order Ranunculales; family Papaveraceae; genus Papaver; species Papaver bracteatum. The sequence goes on from JAJJWX010001260.1 coordinate 352,041, forward strand.
TCATAATCATAGATACCATGATAGTTGTTACCATATCTCGGAATATCACCATATCGCATTCTATTTTTATTTTTCCATGTTTATCTATTGTTCTTAGTGTTTCGGTGGGTCACTAAACATCGACGTGTTATTACTGCTAGGATGAAATAGAGTGTTTGAGTTACTAGAAAAAGAGAGAAAAAAAAAATGAATGAAAAAATATATGAAAAGAAAAAAAAAGAGACCGATCAATTAGACCAAAACGGAATAAAATGACACTTGAGAATAGCAGTATGTGTGAAACGTAGTCCCTGTCTCCGTCGCCTAAACAAGCGTGGAATGCAGGATCCAAGGCAACTATCATGTACTTGCTGACAAGAATCATGCGTTTGGATCCAGTTTGATCCAATCATGTTGTCTAAAAAAAAAAGAAAAAAAAAAAAAAGACGGAAAAAAAAAGTAAAACAAAATGAAAAAGAAAAGAAAAAGAAAGTTGTATTTTGGTTGAATAAAGTCACTTCTGGTTCCCTTGTATATGCCAGTGAGTTGATGTAGAATTCAAACCAAATAGCTCAATCCAATAGGCATAGGTTCATCTTGGCAGTGACCTTCAGACAGATATGGGAAACATCGATCACTTGTGAACATTCGCCAACATCTACATCTATATCCATCTTCTTTATCTTTTCATTGTGATTGTGGTTTGTTAGTTTCCGAGTATTGTGGCTTGTTCGACTATCTAATTAAATATTTACTAATATATGAATTGAATTTATGCAAGGTACCTCCTCCTCCTGTAGTCATTTTGGATTCGTTCATTGATTTGTCACAAATAGACGGAGTTTGAAATATAGGTTTTGTAGGAAGACCTCTTGTAAACCTTCACGAGACTATAACTCGTCCACTAGGGACACCTAGGGGTTCAAAGGCTTGTTATTTATGCTTAAAGTGACCGTAGCCTCGACGAGACGGAGTTGTATGTATCTTTTAGAATTATTTTTTGTTTGATTTGCTCGAGGACTAGCAAAGTCTAAGTGTGGGGGAATCTGATAGGTGTAGAATACACCTAATTTAATATCTAGTATTTATGCTTTCTTTGCTATTTTTCTTGTAAATTATGTATCTTATGTTTTGTTTTTGAGTATTTAGGTACTGTGGAGTCATTCGGTTCAAAATAAGAAGAAACAACGCAAAAGTCTCATCTCAGATGTGAATGCTATTGGAGGCGATTATTTCTCATTATTTTCTTTTATTTCTTCATCTCTGTCTGAAAAGTATGTCGGCTTTAGTGATGCGACTTTTGTCTGAAAAGCACGACAACTTTAGTGATGACTATCATTGAAGAGTATAAGTGAATATGATAAATAAGGGATGATTGCTGTTAGCGGAGGAACTCGAAAGAGGTGGAAGATCATTTGGAGCAAAAAGGGCAGAAAAGTCATTTCACAAGCAAACACTATTTGGAGCGCTTACAAGGTTAAGGGGCGATTTTATTTGGAGGAGTACCAAGGGACAATTTGATGCAGTTAAAGGGTAACCACTTGTTAAAGGGTATCCATAGGGTTGTCCCTTAGCTTATGGACTGGAGTGCATATAACCACCTCAATCATTGTTTACCCTAAAACCGAGAGATATGCTCTCAGTCTCTCATTCTGTTCCACCCATTTGAAATGAAAAGAGGAGAACATGAGAATGAGGTCTAAAGAGAAACTAAAATTGAGAGGGAAGGCAAAGAAATTACAGAGATGGGGGTATTTGTTACTTTAAGTTCTAGGTTAACTCTTTCACTAATTTGAGGTGAATTAGGGATTTCAGATCGAGAATGGGTTTTGGTTACTGGTAATTTGAGAAGAAAGTGGAGCTAGGGTTTGTTCTGAATCTGAGATGGGTTTGGTAGATGAATTTGTGTTGGTGGTTGTGGTATGAGTTACATGGGAAGTTGCAGGTGTTTGCAGCAGAGGGTGGTCTTGATTGTGGTGGTGCTGTTTATGAGGAGGAGCTAGTTGGCTGTGAAGCAGCTGGTGATTTTACTGAGTTCAGGTGATTGATATTGGTCAAGTGGAACTAGTTGATACTGGTAGAAGAATGAATGAAAAGAAGAGCTGTGGCTGTGCTATGAAGTTGCAGTGGCCTGGCTGTTCAGGGTCCCTGTGGTGAAGGTGTCACTGTGTAATAGATGGCAATGGAATGATGAGATGGTGCAGCTACAGATTATACTTGTCATATCTAGGAAGCAACTGGGATTGCAGGGGAAATAAAATGTTGCAGCTGTAATGCAGAATGAAATTGGTGTAGCAGCTCAGGTAGAAAAGGGTACAATGGCATTTGACAGGTGAAGCTGTAGAATGGGGCTTTGAGCAGGTGGTGTTTGATGTTTGTCATGGGTTCTTCCAGGAGATTACATGGAGATGGGTGAACAGAACTGGGAAGCGAGAACTACAGAGGTGTAGCTCCAGTTTGGTGCTAATTGATTGAGTTGCTGGTTGGCCTCATATGGCTATCTGGAACTGAAACCAGTTGTAGTTGTTAGAGAAGCTGCAGTTTGGGAAGTTATGCACCGCAGAATTGCAAAATGGAGCAGCTAGAGATGGTATGCAGTGGCTGGTGAAGAAGTGAGAATGTGAGTTGCAGTGAACTGGCTTGCAACTGGTTGAGGTTGCAATGTAATTAGGTTGATCTCATGGGGATTTTGATAATGAACTGAGGAGGCTTCAGTCTGGTGGTGCTGTGTTGAGATGCAGTGAACATAGCCTTGGTGTTGGCTGTTGTTCTAAGCATAAGGTGGTATGATGGATATTACAGGACAGGTGAAATTGTAGCTCAGTTGGAAGAGCTAAAATTGCAGGGAATATGAAGCTCAAGGATATACTTCCATGAACACAGTGATGGCACTGTAGTTGTAGGTGCAAACTCTTGAACTAAACTGTGGAGTCATGAGGTTTACAGGGACTGGCAGGATCAATAACTGAAGGTGGTTGCAGTTGAGTTAACTGGAAGTTGTGTTGGAATAGCTCAGATTATGAGAGTAGTGCAATGGAAGGCTGTAGCAGCTGGTGCAAGTGACACTGTAAGTGCAGCTTGAGATGCAGTGATGGTGGTAATGCTATGTGCTATGGAGGAACTGAAGCTGCAGAATGGTGATTGATGAGGATGGAGTGTAGCTGTGATAGTGCAGGTGCAGTCCAGTTGAGTTGAAATGGGACCAAGTGTTGTTGTGATGAAAGTGGTGTCGATCTTTGTCGCTAAAGAAGAGATGTTGCAACTGTTGGTAGCATGAGTAAAAGCACAAAAGCTGGAATGGTCACTGAAATTGGAGAGCAGTTGGGAGCAACTGAAATAGAGATTTCAAAGTGAACTGGTGGTTCAATGATTGGTGTTGCAGGAGATATGGCTATGTCACAGAGAGCTGTGCAGCTGGAGTTACAGTGAAGCTACTAACTGGAGTTTTTGGTTTGCTGCTGCTGTACAAGAAGGTGAAATTAAAAATGAACAAGGACTGGGTTTTGTAGATGCAAGGGAGTATGGCAGTGGCATTGTTTGAAACCAATGCTGCAGAAATTGTGCGAAAAGTGAGCGAAAATGGCGCGCCGGTGGTACTAGTTCCGGTAGTCGGATTTCGGAACCGAAAGTGGGGATCGTCAAGATTCAGTGAATCATGAGGCGGGTATGAGTCGAACGAAAGAGTTGACGTCCGGAAATATGAGCTACACGTCACGCTTTTGGGTACATTTTCGCAAGAATAAAAATTGGATTTAGATGGGTTTTGCAAATGTTTGAAATACAGGAAAGCAAAGTTGAGCTACTGGAAGTGCAGAATTACTTGGTGATAGTTTCAGATGGAAAAAGCGAGCGGATAAAGTTTTCCGGTAACAGGATTCCGGCGACCGGATTCCGGTGATGACGTCAGCATTCCGTCGACCAATTTCGGACCCAAAATTTCCAGAGACATATTTCTCACACTTGGGCTTGGTGGACTAGTAGATGGACGTGGACTTGAAGATTTTGAAGACTTTGACCTATTTTTGGAAAGCAAAGGGCTATAAAAGGAGAGTTTCTACAACAAAGAAAAGAACGTTATTATTCTATTCTTGGAGCTTTTGTAGAGAACTACTTCTAGGGTTTGATCTCTTTTATGTTTCATAGTATTCTTTTGAATATTTTGATGATGAACTCCATGAATATGAGTAGCTAAATACAATAATTGGTTATGGGATAAAAGTTGATTTCTTCAAGCATGATTATTTGATTCTATGAATTATATTTGTGTCGTCTGACAAGAGATCAGTCCACCATAAGTTTCTTGCGGCTGGTCAAGCCTTTGAATCTTATTATTCCCGTCGCGATTGTAATAATTCTTCTCCCTTTCATATTATTCTTGATCTCGACTTCCCATTGCTACCAATTTCTGCTGGTTATCAGTCTCCACTTTCTCTTGTTGTGTTTGCGAGCTGCTCGCCACATTGTTAATCATTTTAGGAAGTAAACTCCCATTTGCTGCTACTGAATTGGTGTTCGCGATGGGATATGATTCCATCTCATTTTGTTTCTCCTCCAAAGCAATGTATTCTTCTTGTAGTTCTCGTAGTTCAGTCATAGTGATTGTATTCTTGACTCTGAAAATTTGTATGTACAGTAGATTGGTCGCGAACATTGCATTGATAAAAGACAAGATAAGATATCTCTCGTCAACTCTTCCTGCCATCTCACTGCATATTGTCTTCCATCTTATGGTTAAATATTTCAGACTCTCACCAACCCTCTGTTTTAACCCAAACACATCTTGAATACCTTGCCGCGATGAATTGTTGCTAATATAAGCTCCTAGAAATGTAGCTTGTAAATGATCAAAAGAAGTTATGGTGTTTTTTGGCAATCCCTCGAACCATTTTAGTGCCTCGCCAGTTAAGCTAGATGCAAAATACTTGCATAATACAGCATCGTGATTCTCCCATTGCAGCATATACCTAACATAAGCCTTAACATGTTGTACAACACATGTGGTTCCATGAAAAATGCTGGTTAATGCTGGTAAGTTGCACTTTGGAGGTATTCCTCTTAATTGTACTTCTTGAGTGAATGGAGTTCTCGCATCTTCTTCAATAGCTTTATCAAGTTGCCTTCTACCTCATTCTTTTATGTTATTTATGATTCCCCTCATCTCTGCTAACTCTCTTAAAATTTGCTCATTCGCAGCTGAATTTGGTTCCATTGGCCTTTTCAATGCTGCTTCCCTTCTTCTGCGTTCATGTACTTCTTGTCTTGAGAGATTTTGTATATCTTCATCTCCATCCATATTTCTTCTTATGCGATATTCTGCTTCAGCTTCTTCTTGCCATCACAACTGATTATACTGTCTATTTTCTTCTCTGCGAATTTCTTTATTCCTCATCATTTCTCTTCGCTGTGTTTCTATTCTCCTTTGTATTCTATCATACTCTTCCTGAATATTATTATTATGGAGATTTTGCGTCCGTCTCCTTTCTCTATTTTCATGGTTATTTTGTCGTAATGCCTCTTGAAATTCTTGTTCTTCTACCTCTGCCCTCAATCTTTCTCTCTCGCAAGCTAGTCGCGCTTGTTCATCATAATGTCTCTCAACTTCTTCCTCAATTATTCTCCGATTTCTCTGGATCTCTCGCCCATGTAATATCCTCCTACCTTATTCTGGATTATCTTCATCATTTTGGTTGTCTCTTCCCTCTTGATTTATGTTGTTAAATCTATTATCCAAATTTTCGCCACGCGGATAATGGCGATCCTCTATTACCTCTTCTTCTCTTTGATGTTGCTCTTCATTTAGATTTTGCATTTTCTCTTGGATATTTCCTCTAGCATTTCTTACTGGAGAATTTGGCCTTAATTCTTCCCTTACTGATCTTGAATTCGATCTAACAGTACTTCTTGATCTTTTATTTTGTAATCTCAAATTCTCCATTCTCAACTAGTGATTTTGTCTTGTTAAATTTGCACGCTCTTCCGCCTCTAATCTTCTTTCTTCTTGTATTCTTTGTCTTGGATCGTTTGTTATTTCATTTTCATCTCCTTCATGAATTAATCCTTCAACCATTCCTTGATTTCTTTCTTCTCTTCTTCCGTCTCTTAATTGTTGATCTTCTACATCTTCCATCGAATCCGATCTCCAAGTATGCACACTCACTCTATCATAATCCACATTTATTTTTTGTGTCGGTGTTTGTTGATTATGTTGTGGAATTTGATCTTCTCCTTCAATCCTTGTTATATTTCTTCTTGTTCTTGTCCTTGAAGATTCCCCTGATTCATTTGTTTCTTCTCCTGCAAGTCTTTTACTCCTCCTTACAGTTGTTGGTGGTTCTGATGTATTTATTCTTCTTCTAGCCATTTCTTCAACTCTAACAATTTCTTCAAATCTTCAAATTGTAATTAGAGATTTCTTAACTTGATTCTCCCTGTTTCTAGCACCAAAATGTAGTTGCAGGATTTCCCACACTACACCCTTGTTAAGATTTTGCTATAATCAACTGTGAATTGAAGATGAAAAACGACACTTTATTATTTTGGTTTGAGAAATGTTTACAGAAATGAAGGAATTCAAGATTACAACTATTCTATTGAAGTTTCTCTCTCCTTAAGACTTTCTTAACTCTCAAAAATACATCATCCTTTTCTGGACACATTGGATCTATATTTATAGGGTAGTTACATAGTGGATGACAGATAAGTTTCCCTCTTATTTCGGGTTGATTCTGCGATTGTACCGCGATTAGTTACAATGTTCACTCTCGCAAGTTTTGTAACCATCGCAGGACAAACATGCTTTTCTCAAGTTTTCTTCACTTGTCGTTTATTACGTCGCTCTTTTGACTGCCTTTGTGACACTCGCAAAGTGTAGTTGAAGATCTTGCGGTAATGCTCGCTGGGAAGTGTTGTCAATCTCGCAGAAAATAGATGTAGCGATATTCTGGTCCTACATCTTACTCTGGTAATCATTCTATTTCTCTTGTCAGATTTCTCGGTATTGTACTTTTACGATATGTTCTTGTTACTTTGTATTCTCTTATTTTCTATCTTAAACTCATTGTAACCTCGAATTCTCGTTAATGAAAAGGTTCCTTGTTTATCGAAAAAAAAAATCTTCTCTAGCTAGAAAACAAAATAGAGAATTCTTTTCTTTTTTCTTTTTTCTTTTGTAAATATTATTTATTATGTCCAGATAATTTATTTTTGATTAGGGATGATTTCAAAGTCCCAATTAATGAAACTTTAATTATTTTTACAAGTTTATTTTTAGTTTAATTTTTTTGTCGATTGTCTCTATTATTTTTGGTGTCTATTATTATTATTGGGTTATTCAATCAACCATTTGAATATACCTTATAATAACTCTTCTACTAGTATTGAGTTGTGTGATATGTGTAATAGTCACTCAATCCTTTACGCAAGTAGTAAATCACAAAAGCTGGCAGAGGGATTCTGTTAAGTAATTATGTATAGAGATGACACTAGTAAGCATACCGAGCTTATGTGTCTGACGCTAGGATCAAACTAATTCAAAAAAAATAATACATTCGACTGAGTTACAACTTGAGAGCTTATTCATGGTGGCTCAAATGGATAAAATCTGGTAGTCGATCGCTTTTGTATCCAATGACAATAGGAATTCCGGGGATAACAGAGCTTAATGCTATTTTACGGTTGGTGACGATAGAAATTTAACAAGAAATAAATGAGTATTTTAATTAATTTTATTTTCAGTGATGGCGAATGATTCCTTAATCGTCTTTCTTCTTATTGTTTCAACTCAATATTTATTATTTTCGTTTTATTAGTTACTTAATTCAAATTTTGAAAACCCCCATTTTTGGTTACTTTATAACAACTAGAAACTCCCTGCCCTTCGTGGGAACGAACTACTTGCCATTATATTACCCGTTAATTGTGTGGAAAGAAGTAATTAATTTGTTCTGTAAACGATGCGCATCATGGGACCGTCCGGCCATCATGGCCAAGGGACCGGGCAGGTCCAATCATGGTGGTGCACGGGCCACCATGTCCCTCACACGTCCATTCCTGAAATTTTTAGTTATTTTGTTGGACGTTTGTGGAGTATTTTGGATTTTCAGAAGAGTTTGATCTTGACTGAAACTCTCAATTTTGCATGAATGCGCAAGTAGGACTTTGCTCGTACGTCCAAAATTCAGAAATATATTAAAATAATGATATTGTAATATTTATCGTGAAAAGCCCGAACGGTCGTGGGACCATTTGTTTTTTGTTTTTTTTGCTTTTTTGAAGATTTGAGCAATATTGGAGAAATATGGAAAACTAAGAGTTTGCTCCGGTGGTCCCGGTCACATGCACGCCTCTTATTTTATTTTATTTTAATTTCCCTTTCCTATTTTGCATAGGTCTCTATATATCCTTGTTCGTCCATATTTTTGGATGTTCATTCGTGCATTATTGCTAAGTACACTCGCACTATTTTCTCGGGGCTTACTAGGTGGTGGCCCATATGCCCGAAAAGTGAATATCTATCACAAATCCATGGAATTTAGCTGAGAAAATCCGTGAATTGAAGTAATGAGATATTATGATAAAAATAAATTGTTTTCTAAGAATTCAATTGATGAATATTGCAATAGAATTAATTAATGGATGGCTCTATACTAGCATGCAATCTGTCTATGAGCATTGTATTTATTCGAGAATCGAGGTATGAGATAGTAGAAGCATCATACTCATTTTGAATGTTTATTCTGCATAGTTAGGGAACATATGCGACATCTTAAAATGTTATTTTCTATATTAGTGGTCAATCCATCTAGGCGCCGTCCAATCATTCTCGATTTTCTATACATAAGTGAATACTGAAATTGTTCAGTATATTGATGAAATATGCAAAAATCTCAGTTGAGAGGCTTTAATGATTGCATATTTATACATGCTCTGAGATTTCACGTCTAAATTCTAAAATATGAATTTCACATACTCGTCTGAAGCTAGGTCAGAAATATGCAAAACTATGATTTTATAATTTTATCCTTCATTAAAAATCCACCATCAACAAAATGGAAACAAGTCAAGTATGTATTACTAAACTCTAACAGTAGGATGATGTGTTTGTTGATGTCAATACGTCTTCAGGTTCTTAAAAGTAACACAAGTTTTTCTCAATATTTATGGACTTATTAATCTAAACTAACGAAGTTGACTCTAGTAATCTAATCAAGCAACCTTTATGACAATCAAAATTGACATACCAACGCTTGATAGGTTCAACCGAGCAATGCTCTAACATTAAATATATTCAAGCCAAATCTCCGATGTTCACTACTACCATGAGACCAATACCTGACCCATTTCGCCCATCGTACTTTCTCAACCTCAACAGGTGACCCATCGTCAGATCTCAAGCTATTGGTATTGACCCGAACCTCCAATGATTTCCGAAAGTGTGCGATTTTAAACATGTATCTCTACGATTATCTAGCAAAAACTTTATGGGAGGTCACCCATCCCTGGATCACTCCCACCTATGCATACTTAATTGCAAAACTTTTTGCCAATTCTGGAACCAATTGTGTTGAAAATGCATCGGTATTAGGAAAGGATAAATCTCTACCTATATTCCATTCGACAAGCCCCATATGTTGAATCGGAGTATTATAACACCACTACCTTAAATTGGAGTCCTAGTCGGATCCAAAATATATTCAACATGCAGTGTGGGGTTTTCAACAAAGGTATGTGAAGATTTACTATCGTAATTACTCATATTTTTTGCCATTCTATTTATTGAGACAATATCGTATGGCTTTAATATTATGATGAAAATTACAAAGAATAAATTTTGAGTTCAAGCTAGTACTTGATAAATATCGAATTATATTTCAACCAACAGAAGTTCTAAATAACTTATCATATGTTAGGTTGAGAACAATTGTTCAACATATCGTAATTGCATAAGAAGTTCATATGAGACATCAAGTTATATTCATGTTCATGAAATAATTTGTTCAGTATATGAAATTTGAGCTTGTCGATAATATGCTTGATGAATAAATCTCTTATTAACTCACTTACACAAACTGGTTTATTTTAAGATGTTCTTTGGCAATATTGAATCCTCAAATACACGTGTTAATATGTTCAATATGTGAACTGGTTGATTTTAAGAGGTCCTTAGAAACTTTTTATTATTTGAGTAGACGAACTGATTCAGAAAGTTCGCAAACTTATTTAGTTTTTAAGAGTTATCAAACTCCATGATTGCTTGATGGTTCATATCTCTTTGAGGGAAACCCGAAATTTTTGAGTGTTGAGATCCATATCTCTTTTTTCTTTTTGTGGATTCCATGATTTCAGGATCCAAATATATCTATTCAAATGATTATGTGCATATTCGCACTAGTTTTATGTTCTAATTTATTCCTTTTTTATTAGTTCTCATATCATTATGCTTTGATTTTTTTTTGTTTTTTTTGAGTTTCTTAGGTATTTTGGAGTTGATTCAGACAAAGAAAAAGAAAGGAGTGTGTTACGAAATGAACAAGGAAGTCAAGTATGACAAGTGAGAAGTGCCAAAGATTAATTGTGATTACAGAATTTGTTTCCTACTATCTTGTAGATAATTGAAAGACGAAGCCAATGGAAAAATAATGAGGTAATTTGGTAATTTCGAGGTCGTATGAAGAAATTATGAACAAAAAAGTGAGATGTAAAAATACAGAAGAAAACCGTGACGATTCTTGTAAATTTTCAGGTAGAATATGGTTGATTTTGGTCTCTATAGTCGTCAGGGTCTTAGAAAGTAACCATGATGATGGTTTCCAGATAGAGAGTTTGACATATATTTGGTGATTAAAGTCGTCGGGGTCGTGACAAAGGACTATGACGCCTATAGAAAATGCGAAAGATAAGTTTTGATGCGCTATAGACTTCTAAATTGAGTAAACTTGGTCTCGATAGAATTCTGAGTCTTAGATTTTGTGAATACTATATAATAAAGCCTTATATATAAACTCTTAGAACATAGTGAAGGAGAACAAGAAACTAGGGCTTGAAGTTGCGATTGAGCATCACAATTTCTAAGGTTTTCCTATTTGATTTATTTTATGATTTCATTGATTTTGAGAAATGCATGATGAACTAAACCTTTCTAATTGGAAATCATGTTTATCACTGCAAGTATTTATTCTCAAATGTTCAAAATCTCTTAAAAAATATATTTTTAAGCTATACCATGTATAACGACATGTATGATTGCTTGCTTGATTGTTTAAGTCGCGAATTAAGTGAGCATGTATTCATATTTATAGATAGACTAGGAATTGAGATCCGGAATCATTGAATAATCCTTGTGTTAGAGCATAACTCGGTTGAACCCGCCAAGCGTTGGTATGTCAAGTTTGGTTGTCATATTTTAGTGAATCAAAACTCATCTAAGATTCGTTTGATTATGTACTAGAGACAAGTTCGTATATGTTATACTAGAAAGTCTAGGATTATGAGACATACAAGTATTACTCGAAGACTTAAATAATGTGAAGAAGTAACAAGCTACAACGACAACATCATCCTTCCTCTTGAGGTTAGTAATATTTGACTTGAACTGTTTCATTCCTAACATATCTTTCAAGTCATGTTATATTTAAAACATAACTGTGAAGCTGTGAATGATTATACTCTATTAGTAAGACATGATCACATGATCATAGTGTTAAGGAATTAGGATACGAAGCATAACGCTTATCTTTTGAACTTCGTACAATATATGACATCAACATTATCGTATGAATGCCATTATGATTATGTGTATGGGTAAAGGTGAAGATTTCATCTTAGGAAACAATGTTTGCATTTGTTTAAAGGAAGTACATTCATAAACTTGTTTTATGAATCGAAATGGAAATCGCTAGGCTTATTGGTATTGTTATTCATTGCATATCTTTGGATTACCAATATGTGTGAGTTAGTAAAACCGATTATATATAACTTGTTATGTATCTTGGTATAACTAGTCACAGTGCCTGACTTATGAATTGATATGACTTTTATTAGTGTAACCGATCCTAAGTAATCACTTGAGATGGTATGATTGATATTTGTAATTGGTGTGACCGATCCTAGTAATTGGCGTGACCGATCACAAAAGTAATGTGTAATCGATCCTTGCAATTGGCGTAACCGGTCCTAGTAATTGGTGTAACTGATCCTAGTGACTTGTGTAACCGATCACAAGTAATACCATGAGTATATGGTAACCGGTCCTGGTAATTGACGTGACCGATCATGGTAACTGATGTAATCGGTCCCAGTAACCATATTGAGGTAGAACCGATCCTTGTATTTGGTAAAACCGTAAAATCGTAAACCCATGATTAGTGATTTGATATTTGATCAATCACATAGTTATCTTGGAATACTAATGAACCAATTCTAAACTTGTTTGGAAGTGTGGTATAATCGATTCCAAGATTTTAAATATGAAAAAGGATTTACAAAGAAAATATGTCAACATACTTTGAACATGATTAGTAACTCTTATGTTTTATTGTTGTAAAATATTTCTTAATAACTCAAGGAGATCCCGGACTAAAATAAATTAAGAATATTTTAATTAAGGTTGTTAGTTTTATATGATTTTAATTACCAGCTATTAAATGCATATTACTGAAAAATAAAAATTGGTAATATGCATTTACTAATTGGAGATTTTCTAGTGAGATTTCAAAAATATTGGACAAAGCATTTCCAGGAATAATGAAAACCGCTTTTGGGCATATATTGCATATCTCGAGAATATTCGATTTTGGAAAATCCTTGGAGTCAAATCATCCTTGGCCTATTGTTAGAGGATTGCTCGGTCAAACTCGCATGCGTTGCTATCTCAAGCATGTTTGTCAATCTTAGTGATCAAAACTATATAGTCTTGATTTCTAGTCTACTATAGCTAAAGTCTCGGACTAGGATAGAAAGTGTAGTTGAGCTCAAGAACTCCATGGCGATCATCATACAATACAAAGGACTACTCAAGTAACCAATGGATCTTCATCGACTAAAAGGTATGTGGAGACTTGAACTTATCTATCACTCAAAAGTCTATCTACTCTATCTCCTATCTGGAGACAAAAGTCGTTTATCTATATAGACTAAGAATATGCACATGTGACATTTCAAGATGAGTATATCTTGCTTATCTATTTCTCGAAATGGGTGTTGGTAAAGCTTTCACTTTAGCCAAGTTCATCTTTGCCTAGTGACGAAAGTCATGTTATGTTTCAATCATTTTGGAAATCGCTCTGACGAAAAATAGTTTGTGAATAACAACTATATAACGCCCTATGAGAATGTTTCAATGATTGAAATGAGAGTTTAGACTATATAACCATTGGGGGATATAAACATTATTGTGGAAACACATATATGTATAAGTACTTAGCACTTGAACCAAAGTTTGTGAACTTTGTTGATCAAGTGGAACTGGAACGTGAGTAGCAACTCAGTCTGCGAACTAACGGAAGCTCTCGAACTCGAGAATTTATGCTGGAGTTTATAACTTCCACCGGTTAGCTTGAGTCCGCGAACTCAAGATGTTATGTCTGAAAATGTTGTTCGTGAACTTATTCTAAATTACTAAGGAATTCTTTTGTAAACCGTGGCTTTATAGTTCATGATTAATGATTCGAGTAAATCACATCGTTTTTTATTCAATTGTGTCTCTTGTAATAATTAGGATCTCATATCAATTGAACAACTCTCTAACTAGTTCATTTGAGTCATTTGGACTAGTTATGGTGAAGAAGAATATGGTTGATATGGAAGTTATCATTTGGCTAACCATTTGGTTGACTAATATTGAACCAACCATTGTACACGTTTGGGTACGGTTACACAAACCCAAAACTTCAAGTACATGTGTGTATGGCAAGCTAAGTTTTTGATCTAACGGTTGAGAGATATTAGCTTGTATCTAATCAGGTTTTCATCTAACGGTGAATATTGAATGCTTTATTAGCAAGCTAACATTGGTTGCAAACCCTGATTTGAAAGACTATATAAGGAGAACTCTAGCCATTGGAAAAACTAATCCCCACACACCTTTATTCTGTGATACTAGCTTTCTCTAAGCTAGAGTCGATCTCCATTAACCCTTGAGTTTTCTCTCTAAATTCGGGTTAACGACTTAAAGACTTCATTGGGATTGTGAAGCCATACCGATACTACTTTTCTTGTAGTTGTGTGATCTGATCTTGCTCTTTCTATCGTACGAGTACAATTTTAATAATTGGCTTGAGATTTCTATCTCCGATAGGCAAGATAAAAGTAGTCACAAACATGTTCGTCTCATTGTTTGTGATTCCTCAATAATCTTCTTCGATGCGTCGATTAAGTTTATTGTGAGGTGATTGATGAAACTGAGATGTTCTTCGGGAATATAAGTCTGGTTTTATTGATTGGTTCCTGTTCACCTTGATTTATCAAAAGACGGAACAAAACTTGTAGGTTTATTCGTGGGAGACGAATTTATCTATTACCTGTAGACTTTTCTGTGTGAGACAGATTTGTTTATTAAAGTATTCGACTTTGGGTCGTAATAACTCTTGGTTGTGGGTGAGATCAGCTAAGGGAATCAAGTGCGCAATATCCTGATGGGATCAGAGGCGTAGGAACATAACTGTACCTTGGATCAGTGTGAGATTGGTTTGGGTTCAACTACAATCCAGACCGAAGTTAGCTTGTAGTAGGCTAGTGTCTGTAGCGGATTAATACATTGTATGTTTAATCTGGACTAGGTCCCGGGGTTTTTTATACATTTGCGGTTTCCTCGTTAACAAAATTCTGGTGTTTGTGTTTCTTTTCCGCATTATATTTTGTTATATAAATGAAATAATACAGGTTGTGCGTTGTTCAATCAATTAGAATATCCGACCATTTTGGTTGTTGATTTAAATTGATTGACACTTGGATATTGGTCTTTGGTACCATCCAAGTTATCTCTCTTTGATTAGGCTCGCGAATCATATTTGCTTGAGTAAATCAAATCGAGAGATTGGGATAATAACTCCTTGAGATATTTTCTGTTGATTGAGTCTTGTTGATTCTCTAGAAAACAACTCTGAGTTGTCCAACAGATTGCTAATTGAAATATTGGGTGGTGTTGTTAGACCCCCGCAATTTCAATTAGTATCAAAGCAGGCAATCACGTTTAAGACCTTACAAGTCTGTGTTTGTGGAAATCTGAGTCTGTGGACGAAATTTCTGTTGCGCATACCAAAATGTCTCCTAAAGATTTTGACCATGTCAAGTGTCTTCGAAACACCTCAAAGGATTATTCCTTAGTTGATTCTTCCGAATCCTGAGGTAGAAAGAATGTTCAATGTGATAATGACATGTTCCCCTCTCATGAGGCATGTGACACACTGGCAGAAGCTGAAAAGGAGCTCACCATAATTTCAAAACATACAGCTGAAGATATTGATTTTAATGATCATAATCAGCTCATTGATGAATTTGAAAAATCTCTTAATCGAGAACGTGATCTCTATAATATCATAAAGTCCTTCTCTAAGAATATTGAGGAACTTATTCAAGAAACTACTATGCAGCAGGAAAATATTAGTACTCTTGAGGAAGTTGTTAAAGAGGACTCAATTAGAGAAAAACGATTGCTTGAGACTCATTCATCAGATACTTTGTGCTGAAAAAGTGAAACTATTGGTTGTTGATTTAACACTGCAGGTGCTCAATGTCTAACTAGTAGAACATGGAAAGTACAGGTCGTTCCCACGAGGAGTGTGAAATACCCTAATAACTAATACCAAAAACAAAGTAATCAAATAAGATAATGCTTAACAATTTTTAAGATTTTGGAACAAAATGAAATAATAAATAATCGTAACAAAATAGGTAATGGGTTATTAAGGTTTTCGATTTCCACCAATTCAATCATATAAAAATCTACTAATTTGTATTTATTACTCAAGACAAATATCGAAATCAATCTCATGTCCCGGAAGATGTTATATTAAATTCTAAAATATAGTTTCTCCGCTGTAACTTCCTTCGCTTCGTATGTAGCGATCCTAAAGCATTACCTATCTATCCTTGCATACCACGTCTAGGGATTTAACCGAAGCACGAAATATCAATTCAAAAGCATAAATAACCAAGAAGATCACATGAACGATAAAACACCAAGCTATATGAAGAGAAATCACTAATCAATGATCATTATTAGAAATATCATCGTAGAGTCTATATAAATAAATTGGTTTCAATGTAAACCCTAACAAACGAATTAGCAAACCATGGAGAAAAATAAAATCTATTATTAGAAAAATAAAACTCCCCCCTCGCTGGCTCAATATTTTATCGTTTTCAGTCTCCAAAGGAATGTAATTTCCTTTATCATTTTCTACACCACGTCACTAAAATATTATTAACCAATGAAAATGTGCCACATCATCAATTCCCCTTCTCTGGCCATCCCATCTCGGGCGCGGATCCTCTGTACCGGTAAATTCCCTGTCTCTCTGTTCCCTCCTATCATAGGGTACCACGTGTTCTCTCTTAATTTTTACGGTTAACGGAGTTAAAGCCATTCATACCACAAATAACTAATTAACATTGATTACCAGCACAGAGATCAAGACATGTCTTCTTCGTCTTTTCTCTATTTTCAGATTTAGAATTTAAACTCACAGATCATATAGCATAATATAGCACAAGTGAACCTGATCCACGATTTTAGACTTTGGTAATACCTTTGTTAATTTATCATTGGCTAAACTGATTACTTCCACAAAATTAACAACCGGTAGTTTAAGCATCTTTTCCAATTTCCAAACAACAAAATTAAATTTAATAAAAATAAAACCTCTTAATCACGGAAAAATAGATAATCAAAGAATTCGTAGTGGTTCTCCTAATTCTTCTTTGGAGAAAGAGGAATTCATTTCACGGATCTTCCATCTTTATAGGATACGATTTTAACTGAAAGTGCACTTATATTCAATCTGTTTTCGGAAGTCGGAACTCAAAGTCGGAAGTCGGAACTCTAATATTTTACCGGAGCTTATTGGAAGGTTTCTGTATTTATTTATGTGCAAACAAGGGTTTAATTGATCGGGAATATCAGTTCTTCCGTCGTCGCTGATAAGAAGAAGTTTGTTTATGACGGAGGTATAATCGAACGGGGGAACTTATTTCTAGCCCATTTCTCTTTTTTCTTATATGAGTAGTCCACCATTAAGATTCATAATATCTAGAACCCATAATTATATTAGTTTACTAATTTAACCTTTAATAATTTATTATCTCATATTTTGTTTTTTTAAGAAAATTAGTTTTTTATATGGGCGGTGAAAAGAGTCAAAGGAGCAAATATTTAGGAGAATTCCATAAATCATGCAACTCTTGTTTATCACACCGTCTTCATCTCTAACTTTTGTTTTTTTATCCTAAACAGTTCACACTTTAATTTGAGATTTTTTAATTTGAGAAGCCATTAAAACCATTGGACATACTCAGAGCATCCACCAACAGATGCGGTAAGTTCTTCGATTTTCACACTTTAATTTGAGATTTTTTCCAAACATCACAGTGGATACGTATTCATTAGTAATGGGTTGCAAAAACAGTTCAATTTGATTTTTCACACTTTTTCTTTATTGTGATGTTGATTCGTATTCATTAGTAAAAAAGAAAGAGATGATACTCTTAGTAATCATGTTATTCATTTTAATTATATTGTAAATCGTTTAGAAAAGGGTATGATTGTGATTTTTTGAATTATATTGATCATCTTTGTTTTCTTCTGATAATCTTGATCATACGGAGTATTATTTTTAGTTTCTCAATGTGATTCACCATTTGAATGATTGGATTTGCTATGTCATACCTGAAATTCTTAGTTTTCACATATATATTCTTAATTATCACAGTAGCAACAATATGAAAACTTTGAATTGTAAAATTATCACATGTATTGCTTAATTTGATTTTTGACTGAAATATTGAATCGTTTGTTGCATGGAGTAGTAACAAGATGAAAAAGGAACGTGACAAAGATATTGTACTCAGTGAATCCAGTACCGAAGACGATTTCGAGGTTCAGCAAGTAACCCCTAAATGCATTTCTAAAGAGAAAAGGAAAACGAAAGTCCTTATAACTTCCAAAATATCTTCCAAAAAGAAATGTAGAACAAAGAAACCCAAAATCCTCTAATTGTGCATCCAAAAAGAATAGGAAAATCAGAGAAGCAAAAACCTCTAAACGCACTACCGAAGCTGGTACGTAGATTTTACTGTGTATTTATGTGATAATTTGATTCTTTTTTACATATTATTACTGTGATATATGCAATTATCATCTTTTGTTCTTGTGAAAAATTAAATTTTCCATATAAATATACTTGGTTGTTTGTTTTCTAGGCATAGAACCAGAAAACTCGAAATGCATATCATAAGCTAGAGCAAGTTGAATTCTACAAAACCTTCGAAACGGACAACAAAGGATCGAAGCAAAAGAGGTATTAGACTGCTTTTTCATCTTTTTTTATAAAGATTTTGTTAATTTTGTTGTGGAAGTTTTAATTTTCACTGAATACGGTCATGAAAATGATCATTATCACACCTGAATTTTTTTCATTGCGACCCTTGCGTACATTTTCTAGAAACTACAAAGTTGTTTAGAGCCTGTTTCGGGCTAACTATTTTTCATTTTAGTTTGTAATCTCACCTTACTGTTTGTGTATTTCCATTATTGGTTTGCCGGGCATTCCTAGTTGTAGAGACACACGCGCATGTGTTAAAGCACTAGCCGAAAGAGTTGCAAGATGGGGATACTTATGATATCTCTGGAGTTGTTGTTTGGCTTGAAAAATTACCCTC
The DNA here is from genome assembly GCA_023529315.1 of Papaver bracteatum. Taxonomy (NCBI): domain Eukaryota; kingdom Viridiplantae; phylum Streptophyta; class Magnoliopsida; order Ranunculales; family Papaveraceae; genus Papaver; species Papaver bracteatum. Next base: position 370,893 of record JAJJWX010001260.1, read on the forward strand.
TACAAAGTTACTGTTATATATGAAGGTGGAAAGATCAAATTTTCACTAGTTCAGGAGCACGAGGAATTGTCCGGAGGGGAAGAAGCACCACAACAGCATAACTTAGATGGCAAAATTCACAATTTTTGTTGCATCGTTTAATTTCTCATATGGATGACATACAAATATACAATAATTCCTTAGGTTTTTTTCTTCTGTTGCTATTCTAAAGTGTGAAAACACTATTTTTCTCTCGATGGAAAGGTGAAACAAAAATTCCCACTCAAAATAAATGTGAAAAATGATTTATTCACGAAACTTATACAGATGATAATAGAAAATTTCACTCAAAATACAATTGAAAAACGAAATTTTCACATAAAAAAATTGGAAAATTTGATCTTTCACTTGTTTTTATCTTTAAACAAAGTCCATGAAATTTCAGAAATAAAAGATCCGTAATTTAAGATCTTAACAAAGCATCCAAGTTTGAGTTAGCACGATTCAAACTAACTACTATTAGTTGCAGGAAGAAAAAACACGACCCATGCATGGAGATCGATTGCCAGTAGCAAACAAGTACCATAAAGAAGCACATGGAGCACGGCGTACAACACAAGGGGGACACAAGCAACGTATACAGGACGCCCTAATTACTCAAGCCAGTAGCCTAATTCTCATATCATACCATTATCTAACTTGACCTTTCATAACAAATCTTGTCTCTATCTTCGTTTCAATTAGAATGGACAAAATTATTTTTTTTAAAAGGAGTTTGAACAAGTTTTCCTGGGATTCAAGCAGTGGTGGCTACTAATAGTGTATCACACGTTTCTACGAAGAAGATATACGACAATCCAAAATCTAACACGGAATTTTAGATTTAAGAATATCTAAGCCGTAAATAATGGTAGAACGCCTTACTTCCCATGAAAAACGCTCACGACTAAGTATTATCTTATTTATGAAATTTCTTTTTATTAATAACACGGTTTGGGTAAAAGGTTAATTTAATCCTCCTAAAAATGTAAAGAGACGGATTTAATCTAAATCTACTAATCTTAACCGTACATCTAATCTCTAGGGCTACATATATATACCATCTTAATGATGGATTTTTGAAAGAGAGAGGAATAAAACTTGGGTTCCTCAGAAGTTTCCACATAATCGAAATGTGCCAAGAACAATTTTTTTTTTTTTTTTTAAGAATTATTTCCATGAATTTAATAGAGTTTTTTTATTTTCTTACTACCGGAGATAACAGCAAGTAAACAGTCCTTAGAGTAAGGGATACGTGGCACTCTAGGATAGGCAGGGACAGAGAGACAGAGGATTTTCGGTACAGAGGATCCGCACCCTCCAATCTCTTCCCAAAACCTGACCAGCATCTAACTCCGCCAGTTCAATTCACACAATTGATTCTCAAGAAACGTGTGCACTTCAACACTGTCTTCTCGGCAATAAAATTAAGGCCAAAAGCTCACTAGACTACAGCCAATCTGAGAACCCATTTTTCCTTATAACTGCTCCAATCAACAAACAGAACCGTTAATTATCTCCGGCCACAGCTCCACTTGTTTTGTATCTAACTGAGCATCACATCCAAACTATATCGATGGCAACAGTCCAGTACAAAGCTAGCCAATATCTCCGTGGTCTTCTATTTTATTCACTCATCACTCTGCTGCATTCTTCATTCTCGTCTGTCCGAGCTCTCCCTGATATTCCAGCTGCGACTTTAGTCGAACCCCATTGCAGTTTCAACTTATTTTTTTGTTGATGTCGCTGTATCACTGCACCACCTGTTTGAGACTCCAAATTCCATTGATCAACATCTCTTTAAAACTCTGAAATTTCATCTCCGGCGCCAACACCGTTCAACAGTTCTTCTTCGTTCACGGCTAATACCTGTACAAAAAGCTAACACCCACAAATCTCCATATACGAACATCTCCATCGATGCTTCTGTTAAATCAACCATCAAGACCTCGAATCACTTAACGCCATAGAACATACACTTCTGCTGTGTACGAGTTGGAGAAGACACGAGCTTTTCTTCCATCTGCTCGAGCTCTGACCATCCCCGATTACACAACACTGTATCCATTAGCTTCCGTCAACAACATCACCTCCATTAAAAACAAACCCAACTCTCCATGACTTCAGTGACACTTCCTTGTCATCATAACCTCCTGCGAATTCCGTGACCAACTAACTTCAGCTGCATTCACCTACTTTCCATACTCAGCCTGCTAACCCACAGAAACAGCTCAACCTAGCTCGGCCAAATGCGACTACAGAAGCTATCGTACTCAATTCATCCATTCTTGTTCCGGTCCAAATCCGACTGCAACCATCTTGCTTCAGCTCCATCGAATCACCATAACAGCGGCCCTTCTTGACTGCTATCTTCTTCTTCATGTTGTTGTAATATTCTCTGTCCCAGAATCTTCATCGTCGCTGCTGCACTATTAATATTCATAGATACCCTTCGAACAACAGCATACCAGCTGAGACATAGATCTCCTTGTCTGCGAAATCGTCTCTTAGTCTAACCATTGACCGGGTTCTTCATTGCTGCTTTCAAGGAACAAAATCCAGGTAAAAAGCTCGAGAATCACCTACTGCCAAATCGGATTCACATCTAAGTCATCATTCATGGAGTACTAGCTTTCATCTTCATTTACATATCTCCACTTCAGTTCTTCCTACTCCGGCAACACACAACGTTCACTGAATCCACTGCGACAATATCTCAAACACGTAATGCCCTGTCCAGCTACACCTCCTTGCATAATCTTCTAAGTATCGTCTACAACACAACTGCAATAATTTTCACTTCCATACACAGTTCACCGAGTTCAGATGTTCCACTGGCTGCAATTGTTGTTGCAGTGAACATTATCTCCATTAGCATTCAAAGTCCTTCCTCATATTCGCATCTGAATCAGCATCTCAGGTAATTATCTTGGCTGCCAATTCATTCTCCATCTTGGCAGGCAGATACATTCCAATCGACCTCAGAATGAACATGTTAAGGATCGAGCAAGAGAGAGAAGAGCATAAATGCGGAAGCATAAAAGATTACATTGATATTAATCTTGGTGTATCTTTCTCATTAATTCTCTATCTATTTATACAATCACAAGACTTGGCTCTCAAGGCACAAGGCTTGGTTTTCAAGATATTTCATTCCTAATATAACTCTCACAACTTAAATATGTATATCTCCTAAATATGGACTTTCCCATATTATTTCCTAATACCCTCCCTCAAGATGGAGCATGTAGATCACGAATGCCCATCTTGGACAAAAGAAATTTAAACTTAGCTTTTCCTAATACTTGAAAAATCTTCCAACTTCGGTCTTTATCATAGTTTTTGGACTTTTCGGTCCCCTTCATAGTTTAAGGACGTTTCGGTCCTCTTCGGAAGTTTAAGGACATTACGGTCCCCTTTGTAGTTAGGGAAATTTCGGTCCTCTTCGGAAGTTTAAGGACATTACGGTCCCCTTCGTAGTTTAGGGACATTTCGGTCCTCTTTGTAGTTTAGGGACATTTCGGTCCTCTTCGATTTTTTGGGTAGAACACTTTTGTATTTAACCCTTTTCCGATTTCTTGGGTAGAATACTTCCGTACTCCTTAGAATTTAACCCATTTTTGTTATTCTCTACAACTCATAGGATTTTAACCTACTATTGTTGTTCTTTCTCTCATCACCTCTTGGTGATTTTTTATTTTATTTTTTTCTCTTCTTCTTCACAACATTTTTGTTGTTTCTTCTTCTATTCATCTTTGTTCCAGTCACGCTTTTGTTCGGAAACTGTAACACTTCTTTGGTTCCCCAGACTTCACCAACTAAATCAACACGGCATCAGTTCAACCAATCAACGGAAACTGACTCCAAACTGTAATAGCCTTCTGCAACTACGATGGTTCACAACTACTGGCAAAGATGCCACAGACCATCAATAACAACCTTCGTTGGATGTTTTCACGACCCTTAACTCTTCCCAATTCACACGGACTTTAACTATCATATTCATGTTGATCATCAGAATCAATCACATCACCATCGACAAATACAACCAGTTTCTTACCTTTCTTCATATTGACAACAACAAAATTTCTTCACGGATTTTTTTAAATCTCACCATAACTCAAACTAAGTTGCACCAAACTTCTTTGTCTTTCTCAACTTCTAAATCTAACCACCTATTTCCTGATTTATCACAACTTCTAAACAAATCCTCTTTATTCGTTTTTAATTTGAACGGCTGCAGTAAACTCTGCCCAAAGCACCCAAATACTCGTACCAATTTCTCAAAGACCATCGATCCCTCATATGATTTAAGTCCAACATTAATTAACCTTTCTTCAAGTCCTTCTTTCCTTTCGATACCATCACGAACCCTGCTCGATAGACAACAAGGACAGTAACCTAGGGCGGCAGTAAACCTTGCGGTTTTTTTTTTTTTTTTTTTTAACGTCTTCTTCCGGTACCTTTTATTATCATCACAAATTTGCAAAACTCTTTATGAAAACATCTAATTCTCTTCTCTCCTCTCTCTCTCACACCTTGCTCTGATACCATGTTAAGGATCGAGCAAGAGAGAGGAGAGCATAAACGCGGAAGCATAAAAGATTACATTGATATTAATCTTGGTGTATCTTTCTCATTAATTCTCTATCTATTTATACAATCACAAGACTTGGCTCTCAAGGCACAAGGCTTGGTTTTCAAGATATTTCATTCCTAATATAACTCTCACAACTTAAATATGTATATCTCCTAAATATGGACTTTCCCATATTATTTCCTAATAGAACAGCAGTAACCCTATTCAAACCTTCAAATTAACACCATTGATCCAGCGAAACAGAACCCTCAAAATGTATTATTGCTGTCAATCACTGCTGCAAACTCGACTTCCATCAAACCACACCAAACTTCTTTATTCATAAATCCAGCTGCAACGTTTTGTTTATGCCTGCCACGACTGCACATCTCCTTCATACGCATACAAAATCCTTTAAGCACCTCCACCGTACTCTCATAATCCAATTCTAGACTTCATTGGACTCCCGTTGTTGTTGTTATGGTAACTAGACTCGTTGCTGATACATGGAAATACCAGGCCAACCATTTTGGTTGCTGATATATGGAAATACCAGGCCAACCCCATTTCATCATTGTGCTGCTGATATATAGAAATACCAGGCCAGCATAATAAGTGCTGCTGATATATAGAAATACCATGCCAGCATAATAAGTGCTGCTAATATATAGAAATACCAGGCCAGCATATTTGATCATTGTGGTTGCTGATACATGGAAATACCAGGCCAACCCGGCTGCTGATATATAGAAATACCAGGCCATCCCATTTCATTGCTGTTGATATATGGATATACCAGGCCAGCATAATAAGTGATGCTGATATATAAAAATACTAGGCCAACATAATAAGTGCTGCTGATATATAGAAATACCATGCCAACCACATGTCATCATTGTGGTTGCTTGATATATGGAAGTACCAGTCCAGCCACATTTTGCCATTTTCCTCGCAAACACCATTAAGTCTCACATTTTGATGTTTATTCGCTGGATGATCGAATTCACTTGTACTTTCTACAAAGGCACTAAAATAGTATTAGTAACTAAAACATTATATCCTAACTAATATAAATATGGGTATAAAATGTAGCAATTACATGCTTATCAATCATCATACAAGACGAAGGACTACTCAAGGAACCAGTGGATCTTCATCGACTAAAAGGTATGTGGAGACTTGAACTTATCTATCACTCAAAATTCTATCTACTCTATCTCCTATCTTGAGACAAAAGTCGGTTTACTATATAGACTAAGAATATGCACATGTGACATTTTGAGCCGTGTATATCTCGCTTATCTATTTATCAAAATGGGTGTTGGTAAAGCTTTCGCTTTAGTCAAGTTCATCTTTGCCTAGTGATGAAAGTCATGTTATGTTTCAATCATTTTGGAAATCACTCTGTTGAAAAATAGTTTGTGAATAACAACTATATAACGCCCCCTGAGAATGTTTCAATGATTGAAATGAGAGTTTAGACTATATAACCATTGGGGGATATAAATATTGTTGTGGAAACACATATATGTATAAGTCCTTAGCACTTGAACAGAAGTTTGTGAACTTTGTTGATCAAGTAGAATCGGAATGTGAGTAGCAACTCAGTCCGCGAACTCAGTCCGCGAACCCAGTCCGCTAACTGGCGTAAGTTCTCGAACCCAAGAATATCTACTGAATTTGAAGCTCAGGTGCATTCCACGAACCTAGTCAGCGAACTGACGGAAGTTCTCATCCTGATTCTGCTTGAGTTTATTAACTTCAACCGGTTAGCTTGAATCCGCGAACTCAGTTCGCGAACTCAAGAGGTTATGTCTGAAAACGTTGTTCGTGAACTTATTTTAAATTACTAAGGAATGCTTTTGCAAACCATGGATTTATAGTTCATGATTAATGATTCGAGTGAATCACATCGTTTTTGATTCAATTGTGTCTCTTGTAGTACTTGATATCTCATAGCAATTGAACAACTCTCTAACTAGTTCATTTGAGTCATTTGGACTAGTTATGGTAAAGAAGAATATGGTCGATATGAAAGTTATCATTTGGATAACCATTTGGTTGACTAATATTGAATCAACCATTATACACGTTTGGGTACGGTTACACAAACCCAAAACATAAAGTACATGTGTGTATGGCAAGCTAAGTTTTCGATCTAACGGTTGAGAGATATTAGCTTGTATCTAATCAGGTTTTCATCTAACGGTGAATATTGAATGCTTTGTTAGCAAGCTAACATTGATTGCAAACCCTGATTTGAAAGATTATATAAGGGAGAACTCTAGCCATTGGAAAAACTAATCCCCACACACTTTTCTTGTGTGATACTAGTTTTCTCTAAGCTAGATTTCCCTTGAGTTTTATCTCTAAATTCGGTTTAACGACTTAAAGACTTCATTGGGATTGTGAAGCCAGACATATACTACTTTTCTTGTAGTTGTGTGACCTGATCTTGCTATTTCTATCGTACGAGTACAATTGTAATAATTGGCTTGAGATTTGTATCTCCGATAGGCAAGATAAAAGTAGTCACAAACATCTTCGTCTCTTTTTTTGTGATTCCTCAATAATTTTCTTCGCTGCGTCGATTAATTTTATTGTGAGGTGATTGATGAAACTAAGATGTTCTTCGGGAATATAAGTCTGGTTTTATCGATTGGTTCATGTTCACCTTGATTTATCAAAAGACGGAACAAAACTCATAGGTTTATTCGTGGGAGACGAATTTATCTATTATCTGTAGACTTTTCTGTGTGAGACAGATTTGTTTGCTAAAGTCTTCGACTTAGGGTCGTATCAACTCTTGGTTGTGGGTGAGATCATCTAAGGGAATCAAGTGCGTAGTATCCTGCTGGGATCAGAGGCGTAAGAGCATAACTGTACCTTTGATCAGTGTGAGATTGGTTGGGGTTCAACTACAGTCCAGAACGAAGTTAATTTGGAGTAGGCTAGTGTCTATAGCGGCTTAATACAGTGTATGTTTAATCTGGACTAGGCCCTGGGGTTTTTCTGCATTTGCGGTTTCCTCGTTAACAAAATTCTGGTGTCCGTGTTATTTTTTTTCTGCATTATATTTTTATATAATTAAAATAATACAGGTTGTGCGTTGTTCAATCGATTAGAATATCCGACCTTATTGGTTGTTGATTTAAATCGATTGACACTTGGATATTGGTCTTTGGTACCATCCAAGTTATTTCTCTTTGATTAGACTCGCGAATCTTATTTTCTTGAGTAAATAAAATTGAGAGATTGAGATAATAACTCCTTGAGATATTTTCTATTGATTGAGTCTTGTTGATTCTCTAGAAAACAACTCGGAGTTGTCCATACAGATTGCTAATCGAAATATTGGGTGTGGTTGTTAGACCCCTGCATTTTCAAATCTTTATGATTTTTTATATTGCAATATTTTTATGGGATATGTGTGTTTACGTCCGTGAACTTGATTGTCCCATATTTTGTCAAAAGTAAAGTCGTTCATGAATTGGTATGCAAATATTGATAAAGGAATGAATGGACTTTTGGCAAAACACAAAAGTTAAGCCTATATTGTCAATTATTGATGTAAGATAGGTAAAATCTTTTGTGATTCAGAGATTAAGTCTATTATGTCACATTGTGATGGAAAGATAGAATAAATCCTTGTTCTTGTAATCTACGGTATAGAGCTTAATTGTTCCATTTTATTATGTATTTCCGTGAAGGCTCCATTGTGTATCTTATGTTGAGCACGATACGACTAAGTCGATTTCTTATTGGCATGGTTGGTTGTTCCATGAGATGTTATATGTTGAGCATTAAGAATTAAATTAATCAACTTGTGTGGTTATTTAGTTTGTATTCCATGAGTTCTCTTATGTTGAGTACATGTACGGTTAAGATTGTCATTTCCTATGATAATCTTAGTCGGGGTTCCATAATCTCTTATGTTGAGCCCAAATGAACTAAATCAATCATCTTGTGTGATTATTTAGTTAGCACTCCATAGATTTTTCTCATGTTGAGTGTGGCCAATTAAATTGATTACTTTTGTGATTAGTTTAATTGTGTATTTAAGTTTACTTGTGTTGAGCATATTTAGTCAAATCAATCTTGGTTCTCCTTGGTTAATATGCTTGAATATTTTTTGTTAGATTCCAAATTCATACTTGTATGTAATTTGTTGAGCCTAAAGAAATACTTCTTTTCTCTTGAAATTAAGGTCGCTCTTGTTGTTCCCTTGGGAATGACATCTAATGGGGAAGAGTTCTTTTGAACTTGCGCTTAATTGCTAAATCTTTGTGGGGAGTGCAGATGTGGAATATTGCAGGGGTTATATTGTATCTTTATAAACTCCTTGATGAATGCATTTATCCTCGGCTTTATGATTGCATCTAAACAAGATGATAGAACATTTACCTTTGGTCATGAAAAATCTCTTGCGGAAATTTCATTAGGATCCTGTTCTTGTACCTTTGCCAATTTTATTGACAAAAAGGAGGAGAATTAATTATAGTTCACACTACAAATACATATGGTTTTCGGATCATTATGTAAGGGGGAGTGGTTTCCATGTGAGATGGAGTATTGACTAATGGGGAGTGAAGTATCACCATAATATTGTTGTTGAAGTTGTGATGCAATTGGACTTTGACGATGTGTAATAATACTATGACACTGTGTAACAATGATTGAGAACCGATGCTTTTCTCATTGTTATATCTACGTATTTTCAACAACGACAATACTAAACTTACAACCTTTGGGATCATTAGACTACTTGGAAGTGACAAAGATTTCAAGTATTGTTGAAGATTAGGCATGTGGAATAGGAGCTACAAAGTTTATTTATATATTTTTTGTATTCCATATGTATTAATAGTTTTGCCACTAAAATTGACAAAGGGGGAGATTGTTAGAGCACTGCTCGGTCAAACTCGCATGCGTTGCTATCTCAAGCATGTTTGTCAATCTTAGTGATCAAAACTATATAGTCTTGATTTATAGTCTACTATAGCTAAAGTCTCATTCTAGGATAGAAAGTGTAGTTGAGCTCAAGAACTCCATGGCGATCATCATACAAGACGAATGAGTACTCAAGGAACCAGTGGATCTTCATCGACTAAAAGGTATGTGGATACCTGAACTTATCTATCACTCAAAAGTCTATCTACTCTATCTCCTATCTTGAGACAAAAGTCGTTTATCTATATAGACTAAGAATATGCACATGTGACATTTCGAGCTAAGTATATCTTGCTTATGTATTTATCGAAATGGGTGTTGGTAAAGCTTTCGCTTTAGCCAAGTTTATCTTTGCCTAGTGACGAAAGTCATGTTATGTTTCAATCATTTTGGAAATCGCTCTGACGAAAAATAGTTTGTGAATAACAACTATATAACGCCCTCTGAGAATGTTTCAATGATTGAAATGAGAGTTTAGACTATATAACCATTGGGGGATATAAACATTGTTGTGGCAACACATATATGTATAAGTCCTTAGCACTTGAACCGAAGTTTGCGAACTTTTTTGATCAAGTGGAACCGGAACATGAGCAACAACTTAGTCCGCGAACTGGCGTAGTTCTCGAACCCGAGAATTTTTGCTGAAGTTGTAGCTCATGTGCAGTCCGCGAACCCAGTTCGCGAACTAACAGAAGCTCTCGAACCCGAGAATTTCTGCTGGAGTCTATAACTTCAACCGGTTAGATTGAGTCCGCGAACTCAAGAGGTTATGTATGAAAACGTTGTTCGTGAGCTTATTCTAAATTACTAAGGAATTCTTTTGCAAACCGTGGCTTTATAGTTCATGATTAATGATTCGAGTAAATCACATCGTTTTTGATTCAATTATGTCACTTGTAATACTTAGGATCTCATAGCAATTGAACAACTCTCTAACTAGTTCATTTGAGTCATTTGGACTAGTTATGGTGAAGAAGAATATGGTTGATATGAAAGTTATCATTTGGCTAACCATTTGGTTGACTAATATTTAACCAACCATTGTACACGTTTGGGTACGGTTACACAAACCCAAAACGTCAAGTACATGTGTGTATGGCAAGCTAAGTTTTCGATATAACGGTTGAGAGATATTAGCTTGTATCTAATCAGGTTTTCATCTAACGGTGAATATTGAATGCTTTGTTAGCAAGCTAACATTGATTGCAAACCCTGATTTGAAAGACTATATAAGGAGAACTCTAGCCATTGGAAAAACTAATCCCCACACACCTTTCTTGTGTGATACTAGTTTTCTCTAAGCTAGATTCGATCTCCATTAACCCTTGAGTTTTCTCTCTAAATTCGGGTTAACGACTTAAAGACTTCATTGGGATTGTGAAACCAGACCGATACTACTTTTCTTGTAGTTGTGTGATCTGATTTTGCTCTTTCTATCATACGAATACAATTGTAATAATTTGCTTGAGATTTCTATCTCCGATAGGCAAGATAAAAGTAGTCACAAACATCTTCATCTCATTGTTTTTGATTCCTCAATAATCTTCTTCACTGCGTCGATTAAGTTTATTGTGAGGTGATTGATGAAACTGAGTTGTTCTTCGGGAATATAAGTCTGGTTTTATAAATTGGTTCCTGTTCACCTTGATTTATCAAAATACGGAACAAAACTTGTAGGTTTATTCGTGGGAGACGAATTTATCTATTACCTGTAGACTTTTCTGTGTGAGACAGATTTGTTTATTAAAGTCTTCGACTTTGGGTCATAGCAACTCTTGGTTGTGGGTGAGATCAACTAAGGGAATCAAGTGCGCAGTATCCTGTTGGGATCAGAGGCATATGAACATAATTGTATCTTGGATCAATGTGAGATTGGTTGGGGTCAACTACAGACCAGAACGAAGTTAGCTTATAGTAGGCTAGTGTCTGTAGTGGCTTAATACAATGTATGTTTAATCTGGACTAGGTTCCGGGGTTTTTATGCATTTGTGGTTTCCTCGTTAACAAATGTCTGGTGTCTGTGTTATTTCTTTTCCGCATTATATTTTGTTATATAATTGAAATAATACAGGTTGTGCGTTGTTCAATCATTTAGAATATCCGACCATTTTGGTTGTTGATTTAAATTGATTGACACTTGGATATTGGTCTTTGGTACCATCCAAGTTATTTCTTTTTGATTAGGCTCACGAATCATTTTTTCTTGAGTAAATCAAATCGAAAGATTGAGATAATAACTCCTTGAGATATTTTCAATTGATTGAGTCTTGTTGATTCTCTAGAAAACAACTCGGAGTTGTCCATAAAGATTGCTAATCGAAATATTGGGTGTTGTTGTTAGACCCCCGCTTTTTCACCTATAAATACCCAAGTTTGAATTTCTATCAAACTTCATCTTTTTGTTGTTTCTGGTGGAGCCGTCTATTCAGAGAGGAAAATACCCTAATTAGACGAAATATCTTACGACCGCTCGTTTAAAGACTTCCGTTGGATCAAGAATCTCTACGAGTACCACTGGTGGGAAACTAGATAATTGTAGCTTATTTTAGTTTTCGATTGATTTGATTGACTAACGGTTGTTGAACTTTGATTGCACCCAGTTTGTTTATTCTTGAGAATCTTTTCTTCTGATATAAGATTCACTCAAACTAGATCGAAGTGTCAACGGGATCTTTAGAACTGTGTGTAGATCTAAAGACGTCTTGTGATAATTCATTGTTAACAGACTCCGTTCTATGTGTGATTGATCACAAGAGATTCAAGTGGTGTTGTGCAGGTGTTTATTGAAGATTAAAGAATATTTAAAGACAAAGAAGATTTCTGATTTGGTTTATATATCTTTGGGTGTGCACAAACCTTGATCGGCTGGGATCCAACTAGAATCGGATTTATTCGATTGATTAGTTGTGTAAGATCGACATCACCTTATAGTTTCTTATTTGAATCTATATTGATTGATTGCAAATCTAGCCTTTGCTACTTCGGTAGTTGTTGGATAGATTGATATGACCAGGAAAAGGAGTTTATTTGTTAAACATAAGAGCCTTTGCTTGTGACTTGCGATATCTTCATATGAAATAATCAAGAGAGTTGTTACCAAACAGATTTTTTGTTCCTTTATTGTTTGGAATACGATCCAAAGGAATTGTTCCAGTGTGTGCACTTATTCAATGTCGGAAGCGCAGGGATACTGAAGAAACTAAGTGAACTAGGGTTAGTTGCTTGGTCTCAACTATACGAAGTTGGTTTAGATTTTGTATATCATCTTAATTATGAGAGTATTCAATTCTGGACTTGGTCCCGTGGTTTTTCTGCATTTGCTATTTCCTCGTTAACAAAATCTTGTTGTGTCTTTTACTTTTATATTTCCGTAATTATAATTGTTTATTATAATTAAAAGTAAAATACACAAACATTAACTCCGTATTACTTGATAGTGATCCTATAGAGTTTGGTTAAGTCCGAACCTATTATCAAGTAATCACACTTTGATTGTTATATTGTCTCGATCTCGTATCCATAGACGATCACACAAAGTGTGAATACCGATTTGTAGTATCGTCTCGACTTTGTCCGTAGACAATCACTTTTGGTAAGTGGACTTATAGGTGGATAAATCAAAGATTGTGGTGTATTTGGGTACCCTCGTCTTTTCACCTTGTTTCAAGTAGCATGACATATTGCAATGTATTGGGTAGAAGCATAACATAGTTTAAATCTGTGTGGCTCTTGCACTAGATTTCTTGGGATAACCTAAACTCATAAATATTAACACTTTAATTAGGTTAAACTTGAGTGGTTCTTGCGCCAATTTATTTAGTGAAAAGAATTCAAAGAGTGGAGCGCCTTTGATGACATTAGGAGTTTTGCCGGAGTAAGCCTGCGATAAAATGCTCTGTTGTTATTGATATTAAGAGAAAATGAATGTTTTGATTGATTCACTTGATAACATGTTGGAAGATGGAAGATGAAAACTCTCACCAATACTCTTTACCTTTGACAATTCGTATTAATTTACTTTCTTTAGTATAACTTAGTTATAATCACAATCAAACCCCTCGTTTGCATAAGTAATGAAATAAACTGACAACCCATATCTCCCTAAAGAACAAACTTGTTCTTACTACCATTATCTAATCCATATTTATGAAATAAGAAACTTGAAAATAATTTTGCTTGACTGACAACCTACCAAATTTTGGCGCTGCTGCCGAAGAGGCATAACTGATTGTTATTTTTTTTGTTTGATTTCTTATTTTTGTTTTTAATCTGATTTTGAGATTCTTGTTTCAGGTACTTACCTCATGGCTCGTAGACCAAACCCTATTGATTATCAACAATGTGGGATAACTAGTCGTGGAAGAGTAGTACTACAAGATAGAATAGAAGAAGAACAAGATCCTCCAGTAGAAGAAGAAACTCCAAAAGAAGAGGAAGCAATAAGCGATGCAATCCATACACTCAAAGCAGTGGCGGAGCCAGAATTTTTTATTGGGTGGGGCATTGTGATTTTTTCCTTTTGCACCTAAAAATGTCTTACATTTTATATTTTGTGATTATCAAAAAAATCATTGGTCATAGTAGGCATAAAAGACAAATATTTCTAAAAAGAAGTACGAATAATTTGCTAACATAAATAGAAAAACTTATATAGGAAAAATTCAACAAAACATAAAAATTATTAAAAATAAAATAAATCGAAATGTAAACGTATGAGGGAACGCGTAATTTGGAACCATGCATCATCTAGTTCACATCGTTATTCAATAGATTGATTAAACAAAATTATGTGATCATAACTTCGTGGAACTAATTCATTAATAAAGATAATATGAAGTATTGGATGAGAACTTACTGCCTACTTCTTGGTAACCAAGCATATTAAGTAGGACTGTAGGTAGGGCTGGCAATGGATAACCGATATCCGGTATCCATTTCCGATTATTCGAAATCCTATAGGATTTTATCCATTATATCGGATACCGGATATCCGGATCCGATAACTTATCGGATATTTCCTCTTAACCTATCGGAATCGGATTGGGCTCTATCCGATTGGTTAATATCCGATATCCGATAAGGTAGGGGTTAACGGATAAAAATCCTATAGGATAAGGTCATACATTAACGGTTTACTAGTAGTGACAGTTGAAACAATGTTGCAATGGAAGGTTATCGGGCAATAAACAATGTTTAGTCGTCACATTGTCTTTAGCATTATAGTAGTAGCAAGGTTCAAGTTAAAATGGTGTTACGTTTATGGTCAAAAAACTGAAGAAACGTCCATAATGATAAGGTCATATATTAACGGATAAAAATCCGATATCCGATAGCTTAACCTTAACCTTATCGGATTGGAATTTTTGGTATCCGCCGGATATTATCGGATACCGGATATCCGATAATCCTTAACCTTAACCTTATCGGATTTGCCAATATCCGTCGGATATCTATCCGTTGCCACCCCTAACTGTAGGAGACTAACAAATGACATGTTGGTGATATTGGTAAATCTAATCTTTTCATTCCCGTTTAATAATGCTTAATTAACTCAATTAGTTAAAACTAACTTAATTCCACCATTTTCTATCCCACTTAATAATATACATAATAAGGTTTTATGAAATTTTGGGTGGGTCCATAGCCCCATCCACCTCTCTAATAGCTCCTCCCCTGACTCAAAGACTTATCTTTTCACAAGATGGATACCAGCAATGGTGTATCCAGACAACATCTACATTCGAGATCAAGTCAAAGTTTATATGAGAGATACCAAAGTTTCAAGGGGTGGATAATGAAGATCCAAACAAGCATTTAATGGACTTTCATAACAGAGTCATGGCCATGCTACCAAAATATATTGATACAGATGGAGTTAGGTTACCTTTTTTATTTTCTTTGTTAGATATCGCTAAGGAATGGTTGTACTATCTAACTTATAACAGTATCACAACATGGAACAGTTTTAAACTCTTCTTATAGAGGTATTTTCTTGCATCTTCATAAAGAGATTTGTGGTATTAATAAATAGAAACAAACAAGAGAAACACAAATAAAACACTGAGGGGAAAGGAAAAAAATATGATAGCACACTTAAATCGAGTTTTATCAGCAAAAAATAAAGAAAAAAAACTTCCATGCAATAGGCATTAAAATGTAAAAATCATTAATTGCGAGAAAAGAAAAAATGAATTCGGCTTAGTGGGAATGATTTGCATAATTACTAAGAAACATTTGAGGCCAAAACAACTTTTCTTTGGATTTTTTTTGTCACTCATGTGCATCAATTTGTTATCACCATTTTTTAGTTTTGTTTTTGAAGCATGTGATTTACTAAATTAAACTGAGATTACACGTGGGAATGTTATGCCCATAAAGTCTGCTATTACAATAGAATTTATGGGTGGGGAAATTACATTGTCCCACACTGTTGTTACGAGCTTCCCTATAGAGCAATCATCTGCCGCTCGATTTGCTAGACCATCTGATGCTTGATTTCCTTATCTGTAGATGTGCCTAATAGTATATTCCTGAATTTGGGTAAACCTATACTTGATTTATGCGATCTGATTATAAAGATACCATGGAGCGTCGGTGTCTGAGGTTAGAAATCTCGTAAAATTCTCCGAGTCTGTTTCAAATTGAACTTTTGGCCATCCCCGTTTCGTCGCCGTCCTAGAAGTGATGAGCATGGCCCAAGTTTCTGCTGCAAGTGCAGTCGTGATACCCAGTGATTATGCCATTGCTAAGATTATGCCCGCTCCCTCGTTTCATCATATAATACCTGCTCCTGCTATTCCGGGATGTCCCCTGGATGCCCCGTCCGTGTTAACTTTGATCCATTCTGAGTGGGGTTTGATCCATCCCACGAAGATGGTTGTTGTTGCTAGTGTTGTTTGCGCTGAGTTTGGATAAGGTTGCATCCCAGGTAGTACTGGCGGTAGGTGGTTTTGAGCCCAGGTATATTCTTCCTGGTGTTTGATGGCCATATGCATTATATTCGTCGGATATGACAGTCGTTGGCGATAGACTACATTGTTCCTAGTTATCATCATATTTTTGCTCGATAAAAGTATTCTCCATTTTATTTTTGATAAACATTGAAAAAAAAGAAAAAAGTTAATGTAAAATGCCCCAAAACGCTTCTCGTACAGTAGTCCAGGGTGGATAAGATCCAAACAAACACTTTGGTAAGCAGTCCCAAAACCCAATCCCACATCATACTTTCATAGAAAAACTCTGAAATTAGCAAGCGTTAAATGTTAGCGAAGCTTCCTTAGGCATGGCAACCACTGAAGTATTGAGAAAAAACATCGGCTTCAATCTCCTAGAGGATGCCATCCATAACCGCCAGTGTCATTCTCTCAATCAATGTAGATTCAAATTTGAAGATCACAACCTCCAACCCAAAAATTACACTTTGAAAATCCTTTTCATAAAAGCTTTCTTTACATACTGAATGATAAGTTAACATGACTCTTGTGAAGAACATAAGAAGACATGTTATTAGCCTAAAATCATTATTAGAACCCTAATTTGGGGCATACAACAAAATTTGGGGCATACACACTTAGAGGGCACCCAATGCAAAATTATAAGGGCTGTCCTAATGATGGTTAAGTTACTATAATACCCCTGCCTAGTTTAAATTACATTACTACCCTTCCACTTAATTAAATTATAATCCTAAAGAAATCCCACTAATTAAGCCATCTCACTAATTAACCAACTACCCACTAATTAACCATTACCCACTAATTAACTCACCCATTAAAACTAAAACGGTTACTTAATTATTTATTTTTTCAATGTTTTGAAAACCAAAAACCTTTCTCTCTCCCTCTTCTTCTCATCTTCTTTTCCAAAATATTTGAAAATTTCTTCGATTAAGTTCTCGATTAAACACATACATGGCACCTCGTGTTAAGCGATGCCCTAGAAATACGGTGCCGAATCCTGGTTTTGCTTCAGTAGCATCTCAATTTAGGGTTTTTGGAAAAGATGGAGATGAAGTGGATAGTGGATCGATTGGTGTTGGAGAGGGAGAAAAAAGAGGTTGATTCTTTAAAATTACACATATAAAGGTATTTCCCACAAACCCATTGTTTATTTTTGCGTATTTCGTTGATTTAATGCATGTAATCGATGATTCATCTAGGTTTTTGTTAGTTTCAGGGTATTGTTCGGCTGAAATGACGCAACCGAACTGTTTTATTTATACAGACGAAGATCAGTTTGGCTTAAAATTTGTGATATTTTGAATATCATATGTGCCGAACCAATTGCTTCGGCACGGAAAATTTTGTATTATAACCAGCCGAACTTGGATACCATTATTTAATAACCGATCTATTACTGTTTCGTATATTGTTCGGCTCATTGTGATAAATATCGAATTTGCCGAACCTTTCTCTGACCATGGCTAACACTGTTGGGCACCTTGTTCGGCTCATATTGATAAATATCATATGTGCCAAACTTTACACTGTATATGGCCAATAACTTCCTCTAAACTTGTCCTGCTATAGGCGAGTTATCAAATTGTGTGGTAGAATCATATTTATTTAATTTGGAAAACTAATTAAGGTTTGTCATTTGTTTTAGCACCCATCTGGGAAAATTCAAAGAGAAGCTTAAAAGTAGAACAATGGAAGTGACTCCTTCTAACTCAAAAACTCTCAAACCTCGAGGTGGTGGCACAAAGAACTTATATTCAGGCAAAAGGGGAGTTGACACGACTTGCTCTTTGCCTGTAGAACAAGAGGATCACAATGATGAAGATGTTGGTGAGGAGGGTCAAGAAGAAGGAGAACAAGAACAAGAACAAGAGAAAGTTGTTACATCAAGGGAGACAGGTAAGCACATTCCTCATCCGGATAATGTGATACGTCCTCGCAGGGATGGTTTGCCCCATGGTCTCCCTGAAGATGGTGGAAGTGTGTTGATTGGATACAAGGAGTCATAGGCGAAGATAATTTATGAGACTCTGGATCACATGTATGCATTCCGCGTACTTAGACACCAAAGCGCCGCACATTGGGATATTTTCAAAGAGGCTCCTGAGGTGGTGGCTTTAGTACAAGGCTCTGGTTTATGGCCTGCTATTTTCCATGCACAAGAGGAATTTGATGCAATTACAAACTCAGCCTTTTGTGAGAGATTCTGTCCGGAGACTTACATATTTCATCACCCCTTTGGCAAGATGTCAATTACTCAGGATGATGCACATAAGATTAGTGGTCTTAGAACATAGGGGAAAATGTGTACTCAGCGGTTTATGAACTGACTTGGGATGAGTTGTATGTGCTTGCTGAGGAAACTCTTGGTTGGCCAAAAGATAAAACAGAATTGGAGTTTTCCTGCGCTGCTAAAGAGGTGAAGTTTGTGGATTCTAGCACAAAGAAGTTGAAGAAAATCAAGTTCACCACTTTGAAAAAGTGTTTTGGAGACACAAATGAGAAAATTTCAAAGGGGGAGTTGGTTATGGACAAGGTCACAGCTGATCACAATGCTACCACGTATTTGTTGTATACTTTAGGAAGTGTTATATTTCCCGATAACAGTGGGAACAAGGTTAATACTCAATACCTCCAATTGTTAAGGGATTTGAAAAGTTGCCACAAGTACTCTTGGGGAACCGCGACCCTTTCTTTCCTATTTGAGCAACTTGGAACTGCGTCTAGGTTGACAAGTATAAACATTGGAGATTATTTCACAATGCTTCAGGTAAGTTTACACATTGTAGTTCCATTTTCAAGAAAAAAACCTCGGCTTTCAATTTTGGTTTTTATGTATGCCGAACCTACTTTTCAAAAGGTTCGGCTGTTGTGATTATAATTTCCTTAGCTGAACTTAGTTGGTTCGGCGTTAAACTATTTTTGCAAATAAGCCGAACTTGCCTCTATATCCCAAAGTTTACAACCTCCATGATCCAATTCTACTGATCCTAATAAATAAGTTTTGTGTTTTTTTTTTTATTATTGGTGTAGGTATGGATATATGACCATTCACCGTATTTGAATTTAGCCAAGGAAGATGACAAATGGGTAGACACATTCCCTACCTCGGGAAAATGGAGTTTCAAGGAAAATAAGAAGAGGAATAAAAAGGAAATCTTGATAGCTTTGAGAGAAAAGTTAGACTCTTTGACTGTTAAACAAGTTGTATTTCAACCATACAAAAAGGATGAAGAAGATGATGAAGTTGTTGAGGATGAAGATATGCCATTGGGGATGTACTATGGGACATTATTTTATCCCGAAGGCTTTACAGTGTTTGATCCCCGTCGAGTACTCCGTCAATATGGATTTATCCAAACGATTCTGGTGCTAGAGGAATCAAAGTTCAAGTTGTTGCCCAAGGGTTCTAAGAGAACAAAGAGTACAGAAAGTTCATGGAATGCCGAATATGATCCCGATCCTACCATTGATTGTTGGAATAAATTGGAAGATAACAAATTAAGTTGGGTTGACTTAGAAGAGTTGCTTGACGATCCTTGTGAAGTTGACCCGACTTATATAGATTGGTATAACCAAATTTCACATCCTTTAATCATTAATAGGGAAAGTCAAGCTTTGTTAGATGGTAAGAGGGGAAAGTGAACATAAAAGGAAGTCGACCCGAAAACGAGGAAGAACACAAAGGGAATGGTTGAAGATGTTTCGAAGTCTTAGCGAACTATGGTATATTGAGTGCATACTTTTAAACTTGTTTTCAATATTTTTGTCTACTGTTGATTATATGTTTTAACTAAATTTTATCATATGGATGGGTGTAACGACGTGTTGAAGGCTATGAATAAGAAAATTGATTGCAATGTGGATATGGTAATGTAAGAGCAGGATTATATGTATAGCCGTTGGGATGGAGTAATCAACAAAGGTGAAGGTGCGAGTGGAAGTGGTGCTAAAAAAGGTCGTGGTGGTGGAAGACGCGGTCGTGCTCAATAGATGATTATGTTCAAATTGAAGTACACTAGGTATTAATGGTTTGGTTTTTAAGTAATGTTTGATTTTAGCACAATTTTATTTACTTGAAGAAAACAATGTTATGTGTTTAGTTTTCAATACAACTTGAACGGTTGGATTATCCCTTGGCATTTCATCCTAACATTATTCCATACATGAATGCCGCCTCTTGGTCGGTGACCATGACCTTTGGAAGAGCATCCTCCCAGAAGATTAACTTCACTTGTTCCAATGCCCACACATAGCTTTCTTTCAACTCATCATGCAAAAAACAAAAAGCAACGGTGAAAGGTGACTTGGTTGACGTATGACCAACAACGTTCATCAAGGGCATCTCATACTTATTGGTCTTGTAAGTGCAATCCAATATGAGAAATTGTGGGAAGCATAACGCCAACTTTACGCAATCCGGATGGGCAATAAAAAGGTGTGTCACATTGCTGAATTCATCCAATTTCTTTTGGCAAGCATAGTTCTTCTTTTCGCCAACCACATTAATTGTTGCATCACCAACCTACCTTGCAAATCCTTTCTTCTCAAATTACTTATTGCGTTATAGATTTGTTGTAACGTAGTCTTGTTATTCTTATCATCCGCATTCAACTTGCTAAGAATTTTAGAGGGTGGCATACGTGCTCGTGTCATTTTATATAGCTCCTCATATTCATGAGGTTTGAGTCTTCCGACTATATAATGTCCATGAAGATCCTTTGGACGTGGGTGGTTATGACAGCAATCCATATCTTTATTCATTGTGAAAATTCCTTCATCTATGTTCCAATTTAAGACGATCTTGAAAGGACAATTTATCTTCCTTGTTTTAGTCTTATATTTTTTCCCCATCTTCCCAACATATGGCTTACCTTTTTTCTTCTTGCTTACTTTCTTCCCACCCCCCTCACAAATCATCTCAACCCGCTCCTTTCGGCTTTGTCTACCTTTAACTATGACGCAATTAATTTTCCAAGCATGTTCCTTAACCTATTTAACAGCTTCTTCTTTGGTTTTCCACGTCTACATATCCCCAAGTACAAAAATTTAGTTTTATTAATGATTTTGCATACAACATACTTGAAAATTAATAAAAACATAAACTACGTCAGTTACCTACCAAGACAGTTTGGAAGTGATATCTGGTATCTTCATGAATGACATCAACATGCGGTGGTTGATCCTCCATAGTTTCCATTTCAGGAACAATCTACAACAATATCGCACAGGTTTTGGGTCAGGTTCGGCTCAAACTCAGTACTATATGAAAGCCCAACTCAGGGTTCAACTCTCGTGTTTGATTTATAAAGCCGAACTATTTTTCAAACATGGATTCATCCTATTGATAGGTGTTGTAAACACCTAATTTTATATCTAGTATTTATGCTTTCTTTGCTATTTATTTTGTGAAATATGTATCTTATGTTCAGTTTTGAGTTATTAGGAGCAATGGAGTCCTTAGGATAAAAAGAAGGAAAAATTGCCCATTTGGAGCGTAATTGCAAACACTTCAATTCACAGTCGAGCTACATTTGGAGCGGGCTGTGATGCGCAAAGAGGAGGCGAAAAATAAACTGTTGGTTCCATGGGACCGACAATCCATACATGAACTAGTTGACCCTTAGCCGATATAGTGGGGTGGATTTATCACTTATACTTCCTACACAACCCTAAGTTTCAGAGAAGTAATGATTTTCCTCTCATTCATTACACACCTGAAGCAGCAGCCGCTGCTCGCGAAACCGATACAAAGAGAAGAACAAATCGAGAAATTGGAAAGAAAGCTGAGAGGGGTTTTGGGCTCAGACATACACAGAGCTGTAGGTGGAAACGTGACTCGAAGAAGAGATTGAGTGGGTGTTTTTCTCCGTTGTGTGTGTGTGAAATCAGAAGCTAGTGACCATGAAACTGTTGGTTGTGATATTAAACTCAGGGGAGATTTGAGAAGAACTAGAATATGGGTCTGCGTTGGATTAGCATATGGACACTATTTACAACCAGAAATCAGCATGGAAGGGGAAGGAGAAAGAAATTGAGTCTCAGAAATCAACAGAGGTATCATCTCTGAAGCATCATCAAACTGCACACCAGGTGCTTATAAAAAGGCCTCAGCCAGTTCTGTTGTCAGGTTCGATTGATGGGTGTTGAGCTGAAGTGAACTGATGGTGGAATGTGTAAATGGGTTTGCTGGAAATGATCAAGATCAAGAGTTGCAGATAGTGCTACAGGTGCAATGAGGTCATGGTAGAGTACAATGGGTTTAAGGTTGTGGATGTGCAGCTGGTGCTTGTGGATCTTGGTGATGGGATTTAAATGCAACTGAAGCTGATGGAATTGGTGGTACTGGTATGGTGGTTTCGCAGTCAATGGAGTTGAAGCATTTGCTAGGTGCTCATGGAGGATCTGGTATGAGATTTCAATGGTGGTCAAGGGAGGAGGCAGTGGTCTTGCTGTGGCCAATAAGGAGATAGAGAAGGAGCTGAATTTCCCTGGGGCAACAAAGTGGTTCACTGATTCTGTTGCAGTCAGTTAGGCCATGTCCTGGTGGGTGATTGAAGTTACGAGGCATATTGTGTTGTAGCTGCTACTGTGGATGATGTAGAAGAGCAATGAGTGATGGCCTGGTTTAATGAAGAGCTGGAGCTGTTGGAATTGATAATGTGCAACTACAGTGGATCTCAGAGGTCAAGGCAGGCTCAGTGGGACTATGTGGGTTAATGGCGAGTGGCAATAATTCAGGTGAAGCTTCAAAAGAGATGATGTTGCATTGCAGGTGGCTTGTGGTTGCTGATATGGTTGGGCAGAAAATGGGTTGTTCTTGACTGAAATGGAGTGGTGATATCGGCAGCTGTGACTGATTGAGGCTTAGGGAAGCTGGAGCTGGGGTTGTGTATGAAGAGCTACAGGACTAATGGGTTCAGGTGTTGTTGCTAATGTAAAGATGGATAAGTTAATGTTGTTCTGTGGTGAATGTATGAGTTGGTAGTATTAAGCTTGAACTGGTGCTTTGGCCACTGGTTATGCTGCTATGAATAAGTTCTGTTGGTTGTGCTATAATGAAGTTGGTAGTGATCTCTATGAACATGGGCTAGGAATTAAGGAGATGATACACTGAATTGGTTGAGTATGAACCAATGTGAAGTTGGAGCTACAGAAGTGGCTCATGGAAGTGGTAATGCAACTAAGTTGGCTGGTGATTGTAGGGAAATGCAGTGAGGGTGTTGATATGTTGAGGCAATTGCAAAGGGAGCTGTAATGGAGATGCTAGAAGTGAATCTGTGATGAAGTTGTGCTCAAAAGAAATAGCAACTGAAATGGCTAGAATAATGTTGCAGATAAGTGTAGATGTGAAGAATTGCTGGTTAAGAACTATTTCAGGTGGAACTTGAGCTGTGAATGTATGGAGCTCAAGGATATTTTAGGTGCAGCTTTGGCAGGAGCTGTTAACCGATGTTACAGTGAAGAATGGGCATTACAGAATGGAACTGGTGTTAGCTCTTGGTGTTGTTGTTCAGGAGTCGAGACTGATGCTGCTATTACAATAAAGGCAAGGAATTGAGATGGAATTACAGTGGGTTAAGAGCAGGACTGAAGTTGGTGGTATGAGTACATGCTGCATAAATTGCGCGAAAACGGAGAGGAATTGGTGCGCCGGTGGTACTAGTTCCGGGTATCGGATTTCTGAACCGAGAGTGTTAATCATAATATTTCAGTGAATCGTGAGGCGGGTATGAGTCGAATGAAAGATTTGGCGGCCGGACATATGAGCTACGGACCATGCTTTTGGGTACGTTTTCGCAATAACAAGGAATTGGTTTAGGTGGTATTTTGTGAATGATTGAATTGTAGAGAAATGGAGTTGAGCTTCTGGGAGTGTGCACTTTCCTGGTGACGTCTTCCAATGCTTCAAGTGATCGGAGAGACTTTTCCGGTGACTGGATTCCGGCGAATGTGACCGGATTTCGGAAATATTTCGGCCAGAAACACATTTTTCCGGTGACTATTTTCTGGGTCATATTCTCACATGGGTATTTCACACACATGAGTTGAGTGGACTTCTTGGTATTGGACCATGGGCTTTGAAGACCTAATTTGGAAAGTTGGAAAGCTATAAAAGGAAGAGTTTCTATTCTTTTTGGGATGACTTATCACGTATTTTCTACTGGGTTTTTGGAGGAGAGCAGCGACTAGGGTTTGCTTCCATTTTATTTTTATGTTCTTCATTTTTATTTTTAATAATAATTATGTTGAGTTCAAAAACCATGAGTAGCTAAATTCTTAATATTGGTTATGGGATAATAAGTGGATTTCATAAATAAAATCTGATTCAATAAAATCTGATTCAATGCATTAGTTTTGTCTCAAGTTTATTGTTTATGTTTCATTGTTGATATTGATTTATGATTTGATTGTTTATTTGGTTGAGTCCGGAATCAATCCGATTTGCATTCATATCTAGAGCTATATTAGAGTTTTTCGAAAACGTTGTTCATCCCGATTCTAATCATAAATGTGGGTAGTGCTTGGATATATCCTACTAGTCACATATGAATCATAATTTAAATTGATTTAGTGCTTTTACACATTTCGATTGCCTTGATTAGTCTTATTCCATATAGCTTATTGCTTCTAAGGAGTTAAATCTAATTTTCTTTTACACTTTAGGTTGCTTTCTAGTAAGAATTCACATATGCATCTTTTAATGTGGTTGTGATGAAATCAGGGACTTAGCGGAATAGTCTTGCGATCAAGATATTCTAGGACTTTTAGTAAATGAGAGATTAAATTTCAATTCTAGTCATTGATGAAAATATGTATTTGTGAATGAAACTATCCCGTGACTAATACTTTCTCCATATTGATTATTTTCATACTTTATTGCTTTCAATTTATTTTTATTGCTTTGATAAAACAACATCCCCCCTTTGGTTACTAAGAAACTGAAATTTTTTATAACAACAAAAGCCTCTCTGTGGATACGAACTCTTTCTTATCGCATACTACTTTATTTTAGGAAGTAATAAAGTGAAATTATTTCTGCGTCGCCTGACAACCGACCAGATTTTGGCGTCGTTGCCGGGGAGGCAAACGGCTTGTTATTAAGTTTTTAGTTTCTTTTTATCATTTTTCTGCTTGCATATTTTCTTTCCGTTTCTCGTCTTGTTTCTTACTTGTTTGCGAGAATTGTTTTTCAGGTACTAATCCCTGGCTTCTAAGGATTGGAGCTATCCAAGGTGCGGGATTGCTACTCGAAGAGGAACAATACTCCAACCAAGTCAAGACACAACGGAAGAACAAGTCTTAGAAGTAGAACACGAAGCTCTTCATCAAGAAGTGGAAGAAGAGTTACAACTAGAAGAAGAACTAGAGGTTCCATTTATAGAAGAACCACTAGTTGAAGAGGAAGAAGCAATGGAAGACGCAAATCGTACACTCAAGGAATTGGCATCTCATAGGCTTGATGCACAACGGTGGTGTATTCAAACCAAATCAACCTTCGAGATCAAGCCGGGGTTGCTTAGAGAGTTTCCAAAGTTTCATGGTATGGCGAATGAAGATCCAAACAAGCATCTCATGGAGTTCTACACCATTGTCAAGGCTATGCTTCCAGCGGAGACCGATGCCGATGGTGCAATGATGAAAGTTTTTCCATTTTATATGGTGGACAACGCTAAGGATTAGTTGTATTGTTTGCCTGCCGGAAGTGTCACTACATGGAACGGATTGAAGAAAATCTTTCTAGAGAGGTATTTTCCTGCATCAAAGGCGACTCAAATTCGCAAAGAGATTTGTGGAATAAAGCAACATGCGGGAGAGTTTTTGTATGAATGTTGGGAGCGATACAAGAGATTGGTGGCAAGCTGTCCTCACCATAAATTCAACGATGCTATGATAATCCAGTACTTCTACGAAGGTCTCCAATCAAGTGATAGATATCTTCTTGACTCTGCGGGTGGAGGTGCACTAGTGAACAAGACGGTGGCCCAAGCTGCCGAGTTGATTGAAAGCATGGCTGCAAACTCACAATAATTCTACACAAGAGGTAAACCAATGATTAGGGGAGTGCATGAAGTTAGTGATTCATCATCATCACACCGTGATCAAAGGATGGACAATATGGAGCACATGATGCAAAATATGGCTGCGGTTATATTACCTTCGTATGGTGAAGAGTTGGAGCAAGCTAATGCGGTTTTTCCAAACCAACCAAGACGGTATGATCCCTATTCCAACACCTACAATCCGGGATGGAGAGATCATCCAAATTTCAGCTATACCAACAAGCAAGGTGCGGTTCAACCACCTATCTTCAACTGTCCGAGTGGATTTCAACCGCAACAACAACAACAATTTCAACCGCAACAACAACAGCAGCAATTTTAGCAACCACAACAATCGGTGCAAAATCAAGGTTCCGATATCGATGCCAAGCTACAAACTTTTATGCAAGGTATTTATACCATGTTCAAGGAGAGCCAACAAGAAACCAAGAGTGCGATTAAGGATTTGCAGACTCAAGTGGGCTCCATGGCAATTGATATCAACAAGTTGAAAGCTCAAAATAGTGGAAGACTCCCTTCTCAACCCATTAACCCAAAATAGGGTGTCAATGAAATTACGTTGAGAAGTGGTACACAACTTGAGCAACCAAAAGTTGCTGATTTGGGTGAAGAGGAAGTTCCAAAGGAGCCGGTTTTGGAGGAAAAGAGGGATGAAATTCCCCAAACACCCGAGGTACCTATTCCTAACTCTAAAACTCCTATTCCTACTTATGTTCCTCATATACCTTTTCCTCGCAGATTTGCAATTTCTAAGAAGGCGGAACTAGAAAATGAGATTTTAGATGTTCTTAAGAAGATTCATGTGAATATACCAATCATTGATGCTATCAAGAAAGTTCACAAGTATGCAAAAGTGTTGAAGGACTTGTGTACCAACAAGCAAAGGCTTAAAGGCAATGAAGTGATAAGTGTGGGGGAGAATGCTTCGGCAATCTTACAACACAAACTCCCACTGAAATGAAAGGATCCCGGTAGCTTTGAACTCCCCGTAACAATTGGTAACACTACTTTTGACAAAGTAATGTTGGATTTAGGTGCATCCGTTAATGCTATTCCTGCATCTATGTATAATTCACTTAATCTAGGTCCTTTGAAAAAGGCTGAAATTGTGTTGCAATTAGCCGATCGCTCTAATGTTTACCCAATGGGTATTGTTGAGGATGTTCTTGTGCAGGTTAATCAACTTATATTCCCTGCTGACTTTTATGTGTTAGAGATGGATGAAGGTGCACCGGACTCATCTCTTCCATTGCTACTTGGGCGTCCTTTCATGAAAACGTCTAAGGCGATCATTGATGTAGACAAGGGATCGTTGACTATGGATTTTGACGGAGAAATAATACGTTTAAATATTTTCGAGACGATGAGATATCCTAGTGATGTCCACTCTTGTTTCTCCATTGATGTTATGGATGCATTGGAGCAAAAAGTGTTTGAATTAAATGGTGATGATGCTTTGGAAACTGTTTTAACTACATCCATGGATGATGGAGTAGAGTGTGGTAACGAAGTTAAGGAAGCCCTTGGTGATCTCAACTCACTACAAGGATGTCCGGAAACTCATAATGTCTCTTTTATTTCTTTACCATGCGGTGATGAAAAGAATTGTTAAATCTCCAAAGTTGGAATTAAAAACTCTTCAAGTCACAACTTAGGTCACCTGTGATTGTTTCTAATGAGCTTAGTGAATTACAGGAGTAAAAACTTCTAAGGGTGCTAAGGAAGCACAAGACGGCCATAGGATGGACAATCGCTGATATCAAGGGTATAAGCCCTGCCGTTTGTATGCATAAGATTCGTTTGGAGGACGATGCAAAGCCTAAACGGGAAGCGCAACGTCGTTTGAATCCTCCCATGATGGAATTTGTGAAAAAGGAGATACTAAAGCTTTTGGAAGTGGGTGTTATCTACCCCATATCCGATAGCAAGTGGGTGAGCCCGGTACAAGTTGTACCAAAGAAATCAGGGGTAACGGTGGTAGAGAATGATGAGAACGAACTTGTCCCAACTCGTGTGCAAACCGGTTGGAGGGTTTGTATTGATTATAGAAAGTTGAATGCTACTACTAGGAAGGATCATTTTCCTTTACCATTTATTGATCAAATGCTTGAACGTTTAGCTGGACATGCTTATTATTGTTTCCTTAATGGTTATTCAGGGTACAATCAGATTGTGATAGCACCGGAGGACCAAGAGAAAACCACTTTCACTTGTCCTTTCGGTACTTTTGCGTATAGAAGGATTCCTTTTGGCTTGTGCAATGCTCCAGCTACCTTTCAAAGGTGTATGGTAAGTATCTTTTCCGAGTATGTTGAAAACATCATTGAAGTGTTTATGGATGACTTTAGTGTCTTTGGTGATTCATTTGACCTTTGTTTGAACAATTTATCATTAATACTTGAACGATGTGTTGAAACAAACCTTGTGCTTAATTGGGAGAAGTGCCATTTCATGGTAACTCATGGCATAGTTTTAGGCCATATAATATTTTCTAAGGGCTTGGAAGTTGATAAATCTAAGATAGACCTTATTCGTGCTCTAACCCCTCCCACTATGGTGAGGGAGATACGTTCTTTTCTTGGTCATGCAGGTTTCTATCGTAGATTTATCAAGGATTTTTCCAAGATAACATCACCACTTTGCAACTTATTGCAAAAAGATGTGATTTTTAACTTTGATGAGAAGTGTATGGCGGCATTCAATCGTTTGAAAGAACTTTTGATTTTAGCCCCTATCATTAAACCACCGGATTGGAGCAATCCTTTTGAGCTAATGTGTGATGCTAGTGACTACGCGGTTGATGCGGTGCTTGGGAAGCGTGTGGGGAAGATACCTCATGCTATTTATTATGCTTCTAGAACGTTAAATGAGGCCCAACAAAACTACACAACCACTGAAAAAGAGTTTTTAGATATTGTATTTGCATTGGAGAAATTTCGCTCTTATCTAATTGGTACAAAAGTTGTTGTTTATTCTGATCATGCATCTCTTAGGTACTTGCTAATGAAAAAAGAAGCGAAACCGAGGCTCATACGATGGATTCTACTCTTGCAATAGTTTGATATTGAAATCAAGGACAAGAAAGGAATTGAGAACACCGTTGCGGATCATTTGAGCCGTCTTACTGTGGACAAGGAGGCTATCCCATTGCGTGAAAGTTTCCCGGATGAGCAACTATTCTCAATTGCCGTTGGAGAACCATGGTATGATGACATTGTGAATTACTTGGTAACTAAACAAATCCCAAAGAACTTGTCTCGTGCTGAGAGGGACAAACTTAAGAGGTTAGGAAACCAATACACATGGGATGATCCATACTTATGGAAACATGGCAGCAACCAAGTAATGAGAAGGTGCGTTCCCGAATCTGAGTTTAATTCTATCTTGTCTTTTTGTCACTCCTATGCTTGCGGAGGACACTTTGGAAGTAAGAGAACCGCTTATAAGGTACT
Organism: Papaver bracteatum; assembly: GCA_023529315.1. Classification (NCBI taxonomy): domain Eukaryota; kingdom Viridiplantae; phylum Streptophyta; class Magnoliopsida; order Ranunculales; family Papaveraceae; genus Papaver; species Papaver bracteatum. The sequence goes on from JAJJWX010001260.1 coordinate 400,915, forward strand.
TGAAAGCGGTTTCTATTGGCCAACCTTGTTTAAGGATGCACATATATTTTGGACAACTTGCGATAGGTGCCAAAGAACAGGCAATCTAGGTGCCCGAAATCAAATGCCACAAACCTTTATTCAATTTATTGAAGTTTTTGATGTATGGGGTATTGATTTTATGGGTCCTTTTGTCAATTCTCATGGGAATTATTACATCTTACTTGATGTTGATTATGTCTCTAAATGGGTGGAAGCTAAGGCCACCTCTACTAATGATTCCAAGGTTATTTCAGATTTTGTGCAAGCTAACATTTTTGCAAGGTTTGGAATTCCAAGAGCCATAATTAGCGATGGGGGTTCTCACTTCAACAACAGGACTTTGCAAAGCTTGTTGAAGAAGTACAATGTGTCACATAAGGTTGCAACACCTTATCATCCCCAAACAAATGGACAAGCCGAGGTTTCTAACCGAGAGGTGAAATCCATACTAGAGAAGTCGGTGAATCCAACAAGGAAAGATTGGAGCTTGCGACTTAATGATGTTTTATAGGCGTATAGAACCGCATACAAGACACCTATTGGGATGTCTCCTTTTAGGCTTGTGTATGGTAAACCTTGTCACTTACCCGTGGAGATTGAGTATAAAGCGTTTTGGGCGATAAAGCAATGCAATATGGAGATGGATGGGGCTGGAAAGCAAAGGAAGTTACAACTCCAAGAGCTAGAAGAGCTTCGCAATGATGCATTTGAAATCTCTCGCATTTACAAGGAGAAAACGAAAGCCTTTCATGATACTATGATTTCTAGAAAACAATTTTGTGCTGGGAAGAAAGTGTTTTTGTTTAATACTCGCTTGCATTTATTTCCGGGTAAATTAAGGTCACGATGGATTAGACCTTTCATTGTTACTAATGTGTTTTCTCATGGTGCAGTAGAAATTCGTAGTATTGCTATAGGCAAGGAACTTAAAGTTAATGGGCACCGGTTGAAATCATATTATGAGAATTTCACTTCCGACGTGGTGGAAGGAGCTAATTTTGTGGATGCACTCCCTCTGGAGGAGTCATAGAAAGCAAGGAGATAGTCGGGCTGACGACTTTAAACCAAGCTCTAAATGGGAGGCAACCCATAGGATAAGTATCTCTTGTCTTATTTTCATTTTCTTGTTTTGTTTTTAGATTTTTCTTGTATTATATTGGTTTTATTTTTCTGATTTCTTGTCATTTGTCATGCATAATTTCCCACCTTGACTTACTTTGGATGACTCAATTTACATTGAGGACAATGTAAAGTTTAAGTGTGGGGGAGTGGTTAAGCATTTGCATTGTAAAATTTTTCAAAATTTTCAACTTTTGTGTAAATTAGTGCATGAAAAACTCCAACTTGTAGCTAGTTTAGAGTCACATAGTATCCATGTCCCTAAGATTACATCGAGATTCTCATAAGAGTGACTGAACTTAGAGATGACAGAGAACATGATCGGGTTTCTTACTTGTATGAGAGTTAAAGTTGGATTTAACTATGCCAATGGAAAATATGGTGCAGACTAAATTTGGTAGTAGAGTAGTGGTCCCCTATAGTGGAGACTACCCATGTTACATCATGAGAGGCACCGACCTTCACTTCTTTGTACCTGTCTAAATATGTGCTTTTAGAGTGTGTGTCACCTACGCAAACACCGGGTAGAATGGTGAGCTACCCAACTTACCACCAATAGAAGCACTATTTTGATCTCTTGAGTGCTATTTTATCAATCATGAATGGTGACATCGAATTGCTAACTTACATACCACTTGTAATCTTGTTCGCAGTTAGCACCATCCACTTTATCTCTCTACACCAACAGGTCCATAGAAACATCATCATCATCAACAATGGAAGCACACAAGTTCGAAGGAAAGTTGAAGACGTTCTAGGTTTACAAGCAACGGTACAAAAATGAGAAGATTTCAGATTCAAGTATAGCAACAAGGCAAGGAGCAAAATTTTTATAAGTTGAAGACTATTGTACAAGAATGAAGATTATCAAGATGAGAATTCAAGAAGTTTATGATATCGAGACATACAAGTTGTGAAGAATCAACCGGTAAAGTACTCACACCATGGCATTTGTACTTGCATTTTTATTGTATTATATTCTCTTATCTCAAAAAAATAAATAAAAATAAATTGGGAACATAGTTATCATTATGCTAGTTCCCTATAAAAAAAAAAGTAAAAAAGACAAGAGAAAAGTTCTTTAGGATCATCATTAGTTTTTTTTTTGTTTGTTTGTTTTCATTTTGTATTTACTTTGTATTTAAAAATAAAAATAATAAAAATAATTATTCATTGCATCATATTTTGGTTTGTTTAGTTCATTTTTGGTTTTGTATTCATTCAATAAAGCCAATGGAGAGAATCACATTGTCAAGATTCTACGAAGTTCAAGAGTTATCATCAAGAGTTGAAGACCGAAGACGTTTCTATGGATGCTGTGAGAGTGGTGCTAGCTGTACGCCGAACGGATAACGAGGTAAGTAAGCATATTCCCACCTTCGTTAAGTGGTTGATTTCCTTTCTAAGAGATCGTCAGAAAAAAAGGGTTTTCAAAATGAATAAAAGATGTGGGTTTTCAAAACAATTCGGAGGGTTTGCCTTCCTACTATTCAACGTGTCGCAGGATTCTCTCTTCATTCCTACCTGGACACATGTGTGACCCATAAAGAGCTATTTATTATTGAGTGCAATTTCATAAAACCCTTTCTTGTGAGGCAGAGTCAAGACTTTTGATCACTCCAAACCCGAATATCTTTCGATAAGGGATGGTTATTTCTCTCTCAACTTTTAAGAATGAGATTGTGTTCATTTATGTGTCTAACTTCTTATGACTAGTATGCAGAATCTCTATGTCTTTTTAGCGCGTTGGATACTATCTTTTCGGAGAACTTGTAAGTTGGAAATATAGGTTGTGTGGGTATTTCTCTAGAAAACGCTCACGGGAGTTGTATGTATCTTTTAGAATAAGTTTTGTTTGATTTGCTCGAGGACTAGCAAAGTCTAAGTGTGGGGGAATCTGATAGGTGTTGTAAACACCTAATTTTATATCTAGTATTTATGCTTTCTTTGCTATTTATTTTGTGAAATATGTATCTTATGTTCAGTTTTGAGTTATTAGGAGCAATGGAGTCCTTGGGAGCAAAAGAAGGAAAAATTGCCCATTAGGAGCGTAATTGCAAACACTTCAATTCACAGTCGAGCTACATTTGGAGCGGTCTGAGATGCGCAAAGAGGAGGCGAAAAATAAACTGTTGGTTCCATGGGACCGACAATCCATACATGAACTAGTTGTCCCTTAGCCGATATAGTGGGGTGGCTTTATCACTTATACTTCCTACACAACCCTAAGTTTCAGAGAAGTAATGATTTTCCTCTCATTCATTACACACTGAGCGCAGCAGCCTGCTCGCGAAACCGATACAAAGAGAAGAACAAATCGAGAAATTGGAAAGAAAGCTGAGAGGGGTTTTGGGCTCAGACATACACAGAGCTGTAGGTGGAAACGTGACTCGAAGAAGAGATTGAGTGGGTGTTTTTCTCCGTTGTGTGTGTGTGAAATCAGAAGCTAGTGACCATGAAACTGTTGGTTGTGATATTAAACTCAGGGGAGATTTGAGAAGAACTAGAATATGGGTCTGCGTTGGATTAGCATATGGACACTATTTACAACCAGAAATCAGCATGGAAGGGGAAGGAGAAAGAAATTGATTCTCAGAAATCAACAGAGGTTTCATCTCTGAAGCATCATCAAACTGCACACCAGGTGCTTGTAAAAAGGCCTCAGCCAGTTCTGTTGTCAGGTTCGATTGATGGGTATTGAGCTGAAGTGAACTGATGGTGGAATATGTAAATGGGTTTGCTGGAAATGATCAAGAACAAGAGTTGCAGATAGTGCTACATGTGCAATGAGGTCATGGTGGAGTACAATGGGTTTAAGGCTGTGGATGTGCATCTGGTGCTTGTGGTATGGATTGCTGCCAGTGATAAAGGATGAGCTCGAGCTTGGTGATGGGATTTAAATGCAACTGAAGCTGATGGAATTAGTGGTACTGGTATGGTGGTTTCGTAGTCAATGGAGTTGAAGCAGTGGCTAGGTGCTCATGGAGGAGATGGTATGAGATTGCAATGGTGGTCAAGGGAGGAGGCAGTGGTCTTGCTGTGGCTAATAAGGAGACAGAGAAGGATCTAAATTTCCCTGGGGCAACAAAGTGGTTCACTGATTCTGTTGCAGTCAGTTAGGCCATGTCCTGGTGGGTGATTGAAGTTACGAGGCATATTGTGTTGTAGCTGCTACTGTGGATGATGTAGAAGATTAATGAGTGATGGCTTGGTTTACTGAAGATATGGAGCTGTTGGAATTGATAATGTGCAGCTACAGTGGAGCTCAGAGGTCAAGGCAGGCTCAGTGGGACTATGTGGGTTAATGGTGAGTGGCAATAATTCAGGTGAAGCTTCAAAAGAGATGTTGTTGCATTGCAGGTGGCTTGTGGTTGCTGATATGGTTGGGCAGAAAATGGGTTGTTCTTGACTAAAATGGAGTGGTGATATTGGCAGCTGTGACTGATTGAGGCTTAGGGAAGCTGGAGCTGGGGTTGTGTATGAAGAGCTACAGGGCTAATGGGTTCAGGTGTTGTTGCTAATGTAAATATGGATAGATTAATGTTGTTCTGTGGTGAATGTATGAGCTGGTGGTATTAAGCTTGTGTAGGACCAGAATATCACCACAATTATGTTCACGAGAGATTAATGACACTTCTGCGAGCGTCACTGAAAATCTTCAACAACATTTCACGAGCGTCACAAAATAATTCAAATAATGACGAAGTTGACGACTGAAGAAACATGAGAAGAAAGTGTGTATTTCACGATGGTTACAAAGTTCACGAGAGGTTCGCAAGATAGATCCGAACAACTTAGCTGTCACCCACTATGTAATTTCCTATATAAAGGGTTCAAGTAAGTCCAGAAAAGGATGATGTATTTTTTAGAGTGGAGAGAGTCTTGAGGAGAGAGAAAGATTTTTCAGAGAGATTTTTAGAGAGAGAAAAGATATTTTTCTTTATCAACTTCTTCCCCAAAATTAGATTTAGAACTCCATTAATGGAGATTATCAAATGTAAACTTTAACAATCATAGTAGAGAATCATGGATGTAGATCAAATTGATCGAACCATGTAAAAATCCGTGTGTCTATTTACAATGTTTAGAATTTTAAATATCAAATTAGCTTAGATCAAGAGATTATTATCAAGATATTACAAGGGGTGTGTTGTGGGAAATCCTGCAACTACATTTTGGCGCTAGAAACACTACCTGCTTGTTGAATTGAAGAAGATTCAAAGAAATTAGTTAACATTAGGATTGGATTTCTCTAGATCTAAAACTTTCAAGATCAAATATGGAAAGCTGCAACAAAAGATCATAATTATACAGCAAATATAGAGAAGAAGATATGTTAAATGGCGGATGAAGAAAATATCAGCAAAATTGTGTCAACAAATCATCAAAAAAGGACAAATCTCTTCTCACTTTTCTTATTCTTTGTTTCATTTTTCAAAACAAAATTTGGAAAATAGATTTTTTGAAAAACCTAAATTTTGCTTTTTGTAAGAAATTTGATTTATTGTGGAAGTCTTGAATTTAAAAATGTTTTGCTACGAATTTATAGTAACCAAACTTCATTTTACAAATTAGGTTAATGAATTTCTAAAAATGTTAAATTTCAAGATTTACTGTTGATTAGAGATTTACATTTCGTAAGAACAAAATTAAAGAGATTTCATTGAAAGTTTTCATTCTTCGCAGGGAGAAATCTAATGAATTTGGATCAATTAATTGATCAAACAGGACAAATTCTTTCTTATCTTATTAAATTATATGTTCATAGTTTAGATCTGGAAGATTTTGAATTTTAGATTATTAATCTTTGTTTTTCAAAAAAAATTGTTGTTTAGTTGATATTTTGAATTCAAAAGAGTTTTGATCATAAATTTACGTTTATAAACCTTGAATTTAATCATAATTTTGACAACTAATGTGAACATGATTTTTGTGATTGGAGTTACAGATGAAGAAATCAAAAGCTCCAGAGAAATTTCTCTTTTGCGAAAATTTAGATTCCAACTGAGGAAAAGGCACAAAGGACAAAAACATTACAGTGGATAAAGGAAGAAGACTAATGATTTATTCACCAAGTATTTCATCAACAATCGCGAAGGAATCAAATGAAGTTACACCAACAAACAGTTCTACAGGACAAAATCTCTTCTCTTTTCTAATTTCTTAAAAACATTATTCGTCTTAAGACACGTACTATAAAAAAAAAAAAATTACTGGATAAGGACAATGAATATGTTAAGGACCATGTTACTTCTTTGCGAAGTTGACTTGATACGCTTATATACTATAATAATAATTTACGTGACTAGTTTTATTTTTGTATTAGATAAGGACCTTGTTACTTCTTTGCGAGGCTGACTTGAGAAGTGTTATAATAGTTAAAATTTAATCCTAATTTTCTAAGAAGCAACGATGCATTTGAAATAAAAACTTTAGCGAAGCTATCGCAAACAACAAGCTGGAAAATTTACCTCATTTTTCATTTACAATATTTAGGAAATGAATTAATGGATCACAATATTTTTTCGCAGATCAAAATGTAAAGATGTATAGGGAGAAGAAGTAATAAGAGGGCGGCAGTAATCCAGTGAAGATGGTTAGTAGCGATGAGAAGGAAAGCCAAAACTGATGGTCATAACAATGAGAGAAATTCGCAGAAGAAATGATTCAAAGTATATTTATTTAGCTACTACAAAGAAAGCAAGAATATTGGACTAATATAAAAAGTATGAAAAGAAGATACGGTGGAGAAGGCTTATCAACATAATTGGCGAGAAGAAGAAATGTTTAGACTTGGAAAGGATTTATTCCAAAAAATTGGCGAGAGGTAGAATTTTGTTTCGCAGTAATAGCGAAGGGCAAAGGAGAGAGCAAAGAAATTGATTTTAAAGAAGGAAAGATTAAATGGGATAAGACATAAGAGACAGCGATGATTACCGCCAAAGTTCTTGAAAGATATATTAGATACTACGTGTATGATACCAGCAAGTATAGTAGCTCAGTTAGATACTATGTGTAGCAATATACTTCAGAGAAAAATGAAGAGGACCAGAGCCTAGTTTACCTCGTCAACAACCTTAGAAATTTTCCAGCATAGTCAGCATAGTCACGAGCATGAGCATTACTTGAAAAGATCTCTTATTTGACGTACCTATTAAATTGCCAAAGATCTCTTATTTGACGTACTTATTAACTATCTTTCATTTTGACGTCTTCTCAGCGTACTTATTAGTAAAAAAGGGGTATCATTTTAGAAGGAAGGGAATGGAAATATTGACGAGCAGAAATTGGTACATCTACTTTCCACGAGAGGATTATTTCATTACTTTGCCAAATTGGTCAGAGGCAGGAATTTGGTATTTCATTACTTCGTCAGATATTTGATTATTTCGCAAGTTAATTTTGCAAGAGAAGGGTTAGAACAATTGATAGGGTGCAAGAGGCAGATCAAAAGTTTATTTCTCATTTCTTCTAATTTCTCAAGCACCTCAAATACTTCGCGAGAATTGGCAGCAACAGCAAATCGCCAAAAAGTTAAGTACCACTTCCTTGAATATTTTACTTACAGAAAATGAAAATTTTTGATTTATATTATCGCCGGATTTCAAAGAGCATTTTTAAGATTTATAATATTTCAAAAAATTTCAAAAACTTTTGATTCAATTCACCAAAAGCGGGATAATCGCAAGATTTCTAAAATTTCAAAAGATTTCAAAGAATTTTGATTTGATTGATCAGGGCGATATATTCGCAAAAATTTATAAATTTCAAAAAAAAAAAAAATCCAAAAATTTCTAAGATTTTTTATTTGACTTACCAAAAAAAGAGATACAATCGCCAGATTTCAAAATTTTCAAAAGGTTATAAAAAATGAGATCATCGCAAAAAATTTACAGATCGCAAAATTTTTCAAAGATTATCAAAGATTACAAAAGGTGAAATCATCGCAAAAAATTTATAGATTTCAAAAAAATTCAAAATTTTCAAAGATTACAGAAAATGAAACTACCGCAAAGATTTCTAAGGTTTCAAAAAATTTTGATTTCATTTCCAAAATAGCGACACTCTCATGAGATTACAAATATTTAAAAAGATTATAGAAAATGGAATTATCGCCAAAATTTCTAAGATTTCAAATTTCCAAAACACGCGATACAATCGCAAGATTTCAAAGAAGATTACAAATATTTCTCTAGAATATTTCTTTTACAGAAAGAAATTTTTGGTTTAACAAATGCGATAAAATCGCAAGATTTCAAAGAATATTTCAAAGATTTCAAAAGATTTCAAAAGATTTTAAAGAATATTTCAACTCACAGAAATAAGCAAAACAAATTTTTATCAGAGCTGCGAGCGTAATCGCGAGATTATTCAAGATTATATAAAGAATTGACAGAAATGAAAGAATGAAGAAACGCGAAAATATCGCGAGAAACGCGAATATAATTTCGCAGAGATTAAGAGAATGGGACAAACCTTTATGGCGTGCACCTTAGTTCGCGAATACAATTTCGTAAGAGGAAAATGTAAGACCTGCAAGCACGTTATAAGGGGGTATCTCTTTACATGATTCAGCGATAAGGTTATACCGCTACTGGAACCTGAGTCATGCAGATGTTGGGGTTAAAGAAAACCTATCTGGGAGAGAGATCTTGGATTTCCAGCTTTATAAGGTTATACCCTGGTTGGACGACCGAGGATCTTTTCCAAGAAGTGCAAAGTATGACCAAGGCGCCGAGGTACACGGTTTAGCCAAGGGTGCCCGGGACGGAAGAACCTACCCTGGCCATCTTTGGTAAGTCTTGGCTACAATGCACTTGGCTTGAAGAAAACCCCACCTAGGGTGTAGTCTTGTAACTATAAGCCATATAGGCATAAAGGACAAGAGGCTACGAAAACAACTGGTTGTTGGTAAATCTGGATGGGAGGAGCTAGTCTTGTATGGCCGATGTGCCCTCCTTGAAGGGGAAACTAGGGGGAAGATAAGGGCGGCACCCTCCATTAGGGAGATGATAAGTGTCTAAAGACGGCAATGTCATGGGGCTCTAAGATCGCAAGATCATTTAGGCATGTCATATTGTCGCGTAAATTATACAGAGGCAAAAAGCCAAATGAGAAAAAGTTAAGATGAGATCAATGGGTTTTTACATGAAAGTGTAAAGACGTCCTGCGATTTCATCGCACGACGGCAATGTCATGAGACTTTAATCTCGTAAGAGAACTTAGACTTGTCATATTGTCGCATAACATGCCAAAAAGCCTCGAGAGAAAAGATAAGGCAAGATCAATGGGTCAATACATGCAAATGTAAGGAAGTCCTGCGATTTTGTCGCAGAAATAAAAATTGGCGAAATAAGACCTTTAACTAGGAAGGCAAAATAAGACCAATAGAATAATCTCAAACATTAATTATTTTCTTGTAAGAATGCAGGAAAGATTTGTTCATCGCAAGAGAGATAGCAAGTACTATTCAGAATCTCTCAGAAATATTATTCAGAGTTTCTCAGAAGTATTATTCAGAATTTATCAAGAGGAATGTCTACAATCTCGTAGCATTATTCACAATCTCGCCACTATTCATCGCCACTATTCATGATAACACTATTCAAAGCATTATTTCGGAATCTCACAGAAACGTTCAGAAATTCGCAGAAACATTCATAAATTTTCAGACTAATTCAGCATATTGCAGACTATTCAAGAATTTCGCAGGAGAAATGATTATTTCGCAGAATATGATCATTTTATCAAATGAGGCAGAGGCAATTCGTTCATTTAGCATTTTCTCAGGGATTCTTCCTTCATAGATAAAGAACAGAGGCAATTATGGATTACCAAGAAAACATTTTATGTTCTTTATCTTCTCGCAAGAATCATTTCCAAAATGGACTAAGATTTTCACCAAAAATAAAGTAATAATTTCACGAGAACGGAGGCAATACTTATGATTTTCATTAAAGGACGGATACTTCTTATTTTTTGAAGATCGAGTACTTCTTATATTTCTTCAGGGATACTTCATACTTCACGAGTAATTCAAGAGTTAATAATTCTTATTTACTTAACAAAGATATGGAACTTCGCAAAAGAATAGAGGCAAGTATATACTTTTCAAGTCCAATATTCTTTCGCTCATTCCTTCATCAACAAAAATCAAAGACTACTACAACAACAGATTTTTTCTTAAAGATTACTTTTCAAGCAATATTCAAGAAAAAAGAGGCAAGATGTAGGACCAGAATATCACCACAATTATGTTCACGAGAGATTAATGACACTTATGCGAGCGTCACTGAAAACTCTTCAACAACATTTCACGAGCGTCACAAAATAATTCAAAGAATGACGAAGTTGACGACTGAAGAAACATGAGAAGAACGTGTGTATTTCACGATGGTTACAAAGTTCACGAGAGGTTCGCAATATAGATCCGAAATTAGAGGACAACTTAGCTGTCACCCACTATGTAATTTCCTATATAAAGGGTTCAAGTAAGTCTAGAAAAGGATGATGTATTTTTTAGAGTGGAGAGAGTCTTGAGGAGAGAGAAAGATTTTTCAGAGATATTTTTAGAGAGAAAAAAGATATTTTTCTTTATCAACTTCTTCCCCAAAATTAGATTTAGAACTCCATTAATGGAGATTATCAAATGTAAAATCAAATGTAAACTTTAACAATCATAGTAGAGAATCATGGATGTAGATCAAATTGATCGAACCATGTAAAAATCCGTGTGTCTATTTACAATGTTTAGAATTTTAAATATCAAATTAGCTTAGATCAAGAGATTATTATCAAGATATTACAAGGGGTGTGTTGTGGGAAATCCTGCAACTACAGCTTGAACTGGTGCTTTGGCCACTGGTTATGCTGCTATGAAGAAGTTCTGTTGGTTGTGCTATAATGAAGTTGGTAGTGATCTCTATGAACATGGGCTAGGAATTAAGGAGATGATACACTGAATTGGTTGAGTATGAACCAATGTGAAGTTGGAGCTACATAAGTGGCTCATGGAAGTGGTAATGCAACTAAGTTGGCTGGTGATTGCAGGGCAATGCAGTGAGGGTGTTGATATGTTGAGGAAATTGCAAAGGGCGTTGTAATGGAGATGCTAGAAGTGAATCTGTGATGAAGCTGTGCTCAAAAGAAATAGCAACTGAAATGGCTAGAATAGTGTTGTAGATAAGTGTAGCTGTGAAGAATTGCTGGTTAAGAACTATTTCAGGTGGAACTTGAGCTGTGAATGTATGGAGCTCAAGGATATTTCAGGTGCAGCTTTGGCAGGAGCTGTTAACCGATGTTACATGGAAGAATGGGCATTACAGAATGGAACTGGTGTTAGCTCTTGGTGCTGTTGTTCAGGAGTCGAGACTGATGCTGCTATTACAATAAAGGCAAGGAATTGAGATGGAATTACAGTGGGTTAAGATCAGGACTGAAGTTGGTGGTATGAGTACATGCTGCAGAAATTGCGCGAAAACGGAGCGGAATTGGTGTGCCGGTGGTACTAGTTCCGGGTATCGGATTTCTGAACCGAGAGTGTTAATCATAATATTTCAGTGAATCTTGAGGCGGGTATGAGTCGAACGAAAGAGTTGGCGGCCAGACATATGAGCTACGGACCACGCTTTTGGGTACGTTTTCGCAAGAACAGGGAATTGGTTTAGGTGGTATTTTGTGAATGATTGAATTGCAGATAAATGGAGTTGAGCTTCTGGGAGTTTTCACTTGCCTGGTGACGTCTTACAATGCTTAAAGTGATCGGAAAGACTTTTCCGGTGACCGGATTCCGACGAATGTGACCGGATTCCGGCAATATTCCTGCCAGAAACACAGTTTCCCGGCGACTATTTTCTTGGTCATATTCTCACATGGGTTTTTCACACACATGAGTTGAGTGGACTTCTTGGTATTTGACCATGGGCTTTGAAGACCTAATTTGGAAAGTTGGAAAGCTATAAAAGGAAGAGTTTCTATTCTTTTTGGGATGACTTATCACGTATTTTCTACTGGGTTTTTGGAGGAGAGCAGCGACTAGGGTTTGCTTCCATTTTTTTTTTTATGTTCTTCATTTTTATTTTTAATAATAATTATGTTGAGTTCAAAAACCATGAGTAGCTAAATTCTTAATATTGGTTATGGGATAATAAGTGGATTTCACAAATAAAATCTGATTCAATGCATTAGTTTTGTCTCAAGTTTATTGTTTATGTTTCATTGTTGATATTGATTTATGATTTGATTGTTTATTTGGTTGAGTCCGGAATCAATCCGATTTGCATTCATATCTAGAGCTATATTAGAGTTTTCAATACGAAAACGTTGTTCATCCCTGATTCTAAGTAGTATAAATGTGGGTAGTGCTTGTAGAGATATATCCTACTAGTCACATATGAATCATAACTTGGGTTAAATTGATTTAGTGCTTTTACACATTTCGATTGCCTTGATTAGTCTTATTCCATATAGCTTATTGCTTCTAAGGAGTTAAATATAATTTGCTTTTACACTTTAGGTTGCTTTCTAGGAAGAATTCACATATGCATCTTTTAATGTGGTTGTGATGAAATCAGGGAATTAGCGGAATAGTCTTGCGATCAAGATATTCTAGGACTTTTAGTAAATGAGAGATTAAATTTCAATTCTAGTCATTGATGAAAATATGTATTTGTGAATGAAACTATCCCGTGAGCAATACTTTCTCCATATTGATTATTTTCATACTTTATTGCTTTCAATTTATTTTTATTGCTTTGATAAAACAACATCCCCCCTTTGGTTACTAAGAAACTGAAATTTTTTATAACAACAAAAGCCTCTCTGTGGATACGAACTCTTTCTTATCGCATACTACTTTATTTTAGGAAGTAAGAAAGTGAAATTATTTCTGCGTCGCCTGACAACCGACCAGATTTTGGCGCCGTTGCCGGGGAGGCAAACGGCTTGTTATTAAGTTTTTAGTTTCTTTTTATCATTTTTCTGCTTGCATATTTTCTTTCCGTTTCTCGTCTTGTTTCTTACTTCTTTGCGAGAATTGATTTTCAGGTACTAATCCCTAGCTTCTAAGGATTGGAGCTATCCAAGGTGCGGGATTGCTACTCGAAGAGGCACAATACTCCAACCAAGTCAAGACACAACGGAAGAACAAGTCTTGGAAGTAGAACACGAAGCTCTTCATCAAGAAGTGGAAGAAGAGTTACAACTAGAAGAAGAACTAGAGGTTCCATTTGTAGAAGAACCACTAGTTGAAGAGGAAGAAGCAATGGAAGACGCAAATCGTACACTCAAGGAATTGGCGTCTCATAGGCTTGATGCACAACGGTGGTGTATTCAAACCAACTCAACCTTCGAGATCAAGCCGGGGGTTGCTTAGAGAGTTGCCAAAGTTTCATGGTATGGAGAATGAAGATCCAAACAAGCATCTCATGGAGTTCTACACCATTGTCAAGGCTATTCTTCCAGCGGAGACCGATGTCGATGGTGCAATGATGAAAGTTTTTCCATTTTCTATGGTGGACAGCGCTAAGGATTGGTTGTATTGTTTGCCTGCCGGAAGTGTCACTACATGGAACGGATTGAAGAAAATCTTTCTAGAGAGGTATTTTCCTACGTCAAAGGCGACTCAAATTCGCAAAGAGATTTGTGGAATAAAGCAACATGCGGGAGAGTCTTTGTATGAATGTTGGGAGCGATACAAGAGATTGGTGACAAGCTGTCCTCACCATCAATTCAGCGATGCTATGATAATCCAGTACTTCTACGAAGGTCTCCAATCAAGTGATAGATATATTCTTGACGCTGCGGGTGGAGGTGCACTAGTGAACAAGACGGTGGCCCAAGCTTCCAAGTTGATTGAAAGCATGGATGCAAACTCGCAATAATTCTACATAAGAGGTGAACCAATGATTAGGGGAGTGCATGAAGTTAGTGATTCATCATCATCACACCGTGATCAAAGGATGGACAATATGGAGCACATGATGCAAAAGATGGCTGCGGTTATATTACCTTCGTATGGTGAAGAGTTGGAGCAAGCTAATGCGGTTTTTCCAAACCAACCAAGATGGTATGATCCCTATTCCAACACCTACAATCCGGGATGGAGAGATCATCCAAATTTCAGCTATACCAACAAGCAAGGTGCGGTTCAACCACCTATCTTCAACCGTCCGAGTGGATTTCAACCGCAACAACAACAACAATTTCAACCGAAACAACAACAATTTCAACAACAACAACAACAATTTCAGCAACCACAACAATCGGTGCAAAATCAAGGTTCCGATATCGATGCCAAGCTACAAACTTTTATGCAAGGTATTTCTACCATGTTCAAGGAGATCCAACAAGAAACCAAGAGTGCGATTAAGGATTTGCAGACTCAAGTGGGCTCCATGGCAATTGATATCAACAAGTTGAAAGCTCAAAATAGTGGAAGACTCCCTTCTCAACCCATTAACCCAAAAGATGGTGTCAATGCAATTACGTTGAGAAGTTGTACACAACTTGAGCAACCAAAAGTTGCTGATTTGGGTGAAGAGGAAGTTCCAAAGGAGCCGGTTTTGGAGGAAAAGAGGGATGAAATTCCCCAAACACCCGAGGTACCTATTCCTAACTCTAAAACTCCTATTCCTACTTATGTTCCTCCTATACCTTTTCCTCGCAGATTTGCAAGTTCTAAGAAGGCGGAACTAGAAAATGAGATTTTAGATGTTCTTAAGAAGATTCATGTGAATATACCACTCATTGATGCTATCAAGCAAGTTCCCAAGTATGCAAAAGTGTTGAAGGACTTGTGTACCAACAAGAAAAGTCTTAAAGGCAATGAAGTGCTAAGTGTGGGGGAGAATGCTTTGGCAATCTTACAACACAAACTCCCACTGAAATGCAAGGATCCCGGTAGCTTTGACATCCCCGTCACAATTGGTAACACTACTTTTGACAAAGCAATGTTGGATTTAGGTGCATCCGTTAATGTTATGCCTGCATCTATGTATAATTCACTTAATCTAGGTCCTTTGAAAAAGGCTGAAATTGTGTTGCAATTAGCCGATCGCTCTAATGTTTACCCAATGGGTATTGTTGAGGATGTTCTTGTGCAGGTTAATCAACTTGTATTCCCTGCTGACTTTTGTGTGTTAGAGATGGATGAAGGTGCACCGGACTCGTCTCTTCCATTGCTACTTGGGCGTCCTTTCATGAAAACGGCTAAGACGATCATTGATGTAGACAAGGGAACGTTGACTATGGATTTTGACGGAGAAATAATACATTTCAATATTTTCGAGACGATGAGATATCCTAGTGATGTCCACTCTTGTTTCTCCGTTGATGTTATGGATGCATTGGCGCAAAAAGTGTTTGAATTAAATGGTGATGATGCTTTGGAAACTGTTTTAACTACATCCATGGATGATGGAGTAGAGTGTGGTAACGAAGTTAAGGAAGCCCTTGGTGATCTCAAATCACTACAAGGATGTCCGGAAACTCATAATGTCTCTTTTATTTCTTTACCATGCAGTGATGAAAAGCTTTTACCTTCTATTGTTAAATCTCCAAAGTTGGAATTGAAACCTCTTCCAAGTCACTTAAAGTACTTGTACTTAGGTGACAATGAAGAGTTACCTGTGATTGTTTCTAACGAGCTTAGTGAATTACAGGAGCAAAAACTTCTAAGGGTGCTAAGGAAGCACAAGACGGCCATATGATGGACAATCGCTGATATCAAGGGTATAAGCCCTGCCGTTTGTATGCATAAGATTCGTTTGGAGGACGATGCAAAGCCTAAACGGGAAGCGCAACGTCGTTTGAATCCTCCCATGATGGAATTTGTGAAAAAGGAGATACTCAAGCTTTTTGAAGTGGGTGTTATCTACCCCATATCCTATAGCAAGTGGGTGAGCCCGGTACAAGTTGTACCAAAGAAATCAGGGGTAACGGTGGTAGAGAATGATGAGAACGAACTTGTCCCAACTCGTGTGCAAACCGGTTGGAGGGTTTGTATTGATTATAGAAAGTTGAATGCTACTACTAGGAAGGATCATTTTCCTTTACCATTTATTGATCAAATGCTTGAACGTTTAGATGGACATGCTTATTATTGTTTCCTTAATGGTTATTCAGGGTATAATCAGATTGTGATAGCACCGGAGGACCAAGAGAAAACCACTTTCACTTGTCCTTTTGGTACTTTTGCGTATAGAAGGATGCCTTTTGGCTTGTGCAATGCTCCAGCTACCTTTCAAAGGTGTATGGTAAGTATCTTTTCCGAGTATGTTGAAAACATCATTGAAGTGTTTATGGATGACTTTAGTGTCTTTGGTGATTCATTTGACCTTTGTTTGAACAATTTATCATTAATACTTGAACGATGTGTTGAAACAAACCTTGTGCTTAATTGGGAGAAGTGCCATTTCATGGTAACTCATGGCATAGTTTTAGGCCATATAATATTTTCTAAGGGCTTGGAAGTTGATAAATCTAAGATAGACCTTATTCGTGCTCTAACCCCTCCCACTACGGTGAGGGAGATACGTTCTTTTCTTGGTCATGCAGGTTTATATCGTAGATTTATCAAGGATTTTTCCAAGATAGCATCACCACTTTGCAACTTATTGCAAAAAGATGTGATTTTTAACTTTGATGAGAAGTGTATGGCGGCATTCAATCGTTTGAAAGAACTTTTGATTTCAGCCCCTATCATTAAACCACCGGATTGGAGCAAGCCTTTTGAGCTAATGTGTGATGCTAGTGACTACGCGGTTGATGCGGTGCTTGGGCAGCGTGTGGGGAAGATACCTCATGCTATTTATTATGCTTCTAGAACGTTAAATGAGGCCCAACAAAACTACACAACCACTGAAAAAGAGTTTTTAGCTATTGTATTTGCATTGGAGAAATTTCGCTCTTATCTAATTGGTACAAAAGTTGTTGTTTATTCTGATCATGCAGCTCTTAGGTACTTGCTAATGAAAAAAGAAGTGAAACCGAGGCTCATACGATGGATTCTACTCTTGCAAGAGTTTGATATTGAAATCAAGGACAAGAAAGGAATTGAGAACACCGTTGCGGATCATTTGAACCATCTTGCTGTGGACAAGGAGGCTATCCCATTGCGTGAAATTTTCCCGGATGAGCAACTATTCTCAATTGCCGTTGGAGAACCATGGTATGCTGACATTGTGAATTACTTGGTAACTAAACAAATCCCAAAGAACTTGTCTCGTGCTGAGAGGGACAAACTTAAGAGGTTAGGAAACCAATACATATGGGATGATCCATACTTATGGAAACATGGCAGCGACCAAGTAATGAGAAGGTGCGTTCCCGAATCCGAGTTTAATTCTATCTTGTCTTTTTGTCACTCCTATGCTTGCGGAGGACACTTTGGAAGTAAGAGAACCGCTTATAAGGTACTTGAAAGCGATTTCTATTGGCCAACCTTGTTTAAGGATGCACATATATTTTGCACAACTTGCGATAGGTGCCAAAGAACAGGCAATCTAGGTGCCCGAAATCAAATGCCACAAACCTTTATTCAATTTATTGAAGTTTTTGATGTATGGGGTATTGATTTTATGGGTCCTTTTGTCAATTCTCATGGGAATTATTACATCTTACTTGCTGTTGATTATGTCTCTAAATGGGTGCAAGCTAAGGCCACCTCTACTAATGATTCCAAGGTTGTTTCAGATTTTGTGCAAGCTAACATTTTTGCAAGGTTTGGAATTCCAAGAGCCATAATTAGCGATGGGGGTTCTCACTTCAACAACAGGACTTTGCAAAGCTTGTTGAAGAAGTACAATGTGTCACATAAGGTTCCAACACCTTATCATCCCCAAAAAAATGGACAAGCCGAGGTTTCTAACCGAGAGGTGAAATCCATACTAGAGAAGACGGTGAATCCAACAAGGAAAGATTGGAGCTTGCGACTTAATGATGCTTTATGGGCGTATAGAACCGCATACAAGACACCTATTGGGATGTCTCCTTTTAGGCTTGTGTATGGTAAACCTTGTCACTTACCCGTGGAGATTGAGCATAAAGCGTTTTGGGCGATAAAGCAATGCAATATGGAGATGGATGGGGCTGGAAAACAAAGGAAGTTACAACTCCAAGAGCTAGAAGAGCTTCACAATGATGCATTTGAAAGCTCTCGCATTTACAAGGAGAAAACGAAAACCTTTCATGATACTATGATTTCTAGAAAACAATTTTGTGCTGGGAAGAAAGTGCTTTTGTTTAATAATCGCTTGCATTTATTTCCGGGTAAATTAAGGTCACGATGGATAGGACCTTTCATTGTTACTAATGTGTTTTCTCATGGTGCAGTAGAAATTCGTAGTATTGCTATAGGCAAGGAACTTAAAGTTAATGGGCACCGGTTGAAACCATATTATGAGAATTTCCGACGTGGTGGAAGGAGCTAATTTTTTGGATGCACTCCCTCTGGAGGAGTCGTAGAAAGCAAGGAGATAGTCGGGCTGACGACTTTAAACCAAGCGCTAAATGGGAGGCAACCCATAGGATAAGTATCTCTTGTCTTATTTTCATTTTCTTGTTTTGTTTTTAGATTTTTAGATTTTTCTTGTATTATATTGGTTTTATTTTTCTGATTTCTTGTCATTTGTCATGCATAATTTCCCACCTTGACTTACTTTGGATGACTCATTTTACATTGAGGACAATGTAAAGTTTAAGTGTGGGGGAGTGGTTAAGCATTTGCATTGAAAATTTTTTCAAAATTTTCAACTTTTGTGTAAATTAGTGCATGAAAAACTCCAACTTGTAGCTAGTTTAGAGTCACATAGTATCCATGTCGCTAAGATTACATCGAGATTCTCATAAGAGTGACTCAACTTAGAGATGACAGAGAACATGATCGGGTTTCTTACTTGTATGAGAGTTAAAGTTGGATTTAACTATGCAGTGGCAAATATGGTGCAGACTGAATTCGGTAGTAGAGTAGTGGTCCCCTATAGTGGAGACTACCCATGTTACATCATGATAGGCACCGACCTTCACTTCTTTGTACCTGTCTAAATATGTGCTTTTAGAGTGTGTGTCACCGTACGCAAACTCCGGGTAGAATGGTGAGCTACCCAACCTCCCACCAATAGAAGCACTATTTTGATCTCTTGAGTGCTATTTTATCAATCATGAATGGTGACATCGAATTGCTAACTTACATACCACTTGTAATCTTGTTCGCAGTTAGCACCATCCACTTTATCTCTCTACACCAACAGGTCCATATAAACACCATCATCATCAACAAGGGAAGCACACAAGTTCGAAGGAAAGTTGAATACGTTCTAGGTTTACAAGCAACGGTACAAAAATGAGCAGATTTCAGATTCAAGTATAGCAACAAGGCAAGGAGAAAAAATTTTATAAGTTGAAGACTATTGTACAAGAATGAAGATTATCAAGATGAGAATTCAAGAAGTTTATGATATCGAGACATATAAGTTGTGAAGAATCAACCGGTAAAGTACTCACAACATGGCATTTGTACTTGCATTTTTATTGTATTATATTCTCTTGTCTCAAAAAAAAAATTAAAAAATTTTGGGAACATAGTTATCATTATGCTAGTTCCCTATAAAAAAAAAGTAAAAAAGACAATAGAAAAGTTCTTTAGGATCATCATTAGTTTTTTATTTTATTTTTGTTTGTTTTCATTTTGTATTTACTTTGTATTTAAAAAAAAAAGAGAAAACAAAAAAAGAAAACAAAAAAAAAGAAGAAGAAAACAAAAAAAAAAAAAAATTATTCATTGCATCATATTTTGGTTTGTTTAGTTCATTTTTGGTTTTGTATTCATTCAATAAAGCCAATGGAGAGAATCACATTGTCAAGATTCTACGAAGTTCAAGAGTTGAAGACCGAAGACGAAGACAAGGATTGAAGACCGAAGACGTTTCTATGGATGCTGTGAGAGTGGTGCTAGCTGCACGCCGAACGGATAACGAGGTAAGTAAGCATATTCCCATCTTCGTTAAGTGGTTGATTTCCTTTCTAAGAGATCGTCATAAAAAAAAAAGGTTTTCAAAATGAATAAAATATGTGGGTTTTAAAAACAATTCGGAGGGTTTGCCTTCCTACTATTCAACGTGTCGCAGGATTCTCTCTTCATTCCTACCTGGACACATGTGTGACCCATTCGGAGGGTTTGCCTTCCTATTAGATTGTTTATGTGAGCATACTTTTTAAATTAATTGTTCTCAAATTCCTATTAACTAAAGTACTGGTGTACCCTATAAATTTTACTTCATTACATACAAACAATCAAACAACAAATCAATCAATCAAATAATTCTTTTATTTATTGATAGCTTTTAGTGATTAAGACTTATCTCACAAACCCAACCCAGTTCTAAACTAATCTAGTTCACTAACATGCACTGGCTATTGTTATTGTCTACCATATAATATCTAATAGTGAGCTATGATACCAAGTTTTGTAGCGCCCCCTAAGCTAGCAGCTGACTAATCCAACAAATTAACTAAATAAAGAGGCACTAAAATCCAAATTAAACACTTAAACTTTCAATTAAGAAATCTGCTATAAAACTTAACCCAAAGCTAACCCCGCTCAGAAATATTTATACAAGATCTTCTCTCAAATGGTACATATATAATATTCATTTGGTTTTTAAATAAAATATACAACATAATCAATATAACAAAAGTTAATCAACTAGCGAAGTCAACCCGTGAAGCTTTTATTGCAACTCGATCTGTCATTAAACTGAAGTGGGAATAATTAACATTTAACCTTCTAAGTAATCATATGCAAGATTTGGAAAACAATACATGTTTTTCCGAAAACATTAAACAGTGACTAAGTCACTGAAATAATCAAACATGTATATGGAACAAACTCCTTCGTCAAACAATGTACTAATATGGGTGTAAATTCCTAACCGGCAATTCACACCTATTTAGCTATGGATGCCACCAAGACCATGGTGACAAACTCTAAACAATAAAAGCTGAATTAAAGTAGATATAAATGTGAAGGAGCGTATCCTATATACCACGAGTGGAAATTCTCATTTCCCATAAAAATTCATGTTGACGACGAAATAATACAAGTCCTTTTCACATCGTGGAAAGATTCACAGAAACAATAGAATTATCATAATACATTTTAAATAAAATATGGAATGCAGAATCAGACAATGCATGAGTTTGTTAAGCATAATATTTTATAAGAATAACAATAATGAATACAAAGAGTCAAATGCATTCCCACACCTTTTGATGACAAGCCATGCCTACCTCGAGATCCACGATCCACTGGTTCATTCTTTGAGTCGATCGTTGTTAATAACTAACTGTTAATCACACAAGAAGTCTAAGAATCTAGCCAAAATGGCTCATACAAGAATCATATAGTTCCATCTCACAATTGTAGGCCCATTTATGATTCTACACCTTTTTATTATCTATTATTAGCAAATCTAAGGTTTACTAATTCAATTAGGTTGGTTATATAATCTATTAGCCAAGTCTTATGAATTTCCACAACTTTGTAGAAGAAACCAAAAGCTTATTCGGACCACAAGAGGTCCAAAACATCTAATTAAGAAAACTACTCTAAGCCCAAGTCCACTAAACTGGCCCCTTAATCTAAGGCCTGGTCCAACTAAGTCAACTAATGGTCAAAGTGACGGTCAAGGGTCAACTAACGGTAAGCGTTAGTCAACTGAGTCAAAGGTCGGGTCAAAGTACAGGGTCAACGAGTTAACTCAGTCAACTGAGTCAAACAGGAATCGGTCTGGGTCAACTCAGCCCATAAGACTGAGTCAGTTAAGTCAAATTTACTTTTGACTCAGTCGGATTAACTGAGTCAGCTGAATGGGATGACTAAGGGTAAAGCTAGGCCAAAACACAAGCCCAAAACATAACTATAACATCACTAACTCACTAATATAACTCTAACCTGCATCTCAGTTCAAATTTAATAATAATACATTCATTTAGAGAAAACAATAACATCAATTACAGATGTAAGCTAAGCTTACCTTGATCTGCAATAGCAGGCTTTCACGCTATACTTCCATTTCAACAGTACAACTACTCATATTCCAACCCATGTTACCAATATCAAAGCCTAACACTTCAACATTCATTTATTCTTCATAAATATAACCCCATCCATTCAACCTGAGATAACACGTCTCAATTCGAACACACTCAACTGCATTGGAAATCCATTTCACTCATAATCCAACCTAATCTGTTCAACATCCAACCACATAACTCAAATCTCATAACCTGCAATTCCATTACCCAATCATCTCATAACTGATTCATACCTCTACAACCCAGTAGCAACACAACCCCAAAACTGCAACTCCAGTATAATCACCTACCTATGCAAATCAATTTCCTTACATCAAACCATCACTAGTTACAATTCTAGTTACATACATCTCATATTCCATATATCTGAGCTTCATTATAGTTCTATTACTTATTACAAGGCCACCAACACGATCATCAAAACCATAATAATAACTCCCAGATCCTTCTTCTTGACACTGCACTTATCAAACCAACAAATCTGCATTCTACAACACCACAGCAGCAACAACATCATTATCATTACCAAACCATAGCATTCCCAGTTCCAATTCCCATACATTAATTCTCACATGCACCACTAGACTCAATTTCATCCTCATCTCAATTCACAAACTTGTTTCAGAACCATCACCTCCCTATCAGTTCAATAATTTCACATACATTTTAAAACAACGTCAACAACTAAATAATCATTAAATCAAAACTCCATACGTTCTAATCTCAGCTGTAATTCAACTTCCAAATTAAACATTTTAGCTTTATCACAAACCTAACCACCCAAACAGTTCTGTTCCATATTCAATTACAACCTAACTTCAATTATAACTCACACATTCAACAACCAATAAGAAAAACTTTTTAAAGTTAACCAGAAAAGATCAATTACCTCAAACAGTCGACTTCAAACTCCTCTTTTCCAACTGCAGCTCAATCCATGAACACTAAATCCAATTCTTTGCCAAATCAACTCTAGAACTTCAATTACACAACAACCCATTCCTTCTTCATTTATTAATAACTCAATTACTCATCAATTTTACTCAAAACCCTAACTTTTAAATCGAACCAAACTTCACTGCATGTACAACTCAGCTTCAATCAAAACTCTAATTCACAACAAACCCATCTTTAATCTGTTACTTAAAGCCTCAACTTCATCTTCTAATTTGTCTCAGAATCAAACTCAATTTAACTTCTTAATTCTTTCATCTATGTAATTCAATTCAAACTTCGATTCAACTATTATAACACCAAACCCAGTCCACGAATTCCTCTTGTCAATCACTAATTCGAAGATTCAATCGACTCCAAACCCTAAATTACTTCTCTCTGTTTCATCATCTCAACAGAAACCCCAAACTCTCCTCCTTCTTAATTAACCAAAGTATCATCACCTTCATGGACTAACTGTGCTTAACAAAACTCTATGCATGGCCCTTGAACTCTGAGAAATAGAGAAGAAAAGAACTGGAAGAAGAAGAAAAAGAAGAACAGAGGAGAAAGAATAAGAAAAGAAGAAAGAGAAATAAGAATGGTGAAGAATAATACGAGAGTTTATCTTCTAGATATAGTCTAGATAAGACCAAGCCAAATTACTGATACACCCAACAGATTGATAAGGGCAGTCCTAGTTGGAAATGGCAACTATTTTTCCCTTCTAAACAAATCCGATGATATCTTCTTCGTCCGGTATTCGAATGACACGTTTGAGTAGTGAATTCCGCGTAACTTTCCGAGATCTATCTAACGATACTAGTTTCGTATCTAGTTTGTTGTTAGATTAATTCCTAATAATTAACGTTCGAGTTACACTGATCGAGTAATTAATGGCTAAGACGTCTCTTGACTGGTATAATAGCATTGACGAGCTTGAGGGTCGTCACATTCTCCCCACCTTATATCATTTTCGTCCTCGAAAATTGATCCATTCTTCTGGTCTTCATAAACTCCCCACCTTATAGAATAATCATATCTCTTGTCTAAGCGCAAACAACATAAAACAAAGCACAAACCTATATGGTTTTCTACCACTACGATTTGTGGCTCTAGGTTCAACTATGCTAAATTAAATTCTATCAAATATGAAGTCTAAATTTCTTGCATGAAAATTTTCTATACTAATTTCTAAGTCAATAATTTACTGGCTCTAAGTATTTTGAAGGTATTCCATAATAAAGTTTCTCATTAAAATTTGGGATCTATTAGTTTATTAATAGAAGTAAGTCTCCCTTCAATGCCTAGTGATACAAGAATGCAGTTGCCCTGTCTAGGTTCGCGACGCATGACAATGCCTACTACCTAACAAGTATCACCCGAACACATCAGGATTACCAACCTCACTATTCCCCAGTGCTGGATTAACTAAGTGCAAACTTATTACGATCAATTAAGTATTAATTTGTTAAGATTTATTTGTCTTTAAACTTTTATTGTAACCGGTGTAGGTCTTATAAGTTTACTTCGTAAAATGTATAATAGTTCACAGTATTTTAAATAATTAACCACCAAAATTTGTTTTATTTTATTTTTGTTTATTAATATTTATTTATTTTATCAACACAAGTAATCCAAATTCGATTCACATCAATTTATAATATTTGATATTTTAACCTTGATGTACTACCGTATAAATTTTAAATTCATGTACTGTTTAAAAATAACTTAATGTTATATCGATTATCCAGATATTGCTATTATTTATTTCCAATGTATCTATTTGCTTATTTAGTTATAATAAGTAACCGCTAACAAGTTTTCCATAATTATTTGATGTTAATACTTTCATCATTATTATAACGTTTATTTCTTATTACTTAGACCGATAAAAGTTAATTTGTAATTAATCATAATGTCAAGTCTTTATTAACACTAAATTGTTTTGATTTAACTTTATTTCCTTAAATTTATTCTAGTGACATTTACAATAACTCTAAATTTGTATTATTAATAAAAATTACATTTTGCTATTACTATCCAATAATTATTATTCAAATGACATTTACAATAACTCTAAATTTTATAGTAATGAGTAAAATATAATGTTATTAATTACTTATCTTATCAAAATTATTGTCTTAATTATATTATCGTTTTCATTATTCTTATACCAATTTTCCTTATTTGATTACTAGCGTAGCTAAAATACAGTCGAAATAGTTATTTAGTAATGATACTTAGTTTAATTTTATTAAGCCTTAATCTTGTAAATATAATTTTACTTTCACGAAAAGATTGATATAACAGATTTTATTTATTCAGATTGAATGCGTATACTACGTCTTGTTAAATATTGGTGTTGGTAATATAATATGATTTAAACTTTGAGTCGGCATAAAAATTTAATATGTCTTAATAGTCTTTAAGATTTTGGTATTAATTATATGTATCTTATTCATATACAAATTTATTTTCCTTTAAGTCAAATTTGTACTAAGCATTCAAGTATTATAAATATCACTTCATGTGTATTTTAGTGATTTTGTGAATCATTTATTAAAGTATAAATAATTTAGGTATAAATCGTTCACATGTTTAATCCTTATTATGTGTCTTATATGACCTCACACTCTTTTATTCCTACTTAATAAGTCTTATTTATCTATCTGGTTTAAACGCAAAACACATAATTCAAATTTTGTTATTAGTTAGCTTCGCAAATTTTAATCTTAGATAAGCACTAATAAAGCTATTTAATCCTAATCATTATTTTATCAATATATATTTGTAAATGGAATTTTAATTTAAATGATACTCAATATAGTACTAATTTAAACTTTAACAATTTAAGTTTGCCATACTAATTTTTTTTCATTTTAAAAGATGATTGAATTCATTTACGAAGAAGTATCCTATTAATATACGAGTTTATTTTCTTTTTATTCTAATATTACACTAACCATCTGAATATACTACTATTACTACTTCATGTGTATTTGTTTCATTTTAAAAGTTTACTAAATCATTGGTTAGACTAAAGATAATTTTGGTATAAGATTACTAACAAGTTGAGTCTTTTCATTTTATATATTATATTATTATATTAAGTCTAACATTTAATATTATCATTTTAACTATCTAGTTTAGACGGAAAACATTTATCCTTGACTTGTAATTAGTTTAATTTACAAAACTTAACCGTAGATAAGTGTTAATAATATTCCATAATTATTTAATCATAATTATTATTTTAATCCTTATATATCCTTATTAAAATTTTAGTTAAGTTTAATATGGTACTAATCGATAAATGCTAACATTATTATATTAAAATCATTATTACTATTATTATCATCCATAATGGTTGTTATAATATTTTTGTTATTAACATTGATTATTGAACTTTTATTCAAATTATTCTTACAATTATAGGTTGTTTACTCTTCATAAAATGTGTTCAATAAATTCTCATGTGATTTACAAGTTCTATCAATAATACTAATCTCACTATTTTTATAGCATTAGATTGTTTATGTGAGCATACTTTTTAAATTAATTGTTCTCAAATTTCTATTAACTAAAGTACTGGTGTACCCTATAAATTTTACTTCATTACATACAAACAATCAAACAACAAATCAATCAATCAAATAATTCTTTTATTTATTGATAGCTTTTAGTGATTAAGACTTATCTCACAAACCCAACCCAGTTCTAAACTAATCTAGTTCACTAAACAGTAATCGCTATTGTTATTGTCTACCATATAAGATCTAATAGTGAGCTACGATACCAAGTTTTGTAGCGCCCCTAAGCTAGCGGTGACTAATCCAACAAATTAACTAAATAAAGAGGCACTAAAATCCAAATTAAACACTTAAACTTTCAATTAAGAAATTTGCTATAAAACTTAACCCAAAGCTAACCCCGCTCAGAAATATTTATACAAGATCTTCTCTCAAATGGTACATATATAATAGTCATTTGGTTTTTAAATAAAATATACAACATAATCAATATAACAAAAGTTAATCAACTAGCGAAGTCAACCCGTGAAGCTTTCGCTGCGCAACTCTGATCAGTCACATAAACTGAAGTGGGAATAATTAACATTTAACCTTCTAAGTAATCATAGGCAAGATTTGGAAAACAATACATGTTTTTCTGAAAACATTAAACAGTGACTAAGTCACTGAAATAATAAAACATGTATATGGAACAAACTCCTTCGTCAAACAATGTACTAATATGGGTGTAAATTCCTAACCGGCAATTCACACCTATTTAGCTATGGATGCCACCAAGACCATGGTGACCAACTCTAAACAATAAAAGATGAATTAAAGTAGATATAAATGTGAAGGAGCGTATCCTATATACCACGAGTGGAAATTCTCATTTCCCATAACAATTCATGTTGACGACGAAATAATACAAGTCCTTTCCACATCGTGGAAAGATTCACAGAAACAATAGGATTATCATAATACATTTTAAATAAAATATGGAATGCAGAATCAGACAATGCATGAGTTTTTTAAGCATAATATTTTATAAGAATAACAATAATGAATACAAAGAGTCAAATGCATTCCCACACCTTTTGATGACAAGCCACGCCTACCTCGAGATCCACGATCCACTGGTTCATTCTTTGAGTCGATCGTTGTTAATAACTAACTGTTAATCACACAAGAAGTCTAAGAATCTAGCCAAAATGGCTCATATAAGAATCATATAGTTCCATCTCACAATTGTAGGCCCATTTATGATTCTACACCTTTTTCATTATCTATTATTAGCAAATCTAAGGTTTACTAATTCAATTAGGTTGGTTATATAATCTATTAGCCATGTCTTATGAATGTCTACAACTTTGTAGAAGAAACCAAAAGCTTATTCGGACCACAAGAGGTCCAAAACATCTAATTAAGAAAACTACTCTAAGACCAAGTCCACTAAACTGGCCCCTTAATCTAAGGCCCGGTCCAACTAAGTCAACTAACGGTCAAAGTGACGGTCAAGGGTCAACTAACGGTAAACGTTAGTCAACAGAGTCAAAGGTCGGGTCAAAGTCCAGGGTCAACGAGTTAACTCAGTCAACTGAGTCAAACAGGAATCGGTCTGGGTCAACTCAGTCCATAAGACTGAGTCAGTTAAGTCAGATTTACTTTTGACTCAGTCGGATCAACTGAGTCAGCTGACTGGGATGACTAAGGGTAAAGCTAGGCCAAAACACAAGCCCAAAACATAACTATAACATCACTAAATCACTAATATAACTCTAACCTGCATCTCAGTTCAAATTTAATAATAATACATTCATTTAGAGAAAACAATAACATCAATTACAGATGTAAGCTAAGCTTACCTTGATCTGCAATAGAAGGCTTTCACGCTATACTTCCATTTCAACAGTACAACTACTCATATTCCAACCCATGTTACCAATATCAAAGCCTAACATTGCAACATTCATTTATTCTTCATAAATATAACCCCATCCATTCAACCTGAGATAACACGTCTCAATTCGAACACACTCAACTGCATTGGAAATCCATTTCACTCATAATCCAACCTAATCTGTTCAACAGCCAACCACATAACTCAAATCTCATAACCTGCAATTCCATTACCCAATCATCTCATAACTGATTCATACCTCTACAACCCAGTAGCAACACAACCCCAAAACTGCAACTCCAGTACAATCACCTACCTATGCAAATAAATTTCCTTACATCAAACCATCACTAGTTACAATTCTAGTTACATACATCTCATATTCCATATATCTGAGATTCATTATAGTTCTATTACTTATTACAAGGCCACCAACACGATCATCAAAACCATAATAATAACTCCCAGATCCTTCTTCTTGACACTGCACTTATCAAACCAACAACTCTGCATTCTACAACACCACAGCAGCAACAACATCATTATCATTACCAAACCATAGCATTCCTAGTTCCAATTCCCATACATTAATTCTCACATGCACCACTAGACTCAATTTCATCCTCATCTCAATTCACAAACTTGTTTCATAACCATCACCTCCCTATCAGTTCAATAATTTCACATACATTTTAAAACAACGTCAACAACTAAATAATCATTAAATCAAAACTCCATACGTTCTAATATCAGATGTAATTCAACTTCCAAATCAAACATTTTAGCTTTATCACAAACCTAACCACCCAAACAGTTCTGTTCCATATTCAATTACAACCTAACTTCAATTATAACTCACACATTCAACAACCAATAAGAAAAACTTTTTAAAGTTAACCAGAAAAGATCAATTACCTCAAATAGTCGACTTCAAACTCCTCTTTTCCAACTGCATCTCAATCCATGAACACTAAATCCAATTCTTTGCCAAATCAACTCTAGAACTTCAATTACACAACAACCCATTCCTTCTTCATTTATTAATAACTCAATTACTCATCAATTTTACTCAAAACCCTAACTTTTAAATCGAACCAAACTTCACTGCATGTACAACTCAGCTTCAATCAAAAATCTAATTCACAAAAAACCCATCTTTAATCTGTTACTTAAAGTCTCAACTTCATCTTCTAATTTGTCTCAGAATCAAACTCAGAAACCCTAATTTAACTTCTTAATTCTTTCATCTATGTAATTCAATTCAAACTTCGATTCAACTATTATAACACCAAACCCAGTCCACGAATTCCTCTTGTCAATCACTAATTCGAAGATTCAATCGACTCCAAACCCTAAATTACTTCTCTCTGTTTCATCATCTCAACTGAAACCCCAAACTCTCCTCCTTCTTAATTAACCAAAGAATCATCGCCTTCATGGACTAACTGTGCTCAACAAAACTCTATGCATGGCCCTTGAACTCTTAGAAACAGAGAAGAAAAGAACTGGAAGAAGAAGAAAAAGAAGAACAGAGGAGAAAGAAGAAGAAAAGAAGAAAGAGAAATAAGAATGGTGAAGAATAATACGAGAGTTTATCTTCTAGATATGGTCTAGATAAGACCAAGCCAAATTACTGATACACCCAATAGATTGATAAGGGCAGCCCTAGTTGGAAATGGCAACTATTTTTCCCTTCCAAACAAATCCGATGATATCTTCTTCGTCCGGTATTCGAATGACACGTTTGAGTAGTGAATTCCGCGTAACTTTCCGAGATCTATCTAACGATACTAGTTTCGTATCTAGTTCGTTGTTAGATTAATTCCTAATAATTAACGTTCGAGTTACACTGATCGAGTAATTAACGGCTAAGACGTTTCTTGACTGGTATAATAGCATTGACGAGCTTGAGGGTCGTCACAGTTCGGCTTAGAATATCACTTCAAATTTGAGCCGAACCATGCAAATTTTTTGGTGCGCAAATAATTGAATGACAGTTCGACGTATACATTTCTCAATAGAAGAAATCGAACTGTTCTTATTTTTTATGGTTCGACATACATATTATCTGCCGAACCTTTCTATGTTGTGCCGAAATAGTTGCAAAAATCATAACTTTTGGTGAAATCAAGCTACAAAACGGAAATTAAACAACTTATACAACCATACTTGTGTATTATTAGCATTGGGTTCCTCATCCATGTACTCATCTTCGGGATTTGGCTCCATAAAGGAATCATCTTGATCTTGAGAAAAAAGTTGAGTTTGGGTAAAATCATTTTCATAATCCAACAAATCAACCATGTATGGATCTATATCGTAATTGATATGTATTTTCTTAGCTTTACTGATGAAGATTCACCTTCCTCACTCGAATTTGTATCACACATCTCTCAATAATCACAAAGATCACAAAGAAAAAAAAGAAAAGATTTTTTCCCTTCTTTCCTTCTTCTTTTCTCCTTCTTCTTTTTCTAAAATAACTCACTAACTAAAACTCACTAACCAACTATCTTTAAAAACAAAATTATTATCCTAAATTAACACTAAACTAACTACAATCATTAACAACTAATTAATCAGATTAACACTAATTTAACACTAATCTCATAAGGGTATTATCACATTTTTGAAAATAGGAGGATAAGGGCTACCCTAAAAATACTATTAGCCACCCCCTTTTTGTCTTATCTTGTATGCCCCCAAATTTTATTGTATGCCCCAAATTAGGGTTCCATTATTGACGGTACCAAATCAACGTACAAACTGTAGGGTCATATGGAGGGTACTCTGGGCCTAGACGGATTGGGGTAAAGTATTTGTTTCCCGACCCACAGTGAACGGTGGAGGAGATATAAGGAGACTAGGTTATTTCTCATTGGTACGTAGTCATGTGAAAGGATATCCTTGGAGGGATATAAAATGTCCAAGTTATCTGTAAAAACTGAAATAGTTGAAACTTCAAATCATCAAGTACATGGTAATCCAAACCCCTTGGCTGGTACATGAATAATAAGAGAGGTTCAGAAAAATAAAAACAGATCTTAATGGTTTGGACAGGTTGTTGCACCAAAATGTGATATTTTTTCTTTCTCTTTTTGAAATGGTTTCCATCAAAAATCACCAATGGTATTTTTCGCAAATTCATCTTTAAACCACCCACAATGGATCACTTGATTCACTTGAAGTGTCCCTTGTGGTATGTCGATCTGAGTTCTTCCGTATACTAACTCTCCCGTTTGAGTAAAAGTGATACTTTTACTTTTTCTCGATACACCTTAAAGTGCACAAAAACTAATTTGGCGATACAAGTTCGGAACTAGAAGCAAATGGCCAACTCCAAGTTACAAAGCATAGACGCATAGTAGTGGATAGATATGGGTCACGCAGGCATGCACCACCTACTCTTCCAATAAGTGTCCACTAACATACACACCCGGCAACCCATGTATACATGTCCTACAAAGCGCATTTTAGACCAAAACAGTACTTTCCCAGTTTCTGTTTAATCAATAACAAACCAATTAATAATTTAATCCATTTAATCCAACTCTTTCTTCCAAACCCTAAGGTGGAAGACCAGTAAGTGAGAATAACAACACACTAAGGAGAAAAATTGATCGATTCGAATCACCAGAAATGGTGAAGAAAGGTGTACCAGATTGGTTAAACAGTTCTCTATGGTCATCTTCAAATCCTTCATCGGAATCTGATGATCGTGTTAATAATAATAATAATAATCATCGTTCTTCTTCTTCTCCCAAATCAACAGCATATTATTTTACTGAACCACCTTCTCCTCCTCCGATCCAACCTCCAATTCCTGAACCACCTCCAAGAATTACTGTACAGAAAGTTGAATCACCTGAAAATGATACATCGTCATCATCGTCCTCGGTTATTTCAGCTGAAGAGATTTCTCGGCAGTCTCAGTTATTACAAGAGGTGCGGCTTGTTTCATTTTAGGGTTTCAGTTCGAATTAGAATGTGGATTTTTTTTAAGGAATTTTGTTTGTTTTTGATTTTCTGAATCTCAGCTTTCAAGGAAAATAGTTAATATACGTGAATTGCAAAAATTAGCATCACAAGGTATACCTGATGGTGCTGGGATTCGACCTACTGTTTGGAAGGTAGTGTGACTTTGTTTGAATTTGTGGGTTGGAATTGAACTGAATTGGTTTTACATGAGAATTAGGGTAAAGAAAAATGAAATTTATCTAAATATATTTTTTGGAAGGCTTATTTGTACAATGTGGAATGTTTTGGCAGCTATTATTGGGATATTTGCCAACTGATCGCGGATTATGGATGTCTGAATTAGTTAAGAAGCGATCTCAATACAAGCATTTTACTGATGAGCTTCTTCTGAATCCTGTGAGTCGAACTTAAGCATATTCTTGGTTATGGTTTGCTATTTGTTTATTAAGCATGCATAGTAATATATCTTGTTCAATGTGATCATAGTGATGGCCATTTAGCTTTTTCTTCCCTATAACAATTGTTAAAATGCAAAGTTATTCCTACATTGGCAACTAGGTTTAGAAATCAGCTTTGTTGGTCTCTTTGTTAGTCTTGGAACTATTAGTAGAATATCCGGACTGAATTCTTATGTGGCTAGTTAGTCAGAAGTTACTAGGAGGATGGAGAAATTTGCATCGGGAAATGATGGCGAAGGAACTGGAATGCTACCAAGGGCAGAGATTACTCAGGACGAACACCCTCTGAGCCTTGGAAAGACTAGCGTATGGAATCAGTTCTTTCAGGTACATCTCAACTTTAAGTAGCTTTGCATTATGATCTTCCTTTTCCAGCCAATAACTGAATTCTAGTGTTAAACTCGATAAAGTCGTACAACTGTGACATCTCCATGACTAGCCACTTTAACACATCTTATTGTTATAGGACACTGAGATCATTGAGCAAATTGATCGTGATGTAATGCGCACTCATCCAGACATGCACTTCTTCTCGGGGGATTCATCCTTCTCAAAGGCTAATCAGGTGAGACCTTGTTATATTTTTGTTTCTGCAGTTTCGTTAGTCCTAAATAGCATAGGCTCGAGGGATTTGGCTGATGCATGTTTGAAATCCTATCTTGCTTTCAGGAAGCCTTGAGGCGTATACTGATTATATTTGCAAAGCTGAATCCGGGAATAAGATATGTTCAAGGAATGAATGAAGTGCTGGCACCTCTTTATTATGTGTTCAAGAATGATCCGGATGAGGAAAATGCCGTAAGAAAAGCTATTTATTTCTTGTATCTAATTTCTGTATCCCACATATAATAAGTCACTCATGCATGGAAACATTCTGCAGTTTACATTGCTGTTGTACCATGAATTTTATCTCACAATTCTCTAAGCCAATTTCAAACACCAGCTAGTTGAAAATCCATATGAAACAAACAACTATGAATATGAGAGCAAGCGTAAAAAATGGTTCAAGTTTGCATAAGAAAATATTTTCTGGTACTGGTCGTTGAAATTTAGTGACATCATTTTCATGGAAAAAAAAAGGTTAAGTCTGTGTTTTAGGAAAAAGAGCATTCCTTTATTCTATTCACCGTAGTCTTTTTTGTTTTGATGTGCAGGCTAATGCAGAGGCAGATACCTTTTTTTGCTTCGTTGAGTTGTTGAGTGGTTTTCGGGATAATTTCTGCCAGCAACTTGATAACAGCGTCGTTGGCATCCGTTCCACAATTGGTAAACTGTCACTGCTTCTAAAGGAGCATGATGAAGAGCTCTGGCGTCATTTGGAGGTTACTACAAAAGTAAGATATGATTCAACTATGATATTGTCAGCTTTAAGTTTTCTTATATCTTTCTACGGAACATCTATAAGCAAAGCCCGGAAGTTGCGTTGCAAACTAATCTAATAATGCAACATGTACTAAATTTTGGGCCTCAAAAAATCACTGACCGTAGGATACTTGAGTTGTAGTTCTTGTTCAATAAATTGGGATCCACCAATCCCTGATCTTACTTGCGTGGTATGTAGCAACTATTATGAGCACATCATGTTAGAAATTAATTGACTGTTATCTTAGTTAGGAGTGAAACATACAGACTAATATGAGCATATCATTTTACCAATTATTGTGTGGTCTTCTGACTTTCTCCAACCTATTTTGATTATCCCAACATTCGTATTCTCATTTGAAGATACTTGGGTAAAGTCTCGTATGTCGGAGTTGTAACAATGATGGTTTCTTACTTGTCACTCTTACCCAACTTGTATTGTCTTATCCCGTGACACGTTCTAAATTTGATACAGTATGTCGTCTTTTGGGTTAGAAATACATGGGATTCCTCGAGCTGCATTTGCTAGTAATTAAATTGGTCTAAATTACAACATGATTTTAATTGCTTTGTCGCTTTGAGTTGTCAACCTGGATTGGCCACACCTGTCTGACACTGTCCTTGCAAGTAGTTTAAAATAAAGGTTTAGCATTCATTATCGATCTCTAAGATGTTTAAAAAGATTATTTCTAGTTGCTTGGATAAATATATTGCATCTTATGCTGATCTGCTCTTCGTTTGAACTGGCAGGTCAATCCCCAGTTCTATGCATTTAGGTGGATAACCCTCTTGTTGACTCAAGAGTTCAATTTTGCAGACAGTGTTCATATTTGGGACACCCTTTTGAGTGACCCGGAGGGTCCTCAGGTAAGCTTTGTTCTTTCTAATGGATTTGTTAGGGGCGGCTCTGGAAACCCTTATATCCTGTCTAATTTTGGTTTGGGTAGGAAAGTGTGGTCAGTTATGGTTATTATTGCTCTTAGACATTTTATCTCTTAAACCTTATGTGCTTCTTTTTGTGATCTTTATAAGATTTTGACCGAAAGCCTTTTTTTTTTTTTTTTCTTTGAGTCCAACAATAGTTTTCCTGAATGTGAGATCTATATTTCTGCAATT
The DNA here is from genome assembly GCA_023529315.1 of Papaver bracteatum. Classification (NCBI taxonomy): domain Eukaryota; kingdom Viridiplantae; phylum Streptophyta; class Magnoliopsida; order Ranunculales; family Papaveraceae; genus Papaver; species Papaver bracteatum. Next base: position 436,407 of record JAJJWX010001260.1, read on the forward strand.
CTACAAATACGAGGCCTCTTTACGACACAGTTTCAGATGTAAAAACATGTCCTATGTCTAACTGCTTTTTATGACATTCTTTCACATTCAGGAAACTCTACTTAGAGTATGCTGTGCCATGTTGGTTTTGATCCGCAGACGTCTAATAGCAGGGGATTTTACTTCCAATCTCAAGCTTTTGCAACATTACCCTTCAACAAATATCAGTCACCTGCTTTATGTTGCTGACAAATTGCGTGTTCGATCTGCTGGACGCCTTTCATAATTGTTGATTGATTTTCTTCTGTTCCTTTGAATGCCCTCAAATTTAATGTTTGTAAAATTTGGTAGCTGTAAATGTTTTCTGTGGTAACATAAATTTGAAGGAAAAAAAGAACAGTGCTTAGTATCAGTTTGGTTTCTTTTTCCTTTTGTAAGTTCTTATTTGATAGTGGTACTGTATCTGTTCAGTGTACGAGAGTTAGATCTGAAGAATTTGCATTACATACACATGGATTGTTTTTGCTCTAGGGGCTCTCGTCTACTAGGACGACCTTTTTTTGGTATGTGTCTAGTCTGCTGTGAATTCATTTTGGCTTTAAGGTTACTGTTACTACAGCATATTTTTAGAGCCGATTTGTTATTTGCACCCACAGGATGCTGCAGTGACGGTGGAGTTCCCACAATGCAATAAAATTGTAGGATGGTAACCTATAGTACTTGATGCAATCATCTTTGAGCAAGCAAGGAACTCCATTTGAGTTGTATACCATTTGGTGAATATGATAGTTAAAATCATGCTAGAAAGCAATTACGCTAACAAAAAGCACATCACAATCACATTGAAGTTCTCGTGTTAGTTTTAAGGGGGTTGTTGGATTCTGACTGAAGTTTTGTAATGCTAATGAGAGAAATGCCATAGTTTCAAGGGGGGAAATTGTTAGATTCTGACTGTTGTTGCATTTTGATTAATCATAACTTCGTTATACGGAAACCAGGCCAAAAAAGGTTAGCAAAACAATTTAGAATAAAGATAATTACTTCCCTTTGTGACAACGAATAAACCCAGAGACAATGCCCGGATACCAGACGGACCTTATTTCCCTAAACAACTATCTACCCACTGCCATGGATGATAAGAGACGGGACCAATTTGCAGCCGCATTCTTCCGTTAAACTTAAATCCTTTAGAAACAAAAATAGATAATGTTCTTGACGTTCTATTTGACAAAACAGTTCAAAGAGGCAAAATCAAATACAACTGCAACACTTTCATGCCAGCTTTAAGATAAGACTGTCTTCAGGGCTCGTTAGAACAAAACAGGTACAGGTATTGAGCTTCGAACTTAACCCGCTGCGGAAAACGATCAACGGACAGCCATCATTTACTTTTCCACGTAAGGCTTTATCCTAATACGTGCGGCTTCGAACTTGACCCGCATTAGGAAATGACCAACCAGCAGCTGTCATTCAACTTTTCAGGCAAAACTTGAGCATGGCTGAGATTATTATTCCTTACTTGGTTGTGAGTCGAACTGTAACTGTTATCAGGACTATCTGTATGTACAAGGAGGATGATAAGCCTAGATGAGGCACTTGTCAAGCATCTAGATTTGACCGACCAGTCAACATATCCAACACTATGTCAAGCGACTCTGACTTGGATAATGAGATGCACATCCTTCTTGAATATGGATCTCAGTTCTTCATTTGCTTCCATCCCTATTCTCCTGTTTAGATAAACCCACAAGTACACACAACAACTCTTCGTCAGTTGCCCAAAAAATCAATCCCAAGCAGTATATACAATATATAATTTTCTCAAATTTGGCCATGTTTGGTATCAGGTGAGTATCTATATAATGTAAATGCAAGACATGCCATAGTTTGAAGGGAGGAAATTGTTAGATTCTGACTGTTGATATTGAGACTTCATAAATCAAAACACCAAAAGCCTGAATATACTTCTATAACATGAAAAAACTCACAGCCCGTTTTCACTCAATTATTATCCAATTGGAAACAACAAATCATAACCGAAACCAAATGATGAAACTACAAAACAAATAAATTTCTAATACTCGCATCACGCCTATATTAACCAATACCAACTGTGGCAAGCATAATTAAAGAGAAAAGGTATAGGAACAATCCAAGAACAATTCAGTCAAGCAGTGTCCAATCAACAAAGCTACCATTTGGTACTTTCAGTCAAGCAGTGTCCAATCAACTGTAGCAAGTAAGACTACCATTTGGTACTTTCACACGGTGTCCAATCAACAAAGCTCTGAATAAAATAACTAGATTGGACGACAAATTAACCACATCCATTCAAGCAGAACTATATAATATACCCTAGTAGTGTTCACCCGCATTGCCTATGTTCTTTGGGGTTAAGAGGCTGAGATGGAAAAAGATCTCAAGGAAGAATATTGCATTTTTGGCCTACTTTTGATGTCGAAGAAACTTAAGTAAACAATTGAAGGGGTTATTATGTTAGGATTAGGTAAAAAAAAAAAGAAAAAAACAGAACCCCCCACTCAAATATATACTATATAACATACTTAAGTTTATTTACTAATGAAATTGCCACAATTTCGTTCCTTTTAAAATCCTCGTACTTTTGTTGTCTCAAAATTAGCTTAAAATAATTCCAGAGCAAGGACACACAAATAAATCTGGGCGAAGAAATAGGGATATGACATAAGTTAGATTACCCTATTTTAGAGCCTTTCTTTCCGATAAGTATTCTGCGCTGACTTGGTTTAGAAACAATCAAATGCTGCTCAATCCTAAGAGAACCGTCTTTCAAATCCTTCCAGTCGATCAAGCGATGTTCTAGAGTATAAGGAATTTCCTGAGAGGAAAAAAAGAAAATGTTACGAGGAGCTCTTGCCCAAGGCGTAACTATAACTTTAGAATACATGGAAAGAACATAATTAATACCTGGTGAATATGGTCTAGCAACTTTTCACGCACAACTTCTAATGATATATTTTTCATAATATCTTCAGTCATAGCAGTCGGATCTTCTTCCCACGGTCTTTTAACTGCCTAATCATGATAAGCACTGAAAGGTTTAGACATGAAGATAACAAAAACATCCACTCGATATGATTTTAACAATGATGTTTAATGATAAATACTGAAGAGTTTTCTAAGAAAATGAAGGTCTTGGAGTAATATATCCAATTGACTGCATGAGTTGACCTTTCACTAAGATGCCATTTTTTACGACTCTATGATGTAACCTGATGCTTTTATATGATTAAATGAGTACCAAATTCAATAGTGTTAGATCTACTAACAGTTTATTAATTTGTAATAATGAGATCAGGAAGTGGGTACATGCCTGCTCCATCAAATATTTAGAAAGATCTTTAACCCCCGAACCTTTGAGCCCAGAAATCATAAAATATCTATATGTATGAGGATTAAAAGAGAAATTAGAGAAACAAATCGTAAGTAGAAGATCAGCACACCACATAAAATTCATTATCAAACATAATAGTAAGCCGCACCTCTCATAACCAGGAAGATCTCCAAATTCCTTGGCAACCTTCAACAAATCTTTTTTATTCTCGACTAAATCAATCTTATTCATGCACAATACCCGCTTCTGTTTTGGGTGTACCTGAGCTCCTACGTGGTTGATCAATCTTATCACCCTCTTGTCAGGCCTAGATATGAATTTAAGAATTAGTCCATGATTCAGAGTATAATACCCAGTCATCAGATAGAAAACTAAAATGCATTCATATCTTACTTGGAAAGATGTCTGTAGACGTCAAAAACAACCATAAGCACATCATAAAGATTAACTGAGCTCCAGGCGCTTTCAACCCGAACTCCTACATCTGTTTTACAAGGATGTCCGCTACTCCTTAACATCAACCCCGGTGTATCAAAAAAGCACTGTGTACAACAAGCAATTAATAAACTCTCAAAGTAGATTGCAGTTTCGCAACATAAAAAGAAGAGATACCACCGAGCTCACTTCTATGTTGCCTCATTAGCAGTTGAGCATTTATCAAGATTAATAGCGGGGGAAAGAACCTAGAAGAGTGTACACATTAAATTTTCTTACTTTGAACTGTGAAGAATACTCAAATAGAACCGAATCTCTTTTTTTTTTTAAGGACAAGACAGATTGTACATACCCGCACAACTAATAATGTAAAGAAAAAAAATGTCATTTCTGATTTCCCTCCAAAAGATACTCTTAAATTTGCAACTTGATTTCAGGTTTTTATCCATTTTTGCCTAATCAATCGAGATATTGGGTGCCACAACATGAGGATTCTGATTCGATTTCCTGATCCAGCCTTTAATACCTTCATTTCTACTAATCTTCATTGTCTCTCGAGCAATGGTTCTCATGTAGACTAGTTTTAACTTGAGTCTGAGCTGAATAGCGAAAATGAACATTTGCTATCACAACACAACTCAATACATGATTCTTTTCTAAAGAAAGAAGTCTAGGAGAAGCTGCCTGAAATTCTGTGACTGAAAGCATGATAGATCTGATGCCGATGTTTCTGACAGTGACCTTCATCTGTCACTAAGTGTCCTCACTTATCTACATTGCGAATGCCTACAACTTATCTACACTAAAATAGCGTACCTTCTCAAACATTTTCTAAATGTGTGTCCTTAAATCTAGCTGAATACATGATTATAGACCCAAAAGTAGCGATTAATAATGGAGAGCTTTAGTTGACACTTATAAGATTGGGATGCAAAGATGATATTTTAGAAAGACAGTTACGTTCATATCTGGTCAGGTGTTTGAAAAATTACACGAAGAGACAAATGAAGATAATGGACTAACCATTTGAGTGTTTCCTTTGGTCATCACTCCTAAAACTTCGTGCGTAGTCGTATTTGTCTTGCGCGAAACAGCAGCGACTTTTGATCCAACCTACGTAGAAAAATCATATATTAAGAAGAGAAAATGGCAGGTAGAAACCTTTTGCGAGTATTAGTCCGATAATTAAACTACGAACCAGAAGTGATTATCTTTTGACAATAATCTCTTCAAATACTACCGGAAAATAATTCATTTTAAATCATATCATCCTTTGACATAAAACAAAAAGATGTCATTAAAAAGAGAGAATTAAAATCATAAAGAGGATTTCTAAGGATCAGTCTGCAGTGTAGATAGTGTTTCTTGGTGACTGTTGCTTACCACATTTGCAAGTTAGTACCATATCTTTTCACTTTATAATTTTCCTAAGTGTTGCAGGGACCTTCCATAGCTTTAACACGTTTGTTTAAGCTCAAGAAAAAGAGAAACAGCCAATGTACTGATACATATTCTAGTAAAAATAATGGAATCAGTGAACGTGTTCTGTGAATGAATTCTTTACAGAAACCAAAGCAATTTTACAGTCAAATCCATCTACTGGAAACAATAAAACATCAATTATCCTCATTGTCCCCTACCCATACAAATTCTAGTACATAATTCTGGATTCTCAGTAATCTCCTTTAAACATGCTTATGATTACGCAATAACCTTCCTTTCCAAGTTCTAAAATTATCAATCACCACAACAAATAGTATACTAAACCAGCTTCAATTCACATGATCATACACATAAAACCCTAAATCCACTCATTAAATAGTCACAATTAATTATGTGAGATTGATAATCACAATGGGAATTTAAAATCCTCATTTTGGGTATAATAAGAATGAAACAAGAAATTACTAACCATGAAATTAGTCAAAGCAGATTTGCCAGCATTAGGAGCACCAATAATCCCAACAGAGAGAGATTTCTGATTTTCCTCCTTAACAGTCATATCTTCTTCCTCTTCAACATCAGATTTTTCCATACCCGCTTCAAGCAGAGCTCTTGCAAGAATTTTAGCTCTTCTACTACTCTCATCAGTAGTTTTCAAAATTGGTTTCTGCTGAATCGTGTCTTTGCCAAAGATTACTTTATCAGCTTTAATTCGATGAGATTTATCCCATATTGGTTCTTGGGTTGATGGACCATCAGCAGCAGCAGTTGGTAGTGAATAATCACTGCTGTCAAAGGAAGGAGGTGGTTCGTAATCTTCAATTGAATCATTTTCTGATTGAGATTGTGCCGAGTAGAATCGGAAGAGAGAAAAAGAAGAAGAAGGTGAATAAATATTGGGTTTTTGTGACGAGAGGGATCTTAGAACTCTCAAAGCTTTCATCGAAATCAAAGATTCTTCTTCTTTTTTCTCTCGTTATATTGGATTAGGTTTAGCAAAGAGGAGATGAGAACTTGATGCAGTGGAGATTCAGAGACAGATAGACAGGAGAAGGAGATGAATTGAGTTCAGGGTTCCTCTTTTTGTGTTCAGCTGCTGAGGTTTAAGGGTTTTACTACCGAGAATACCCCTCATTTTCATTTTATTTATTTTTCCAAAAAAAATAGGATATACAGAAACCAGACTGAAGGCTCTGCTTGTGCAGCTGTTGCAAGAGACCACCAGGAGGCTAGCTTTTGAGGGGTGCTGCACTGATGTTTTTGTTAGTCATCTCCACATCATTTGCCATGGCAATGCATACTAGGGGATGCGAATTCCATTGTCAACATTCTCATTCAGAAAACGGGCGAAATTACTTGGAGAATCAAGACGCAAATTGCTAAATTCAGAGAGCTAATGAAGAAATTCCTAATGTGGAATTCAAGTTCGTCAAAAAAGAGTGCCAGCCAACTCTGTTGCGCATACTCTTGCTAAGTTTGAGAAGTGGTTAAACTCTCCTCTATTTTCCCCTTCTTGCTGAGGGTGACATTTCCTAGTCTTTTTTCTTTCTTTTTTCTGGGTAGAAGAAAACAAAAGAGAAGAGAATGTTTACGGAAAAAGAAGAACAAATATCATTACAACCTCTCAAGTACACAATTTATATAACGTGGGTATAGTTCTTTTTTTTTTCCCTAAATTTTTCCTGCTTGATTAATAGAAAGAATGGAGGCTACAGATCCACAATCTTTTTGTACATTACAGCCAACCTTGGTTGCTCATTATATTTCAAAGCCCTAATCTAACCATTGTGTTAAATTTTAAAAAGTAGTAAGGACTGCAGAAGGTCGTTGATGCAGAAGTGCGTTCCCTCCCCCGAAATCAACGCCAATCAATTCTATCATACCAGGCACAACTAATCCTCAACCATCTGTCATATTTGATGACCTCATTCCTTCTTCACTCTGAAGCCGGCTGTTTAGATTCTCAACTACATTTTCTGGTGGGCATTTATCGGCTGTATTTTTCGGGTTCATTTGGCAGAAACACTCGGGCCATGAGTTTACATAGAATGATTCTGGAGGGATCCTTTTGTGGGGTCCTCCAAATGGTGTGCTGTACATCACACTTCTAACTGATTCTTCAAAATCAGCTGTCTGACCTTTCTCCCTCTTGATAAAAATAGGGGCAAGAGCCTTTCTGTCAGGCTGGATGATAGTCCGAAATCCGTAGTATAATCGATGCCCCATGACATTGTTGGCGAAGTTGCTTGGACCGTCATAAGTTGGCAAGAAAATGTCTGATAGAAGACAAACCATGTAATCCACTGCGGAGCCTAACATCCCACGAGTACCCTCTGCTAGTTCATCTGCTGAGAGTCCCATGGTATTGTGGTTTGAAAGGTGAGGAAACAGCGCTCTAAATGGCTTCATGAATCTATCCCCGCCAAAAAGCTCGCCAGCAGCAAGGTAAATGCGGGTAGAGTTATCAAATCCCATTGCACGTAAGATGAGACCTACCTGCAGAAAAAAGTGCCTTTAGAATGAAGTTACCAAGAACAACCAAACAAACTTCGAAGTTTCAGCCAATCTCAATAAGAGAGGTAGACAACATTGACAAGACATTATATGATGATGATATTATCAAACAAGTGTGTAATAGTTTAAACTAGGTTTTCTCTGATGGCGTATGGTAAAAACTTACCAAGTTCTGTCACACAATAGTAATAATTAGCAACGAACTACATCTTAGAACAATAATGTTACTGCATATATCCAAAAGAACAAGTCTTCATAGACCTTGACCTTGTGGCAACCTATGGGAGAGCCTCCCATAAAACTTAAGGCAAGCGAATATATCAGTGGACTGGGAAATATTGGTTGATACATAGATATGTGTAAGAACATAAATCAACAGAACAACAATGGATAATCTAATTTAACTTGAAAATAACTACTCGAGGCTCAAGACTGCATGCCATAATTAAGGTGGCAAAAAGAAGAAAAAAAATCGTATTGGCACTCGGTAGGAGAGGAAAATTCAGGCTTGTATGTTATCTACATCCACACTTCTTGCCTATTGAAGCTAAAATATGCGCAGTACTTAAAATTTCATGTTCATAGAATCTCATGGTAAGGATGACTACAAAGACTTGCCTCTTCTGGAGTTAATGGACATTTCCCGATAGCCCTTCTTTCATTGTAAACGAGTTCTTTCGGTGCAAAATTTTCTTCTCTGTATTTCTTTAATATTTTCTGTTCTGCAGGTGTAAAGATATCAAAGCACCTGTAGTGTTGCACAAATATGAGATGGTTAGAAAGACAAATTGTTTTTAGCATCAATCAAATCTATTTACCAAAAAGAATAAACATTAAAAAGACATCTCCAACAGAACCCAAATGCTGGTAATGAGCTCATATTCTAAGGATGTTGAACAAAAATGCACACTGACTCCATATCTCAATTGACATAGCGGTACAATCAATTGCACAATTGGACTAATTTTGCAAAACCAGGTGATAAGCACAACTCAAGCTAAAAGCACATCGCCTCATTGATACAAAGAGGAATAACCTATTTTTCAAGGAAGAAAGCGCTATTCTATATTATCTAAAAAATCATATGGAGTGTAATGGAGAAGTCTAGTGTGATGATAACTTCTTTCCACTGTCCTGAAAACATAGAGGTCCCAGACAAAAAAAGGATGAGAGAGTATTATACAGTTACCATCATAATCATTCACACTTCCACACAGGTGAAGAGAATCAACGTATAAATTAATAATATTAAACTATAAAAACCCAGATGGAATATGTTTATGACCCACAATTAGATACATAATGTTCTAACGTACAAAGCCAAACCACTCCATGAAGATGAATACAAAAACTATAATAAGATGAAAACTTACCCAGCAAATGAAAGCATATCCATCTCAAACCGAAGATGTATTGACATGAAGTGGCCCTGTGAGCGGAGCTTGCTGACTATCGCCTGACTGAGCTTCATAATTTGAGGCTTAAACCGAAGGGCGTGATAATTAACTCTGCACCTCAGCCTCTGATACTCAGCATTGTCAATCTCTTCTTCCAAACGATGTGAAAAGGGGGTGAGGTAAATAGCACCGTGTTCCTTCATGGCTTTTAAAGCAACTGTTTTATACCAATTAACAGGAGCATCTCTAGGGGGGCGAATCTGAAAGGGGCAATTAAGAACAGGCAAGAATTTGAGAACCTAAAGGACAGAACTAAATACAACTTTAAAGCATTTAAAGTCACGGTGAATGTTATCTCTCTCTCACCTGATGTGCTTTCAACTTCTTGGATTTTCCATGCTTGCTAATTTCAGGAAGGGTTTCCACAATACGCACGTCATATCTTAGTGATTTGATGAAATGCTCAACATCGTAGATTCCTTGGAAACCACTGGATGCAAAATAGGTGTCATTACAATTGTCTTCAATACTAACATTGAAATGGTTGAAAAGAAAGAGAATACTCTTTTTTGGTCCAGAAACACATTGTCTTTACACACATGGATTGTCATCATAACAGTTGCCAAATAGTCTAACCTCGTACATCAAAAGGAATAATGGCCCACACTTCACACTGTCCTGGACAATATACAGTATGTGAAAAGAAAGAAAAAAAAACGGTGCTTTCTTTTGGGATGTACTACACCAGGTATTTTCTTAGTTACCATTTGAACAAACTCAAAATCAGTTCTACCTATAAACACACTCATAGAACACTCCAACTATAACTCTTGGAATAAAAAACTGCACTAATAGGCTATCATGCATGAATCAAACATGCTAATATTTTCTATCAGATTAGAGAATAAATAGATCGAACTACATTAATCTGACAAATGTAGTACAGGTTAAGAATCTGGTACCTATTATCATTCCAGTAAGCATTTGCATCTAACTCTGGCAATACTAGTGTTGCATTCATGATCCGTGCAGCAAGAACTGCATTGCATATCTAGAATGTCAAAACAAAAAAAATTAATTATCTGATACAGACATAAATGCATGGAGAAAACAGTTTTTCAAATATAATTTGAATAAATAATTAATTACCAAATTTTTAGATTCTAGGCTATGAATTTACCAATATAAGTTGGCACATGCATATTATGTGATTCATGTATGACTGTTCACGTGTCATGTTTACATTTTTGACCAATGTGTGTGCTTGCAAATTTGTCCTATAATTATACAAAAGCAGAGACCGCATTTGAAATAGCAATGATTGACCAGCCAATGGCTTAAGAAAGTGAACCATGGGCTTACCATGGTTGGACATGTCATGCCCTGTCCATGTAAGTCGCAACTCATGAGTCATGACCTGCCGAGGTGAGCCACAGCCAAGTAAATGGTTGGGTACATATACCTTGACCATCTAATGGCAGGCCATGGCATGCCGAGTTGAGTCATTGTCTAATATAGATATGAGCATAAAAAATAACTATTAATTCAGAAGATTATATCTCCAAGACGTCAAATATGTGCTGCCACAGTAATACAGCATTCATAAAATGGGAATGATCTTTCACATTAAAATGATTAAAAAATAAATAAAATCAGTATCCTAAAAGTCGAAATCGTAAACAAGAAGCAAACACAAACCGCAGTTCGTTGTTGATTCAAACCACCATTGCAACGGACGCGCAAATAGCCATTAGTCTCAACTGGAGGGGCTGCCACAAGAGAACAAACAGATTGATTTAAAGATTGGGGCTCTATCAGCATGTTATATTCCTGTAAATAACTTGAAAAACACATATTAACAGTTTTCCTATGATACAATAAACAAAAAAAATCCTAAAAATGGGTTAAAAGGAACTATGAACATACGAGGCCAGTCCGATCGCGGAGCAGATGATGGTCTCCAACCACCAGATGCAGCAGTTTCCCATAGTTCATCCACACTAATCGGTTTCTGATTATGGTCACATTTGTCAAGTTCAAAACTCGTTTAGAACAATAAACAGAAAAACAGATGAAAAGCAATTAGCTAGATCGCAGTATGGTTCATGAACTGTTTTATTTCAATAAACAGACAGGTTTAGTGGTTAACAAGGTAAACACCCAGGTCATGGTATTCAGCTTCATCGTTATATCTATTTGGCAGCCCATAATCTTCACTGAATTTCTGTTCTTAATGAACACCACACCGTAGGATAAAAGGGTATCTAGTCTAATTACATATAACGAGACACTGTACTTTCTCCAAACAGAATACCATTTACCGTTTACTATAAGTTCTATACTACTAAGTAGTCATAACATTTTCCAGTGAGCTCCTCTAATCTAGTGTTAGAGTCATTAGAAACAGAAAAAAGAGAATAGGTTCCCATTCATATCATCATCATCATTCTCTATATTTCCAATCCTTAACATAGTGTCCAACACACAATCAACAACAATTTGATTGGTAATGATAATTTCTTCCTAAATCTGATCAAATATAAAAAACTTTTTTGCTGAATATCTAGGGCTTAACTTGATTCCTTTCTATGAATGCGAACTGAAACAGAAATGAGTTAAAGAGTGTGAGAGAACTTACACCGGAGTGAATCCCAGGGCGATTAGCAGTACTCTTGAAAGTAGTGAAAAGAGAGATACAACAGATCAAAAGAACAATGAGTGCAACAGATAATCGTTCTAATAATCCACGAAGTCCCCAGAGTTGTTTAAGCTGTCGATTTCCTCTCCTTCCAAACACATCTCCTGCCCTGAAAAACAAGCAAATACTCAGATGAGACGAGATCAGATCTAATGAGCATTTCGAACTATCAAGACATCGAATGACAAATTTGTACCTCCTCATTTGATTGGATTTCAAAATGCGAAAAGGGAAACCCTAGAATTTGAAGCTGGAGCTAGTGTTTCTGATTCGTCATGGTTGGGTTAATATTTGAGGAAAACAAAATTTTCAGTGAAGTGTGATTTGCTATTTTTTGACCCCAGCTGTATACAGGGCCGTCATCTTATTTGACAGGACCGAGTTTTATGTAGGGCCAAAAATAGAAGAGTTTAATTAGTCAGTGATGGATACAGGTCCAGTTTGTCAGGGCCAAAAATGCAAAAAGCAACCACCACCTTCCACCCTTCACCACCACCGTCTGATGACTTGACTTCTTCTCTTCGGATGCAAACTCTTCCAGAACCATAGGTAATCAACAAGAAGAATTTCTAAGAACAACAAGACAGTGAAGATATAAGCATGAACTTTACATTTTTACAACCAGCATTGCAGCCACAATAGGACCAAAGATGGTGAGAAAAATAACAATAACAAAAAGGGCACTGCTACCCCGCACGACAGTTCACAATAGCTTTATAATCTAGCAACCTTGAAACCTTCAGATATAAAGCATCTTTGTATTTTGTTTCTTTCTATAAAACTCTAACCGGTGACAGCTGTTAAGAAATATATAATTTATATTAGGTCCTCAAACTTAATTAATATTTATTAATTACACTATTTTCCGTAATTGTTTTCCATCTCGAGCTTTTATCATACGTTTATACTGATGAGATGCAAAACTAGTTGGACTATTTATTTTTATGCATTTCGACAAGATGAAAGCTAATTGACATGTCTTCCATAACATGTTCAACTAGCTAGTTGAATTCTGCACCAAACTCATTGGCGGATTCTACACTATAAGATTGTTACCCCCTACTTTAAGACGACAAACGATATTTTCCCTTATACATGTATGGCTTTGGCCTGTTAATGACATGTTAATAGTACAGAGATGAAGGCTCTAGGCCTTTCACGCTGGATTATGTGTATCGCTATGTTATATATTTAACTGTCAAGTTTTGTTTATGTTTAGTGCTCAAACAAGAAATCAAGAGGTAGTTGGATTTGATAGTCCAAGCAAACATCTCATGGAAAGCACTTTCGTTATCCCAGCACATCATGAATGAGTATGGAGATACAATGAATGGAACGATGATATGAACCAAAAACTTCAATTATAATTAAAATAAGACAGAGACCTCAATGTGGCTAATCTGTTTGAGTAGTTTCAGTGGTTATCACTGGACAAATTTGAACTGAAAGAGAAACCAATTTCTCATTTCAAAAACACAAATCCAAGTGGTCGACTGATGGTATTCCTGTATCTAATTTAGAGGCCTGCTTGTTGTTGTTGCATGTTACTCATTCCAGGTTGGTGGTTGTATATTTCAGGTTGATGGATGTTTAGTTCTCTAAAAACACCTTTGCTTGGGCCTGCGGTAATTAAAATGCATAAACTCCAAGAGTAAAAGAATGGGTAATGTAGAAATAAACGAAAACAACTCTACGCTGAAATGAAACTTTAAATGAGAGAAAAGCAAGTACGTTTTTTGTTTGTCATTGGTTGTGTGTTTTGAATGGTGTGTCCAACCTGCAAACAACACAACTATGTGAAATTATTAGTATCAAAACTAATAGTATTGTTGTAGGTACGAACATGGTTGACAGGATTGTTATCAGCAATGTATACCATTTATGTCTGGTGATATCTCCCAATTGTTATCAACAATAGGTTTACAAGAGTTCAACTCTTTTGTAAGATCTCGACAAGGATTCATTGTTTTTGAAAGCACCGAACAAATACCCTAAACCGAGAAAGGGAAAAACGTGTTGAAGATATAAAGTTTTACTTTTCTAAATGAAAAGGTTTTGTAAATAAAATATTAAAATATATAGGGGTTGTTTCAAACTTACTAAAATAATTAGAGGGCTTATTGAAAAATATATAAACTGACAGTTGTCTATTAATCATCAACGGCTGTAAAAAATGAAAATTTATATCCAACGACTGTCCCGCGCTAGCTTATAACAATGTCCTATACTGCCGCGTGGGATAGCATATCCCAATACGGAAACAAAAAAGGTCAAACCCTTATTTTGCTTTTTCAAAACTGCTAGCTTTTTGGTCAACAATAGTCAATAAAATTTTGGCCCCGTATATAACATAAATCGGCCATGTGAACAATACATGTCTTTTTTAATGTCCAGCAAAGGAAAGTAGCGGTAAAATAAAGTGAGAAAAATATTAGAGGCCGGTCGTCCGTTCTTAGGCTAAGTCCTGTTGTCTTCCAATCTAGATGCAAAATAACCTCCTAAGTCTTATGATAATTCTAATCTAGCATCTAGATACGCTGAATCATTCCCCATGGCCGTGCTGAATGGAGCGATGCAACAACCTCAATCGTCGGATCAAAAAGTAAATCAATCTGCGCTGAACCAAATAATGAAAAGTTGATTTTGTCTGTGTCGAACCATTCAACGAAACTATCTCGATACTTGTTGGAATACAAAATATATCTGGAAAGAGGAGTAGTGTTAAAAAATACGCAACGGTTTTTGGGTAATCTGCAACGCTTTTTGTCTAATCTAGCAGCCAAATCTAGCCCATATGACTTAGACTATGAAATTCGGTCATTGACTCCATCAAACCCTTTTGACTTGATATTTTTTTTTACCCTTTTGACTTGACATTTTTTAACCCTTTTGACTTCATTACTCGTAGTCACAGACATAGTACAACATAAGAAAGTTAAAAAAAAGTTACTCATAGTCCTTTTTGACTTGATAAAATTTTTTTTTCCAAAATTTCTTTGTGTGCCAGCAAACAAACAATTTTAAAACAACCATTCACATGTTTTTGTCATTGCTGGGTCCTATGGCATTCAACAAGGGACCCATAGTTCCTAACGGGTTCACCATCGCATTTCATTGGGGTATATTGTTTTAGAGTTGTTTTTTTAGTTGTCTATATAGAACTACTCTTTTTTTTTTCTTCTAATTGTGCCATAATGACATTCATGCATTATGGATAATTAGAAACACACTCAATGGGGAAACTGATGTTGTTAGAACTTATAACTACTTTGCAACACATACTGACAGTGACACCCCATTGGTAACAATGGCCTTATCAAGGAGATTACAAAGCTCAAAAGTGAAGTTTGTGCAAAGATATCGAGAAGCCAATAATGTTGGTGATATATTGGCAAAAAAATGATCTACAAAAGAACATGAAGGAATCTAGATTAGGGATATGCCGAGTTTTATAAATAATTTATTTCATAATTATGTAATGAGTGTTGCTGCTGCTAGAGCACTACTCGTTTGAACTCGTAAGCGCTGCTATCTCAAGTTTGTTTGTCAAGTTTAGTTGATCAAAACTATATACTTGACTTTTATTCCACTTATAGCTATGTATCGGATTAGGATAGAAGTGTGTAGTTGAGCATTAGACTTCACGTCGTTCACCAATTAAAGAAGAAGATCTATTGAAGACCTCGGAGGAACTTCACTACACCATTTTAAGGATATAGCAACAGACAATAGATGTTGCTAAACGGGGTCGCAACGGGACTTCGCTGTTGCTAAACACGGTGTCGCAATTTTTAGCAACGGCATAAGCTTCGTTGCGAATCTTGGTCAGCAACGGACATTCGCAACAGCCGTTGCCGTTGCGAATTTTTTTATTAGCAACAGCAGGATATTGTTGCTAATATGTTGCTAATTACAAGAATACCATATCCCAGAACCAGATACTGTTGGTTCTGGTTCTACTGTATTGGTTCTGGTTCTAATTTAGCAACAGAGCCTTGATGTTGCTAATCTTTTGCAACCTCAAAAAAAAGGTCAAGTCCCATTCTATTGACCCAGTCAAAATTCATTACCCCAAATTCCCCCTACAATTACCCAGTTCCCCATATTCAACATCCAAACATATATACAAACTACAATGGCAAAACAAAAAAGATACAAATGTAGTTGAGAATCACCGCTAGATAATTTTATTATAAAATATAGGATTCTTCAAATGATACAAATGTACACAAGTAACTTATGTATGTTGTGACTGACATAAAATATTTGATCTATGTTGATGTTTCTAAATGGATGGGTAACCTAGCATTTGTCAACTGATAGAGGCATTGAAAAACAGGGAAAGAAAGACTAAATATCACCAGAAGTATCACCAGACTCCGCTTGCTTAACCAATTTCCTCAACAAAGATTTCAATCTTCGCTAAAATATCAAAGAGTACTGCTTTTTAACTTGAGCCCAAATACCTGCAAAATAACCAATTTTATGTTTCAGTACTAAGGTCAAAAATAAAATACTAACCATAGATTTTGTATAATCTGCAGAGACAAGTCAGAACCATGTAAAATCAATAAACTCTGCTATAAGTGAACTAAATGGAGATGTATGTAGAAGCAAATCCAAACACTAAGGATATACACTAGTGACTGAAATGATTGTTCAATCAACTAATTCTCTAGTTTGCAAGGTCTAGCATTATAATCTTACTACTTATAGACGAAAACTTTCAAAAGAAGTTTGTTTACCTTCGTTTCAGAGTAGTTTTTGATCATGAACATTCAGAAACAACTGCTGCTCTGAGTGCATTAGCTACATCATGTTGAAGGACAACAAAGGGAATTTGAAATGCACATGTCGGTGCAGAATGGGGACCCAAACAGCACATGACATAATTATATTTGAAATGATTCCTGCAAAACTTTAAGAGTGTTAAAATAACTCATACATCACATAAAAATATGACAACACATATATTGACACAAAAAATCTAAGAGTAAGTAGTAACATTACCTGAATCTATCATCATATTTTGTTGTTAATAGATGTACTGAAACTGCGAATTACACAAATATGAAGGAATTACGAAGTTGTTGAATTATGAACCCACCATACATAATGGATAAATGGGTGTAATGAAGATTAATGCAACAAAGACTTACCGGAGAAAGGTGAGCAACATCATAATCCCGTAGCCACAAATCGAACATCATATTACCTCAAAAGCAATTATAAAGTGAAGATTAGTATCCATTTGAACTCAATATGATAACCATAAGCAAGAGGGAGTGTACTTACCAAGGATTGATATTCCCCCGGGTGGCTACTATTGCTTCATAATGGCCATCACTGCAGTCACCTGCGCAACAAAGTACAACAGAACCCAAACCACACACATCCATAAAGAAAATCCGATTATATTAATACTGTCCGATCATATAGATACATTACGATTCAAAGTATGAGAGTTTTCCTTATGCACAACTGCATAAGAATGTGCCTGAGAGTATTCCTTATGCACAACTGCATAAGAATCTACATGCTAGCTTGCTAACCACATGTACAAAAGTGTTTCAAAAAAAGCAAAAAAAATAAAGCACAACCGCCCGAGAGTTTTCCTTACGCAAAAATGCATAAGAATCTACATGTTAGCATGCTAAGCACATGTACAAAAGTGTGAACATATATATAAGCAAAAAAAGATAAAGCCATATATGTTTGTCAGTTATCGAGTATTAGATGATGGCTGAGATACCAAAAAAAGTAGGCCGACCGCCAACCTGACTAATTATTTCTGATGCAGGCCTTTGGATGAAGCACATACCCTCCAACACCAACATCTCTAAAGGTCTCAGCAAACTTGTTAGCTTTTATGACATTTGCATCTGGCATGAGAATCTTATCCACCAATACCTTTCCAAGATTAGCTGGTACAATAGTGCCATGGCACATACGTCCTTGAGCACCAGTACACAGTCTACCAACAGCCAAAACTTCCTCTTCAATGTTCAACAATGAACATGGAGGCATTTCAACAGGTGAAGCTGATGATCGAGCTGGTGATATGGTTTGCCCAGGTGAAGGTGTTTGAGCAGGTGTAGGTGTTTTAGCAGGTGAATGTGCATGAGTAACAGAATTATTCTGAACAAGTGAAGCTGCTTGACCTTGTAAACAACCACTATTGTTTGATGTCACAACTGACCCCGGCATTGCAGACTGGATATCCTTCACAGTGTGACATAGTGATCCCAAGCCTTCGATCAATATCCCCACCTTGATACCTAGGTCATCCAACTGATGCTTAACAACTCCATCCTTAGATTTCAACTCTTGTACTTTGGCACGCGTAGGAGAAGAATAATCGTATTGAGTACGAGTAACAGGACCAACAGCACGAACCCGTCCTCTACATTCCTTCTGAAAAACTTGAGACATTACATCTAAATCTGATACAGGAACACCCGCAGCTTTTTTCTCCTTGATATCTTCTTGGGCCTTCTTAAGCTCATCCTGCCATGTCAAGCATAACATTGTCAGATATATATATATATATATATATAATACATAGATATAATAAAGAAGTGGCAGACGTTATTTCGAGGACTGAATTGTGCTGCAAAAGAGAAGACCTTCAGCTGATCAAGTATATTAGAGATAAGCTTTCTTGGTTTGAATGTTGTACTGTAAAATATATAAATAGAACATGTAATCATCCTGCTGATGTGTTAGTAAAGTATGCTCGAATATTGCAGAAAGTAAAATATATAAATAGTACGTATATGAGTACAGATGAAGGAGTGTGCCGACTTACAAAGTATTTTTGCGCACTAGGCAGAATTTCCCCACCCACTTGAGTATGAGCTTTAATCCAAACATCAGAGGTGCTGATTTCCACATCAGGATTCTCGCGCTCCTAAATTCAACGAGTTAATTTGTATTAATCAATCTAGTGAAGGATGAGACTAATCATAATGGCCATACATTGAGATTTTTAAATCTATATACATACCAGTTCAGCTTTCACGAAAGAATGAGATTTACGACCGGTGGTGTGAGAGTGATCGTATAGTGCTCTTTTCCTTTTGTGCTCAGCTCTGCTTTCATGTGCTTTTTGAGTGCTTTCATTCTTACAGAACTCTATCCACTCCTCTTCTTTTACATTTGGAGGAATATGTAGAATCCTTTATTCATAAGTATCATAAGGATCAATATACTCTCTTCGTAACTCCCACTTTCGTCTCCTCCATGGACCAGACATCTCCTTAACCATGGTTATCTTAGAAGTCTCAGGTAAATGAAATGATTTCTGAAAAAACAGTGTTATCATTGAATATTAATTCAGATGCAAAGATAGTATGTAAACAGTTGTACAAACAACCTACCCATATAGTTGAGGTTCTGAATCCCTGTTAATTAAAACCTAAAGCTTTTACTTGAACCTATTTTGTCGATCAGGTCCACCAATGTATAACCGAATCATTGTATCATTCTTAATTAAAGTTATAAAAAGTGTAAACCGCATTAAGATGAGATTTGTACCTGTAGTTCATTCCAAATATCATTTTTGTACTTATCGGGCACATGCTTCCATGTTTTGTAAGATATAGGGACAAGAGTACGAACCAAGGTGCCTTTCAGGTGACCGTATGATGTTGCATTGGGGGAAATGGGAAGACCATTCTCATCAACCTCCACTTCTGCCATAATAACCTGCAAAAAAAAGAGCAAGTGAAACATATAACAACATTTGTCACTATATATATATCCACATAAACACATGAAACAAAACACAGGTAAAAAAGAGCACAGACAGAACCTATCAAGATTGCCCAAGTGATAAAATAAAACTTATCAGAAAAAAGAACCTAAATAAGCAACAACTTTAAACTATCATTGTCACATATCAGAAAAAGATCACTTAATCCACACAAAGCTTTAAACCACAGTATCGACACATATAAGCTTCTCTAAACTCTCATTGTCAGTAAGAACTGACTGATAAATAGTAGGAATTTCAATACTATCTATGGAGGAAGTTAGTCCTTGAGATGAATGCAACACCACAGACCACCCTTTTTCATAAATATCATCTGAGTAGAACACTTGCTTCGCTTCAGATGCAAGAATAAATGGCTCATCCAGAGCTCCGTCAATGCTTTTCATCTTAGACAAGTTAACCTTTATCAACCTTGAATTTGGATCAACCTTGCACCCATTAGTATTGTATTCAACCTTCACCCAATCACAATAAAAAACTGTTTCTTCAAATTCCATATAATTCAACTTGATAATCTGCCTAATGACTCCATAATAGATCATTTCTTTTTCCTGGTAATCTATGTCTGTGGACTTCTCTCTATAACTTGTAATAGCTCTCAATGACACACCACTGTTTTGCGATAAAACCCCACCCTCGTAATCTTGTGCACAGAAAGTAAATCCATTGACTTGGTATTTTTTATACGACTGCGCCTTGAAGAGAGGTCCATGCACTAGTCGCCAAAGGGTTGAGTTCTCTTCATTAGATTCTAACAACTGCAAGGGAATGAACATGTGTGTTATGTGTACCATCGATATATAGTTAAAATTCAAGAAAATACTGACATTGTTTAATGTTTATCTAAATCTGCATACATGAATACTACATTTCAAGAAAATGAGGTTCTTACTGCTGTGCAATGATTATTCTTGGAAGCAGTACTAAGCATTAAACTTACATATATACTAGGCACACAGCCAGACCATTACACAACTAAGGTATGTACAAAATTGAAGCTAGTATGTTACCTGTTCTCGTAACCACAAAAGAAAATTTGAGGTATTCTTGGACGAACAGTTGGTCTGACCATTAGAGCTCGCACAGTTAACATACGAATCATACTTCCTACAATCAAACAATAACTTTAAAAAATTATATAGACATACATAATAACAGCTCAAAGGTGTAAAACTAAAAATTTGTACCTTTGCCACTCATCTAACCCATCGTACTTAGAGAGAAGCCATTTGCGAGCTTGTTCAAACTGCACTTGAGTTAGAGTGATATCCCTAGCTTTACTTAAAGGCATCTCATCAGCAAACTCATCGTCATCATCAAAAAATGCCATTCGAGTATGCTTATGAGTACCCTCACCATCCTTTGACAGACCCTCCATACCATATAAGCTGGCTTCTCGCAGCGTATACCCTCTTGCAATGCACCCATCAATGTACCTTTTGTTGCGCACCAACCCTTTGAAACCTTTCATTAACCTACAAAGTTATAGACATTAAACAACAAAGTCAGTTACATATGACAACACTAAATTTTTAGGCATTGAAGGACAAAAAGTCAGTTGGACATCACTCAAGTTATAA
Organism: Papaver bracteatum; assembly: GCA_023529315.1. Classification (NCBI taxonomy): domain Eukaryota; kingdom Viridiplantae; phylum Streptophyta; class Magnoliopsida; order Ranunculales; family Papaveraceae; genus Papaver; species Papaver bracteatum. The sequence continues at coordinate 457,600 of JAJJWX010001260.1, forward strand.
ACAATATTAAACAATAAATTCAGTTGTGGGATTACCTCTCAAAGGGATACATCCACCTGAATCTCACCGGACCGGAGATTAAAGCTTCATCTGCAAGATGTATCATCAGGTGAATACTGATAACAAAGAAAGACGGAGGAAAATGTTTCTCCAGAACACACATTGCTTCTACAAGGCTGGCTTTTGCTTTTAACAAATGTTCCCGATTGATAACCTTCGCGCACACAATATTAAAAAAGATGTTGATCCTGAGAAGAGATACTCGTAGCTCTTTAGGCAATGATGTTGCTATATGAACCAGCAGCGGAAGGAGATGCTGTATTACGACATGGTAATCATGAGACTTAAAGTTCCTTAGCTCCGGAGGATTAACATTGACACAGTTGCGAAGATTAGAAGAGAAACCCGACGGCACCTTTAGATTATTCAAAACTGTACAAAAGTCAATTTTCTCCTTCTTCGTCATCTCAAATGATCCTCTTTCCATTGTTGTTTTACCAGTCTCAGCCTCCTCTTTCAACCACATCTTTTTTCTTATCCCCATATCTTCCATGTCTTGACGTGCAGCGGGACTATCCTTTGACTTGCTATTTCCCATCATAGTATTCAGAAGATGCTCCGTTATATTCTTCTCCGTGTGCATGACATCTGTAATATGGCGAATCGCATTTGAACCCCAGTTGGGCAAATCATAGAGAATAGATCTTCGAGTGAACAAGGAATGGTCATTAACCTCATCTTCAATATTGACGTCATCTTCAAGTTCCTGAAAATAGATAACATAATAAAAAGTTCAAGTTATTGGAACCAAAACCACACCAATGACATTGAGAAGAAACATGGGAAAGTGGGTTTATGTTTGGAGGTAGAGTAATTAAACTAATGAATAAAACCGAAACACAAAAACTAATGAAGACAACCAAATGTAATACAACTTAGACGACTAACCTTGATGGTATCAGCTTTCCTTTTGCGTTTTAGCAGACTTGCTTGTGATGGTTGTTTTCTCTTGCCCTTCTTGGAACCGATTTTACCTACAAGCTCTTGTATCTGCTGCCCTGTTAGTGGCCATGGAGATGTACCGTGCTCTACCCTTCCGTCAAAATTTTTCCTGTCATCACGATACTTATGTTTCACTGGTAGCCATCTTCGGTGTCCCCTATAGCAGATCTTCTTAGTAAATGGAAGATAATCAGCAACAGTGCCTTCACCACAAGTAGGACAGGCAAAATATCCATGTGTTACACATCCAGATAAAGTACCTAACGCCGGAAAATCGTGAATTGCCCACAACAACCGCGCTCTCATCAAGAATTCACTATTCTTTGAAGGCGCGCCAAATGCTATAACACCATCCCATAAATCCTTCAACTCATCCACCAATATTTCTAAATAAACATCAAAGTTTTTTCCGGGAGCTTTAGGGCCTGATATCAGCAATGTCAACAAGGATAATTCCCGCTTCATACACAACGAAGGAGCTAAATTATAAATACATATAATCACTGGCCAACAGCTATGTGCAAGACCGAAACACCCATTCGGATTGAAACCATCAGTTGATATCCCCAGTGTAACATTCCTTGGCTCCTTGGCAAACTCAGGAGAAAAACTATCTGCACATCGCCAAGCTGAAGAATCTACGGGATGACGCATGACGTTTATATCTGACTTTGCTCTAGAATGCCAAGTCATTGCCTCCGCGATCCATGTTTCACTATAAAATCGTTTCAGCCTTGTAACCAACGAAAAATGTCTTACCGTCTTCTGAGAAATAGTAGTAAGCTTCCTCTCATCATTAAAAACCTTCTTATACCTAGATTCTTGACAAACATGACACTTCACCAATGATGCACGATCCTTCCAGTACAAAACACAATCATTTACGTATGAATCATATGTTATATAATCCATTCCTAGTTCTTGGATCATCTTTTTCACTTCTGGGTACTTAGATGGCAACGTGTTTTCTTCAGGAAGCAACTCCTTCATGAACTCTAAGAGTGCAGTCATACCATTATCAGAAAACCCATATTGTGTCTTGATGTGATTCAATTTGATAGAAGCATACAATGCTGTCATTCCTTTAGGACATGAAGGATATAATGGTTCTTTTGCACGGTCATAGACAGATTTCCTTTTCTTCCTATTCCTGGTTCCAAAGATCATTATGAATCTCACTATCTATTCCAATATTATCATCTACCCCTATAGCAAAGCACCAACATCCTCAACAACATCTCCTAAATTATCACCCACGCCTATAACATGATTGACATCTACATTTTCAGCTAAATTGCCATTACTAGCATTATCCTCAGGTGACCGTGATTCTACCTCTAACTTTTCCCCATGAAAACACCATAGCGTATACGTAGATTGAACACCATACTTTAGCAAATGCAATGAAATATTACTAAGTGGATCCAATCCTTTACCATTCTTACATCTAACACAAGGGCATGAGTATAAGGTATTTCCACCACCATTTTTATTAACAAATTCTATAAAGGACCTAACACCTTCTATGTACTGAGCAGATTTACGGGGACATTTCATCCAGACCTTATCAACCATAGATGACATATCCTAAAGATTGACAAGATGACAAAGAAGTATGTTAAATGAAAATTCAGACCATATATGTACTCAACAACCAACAATATCTTCGATCAATGAAATGAATAAAACCAAACAAATTAGTCCTAGTGGTAGGGTTGCCGAAGCCCTAAGGTTAACGACAGAAACATCCACTCAACGAAGAGAGAATGAGCTACAAGTAGCTTTTTAGAATCACCACTAGGACATATCCGCTTCATCCATTAATGCTTATATATTCTCATCATATGATATATTACTCTTCAAAATAAACTTCACAAGATCAAACACAGTACTACACAAGATCATACATTTGACTTAAAGTACTTCCTAAGTTCAGTTCATACAAACTTACAAAAGTCCCTAAGTTCATAATTTAAGCAAACTAGTCCTAGTGGCAGGGTTGCCGAAGCCCTTAGGTTAACGACAGAAACATCCACTCAATGAAGAGAGAATGAGCTACAAGTAGCTTTTTAGAATCACCACTAGGACTATTTATCATGTTCTGTCATCATGTTCAGCAAACAACCAAATCTCAGAATGCTATTATCATCCAAAATCAAAACAACTTCACAAAAATAATATTGAAGTACAATCAAAACAAGATCATACGAAATACTTAAAAAACTTCCTAAGTTCAGTTCATTGTACAAAATTACAAAGTTCCTAAGTTCATAATTTAAACAAATTAGTCCTAGTGGTAGGGTTGCCGAAGCCCTAAGGTTAACGACAGAAACATCCACTCAACGAAGAGAGAATGAGCTACAAGTAGCTTTTTAGAATCACCACTAGGACATATCCGCTTCATCCATTAATGCTTATATATTCTCATCATATGATATATTACTCTTCAAAATAAACTTCACAAGATCAAACACAGTACTACACAAGATCATACATTTGACTTAAAGTACTTCCTAAGTTCAGTTCATACAAACTTACAAAAGTCCCTAAGTTCATAATTTAAGCAAACTAGTCCTAGTGGCGGTGGTTGCTTGAAGCCCTTAGGTTAACGACAGAAACATCCACTCAATGAAGAGAGAATGAGCTACAAGTAGCTTTTTAGAATCACCACTAGGACTATTTATCATGTTCTGTCATCATGTTCAGCAAACAACCAAATCTCAGAATGTTATTATCATCCAAAATCAAAACAACTTCACAAAAATAATATTGAAGTACAATCAAAACAAGATCATACGAAATACTTAAAAAACTTCCTAAGTTCAGTTCATTGTACAAAATTACAAAGTTCCTAAGTTCATAATTTAAACAAATTAGTCCTAGTGGTAGGGTTGCTTGAAGCCCTAAGGTTAACGACAGAAACATCCACTCAATGAAGAGAGAATGAGCTACAAGTAGCTTTTCAGAATCACCACTAGGACTATTTATCATGCTTTGTTATCATGTTCAACAAACACCCAAATCTCAGAATGCTATTGCCATCCAAAATCAAAACAACTTCACACAAAAAAAATATTGAAGTACAATCAAAACAACTTCACTACCAGTTCATAGAAATAGTAAATATAGCTACAACAAACCATATAACAGAAATTAAACCCTAAACTGAAATTATATGAAAAACCCTAAAATAGCTTAACATGAAACAATAATTTAAACTTATACCTTTCTATGTTCTTCAGTTCTTCAGATTTCTTTCTTCAAAGTATTTCACCTCTTCAACCTTGACAAACCTAAAATGGAAAAAATAAATTCGTGTTAGATCGACATATGAAACCTTTAAATCGAAAGACAAAGAAGAAATCGAAAAACTCAAACTCGAGACAAGATATTCACAAATCCCAAGTCCATGTATTTACTCTACTAGATGCTTGAAACTGAAATCAAAATCCCTATAATTTATTAACTGAAACAAAATCGTGAAACCCTAGAATCTATTAACTCAAGCTGCTTGAAACTGAAATCAAAATCCCTAGAATATATTAACATAAATCAAAATCGTGAAACCCTAGAATTTATTAACTGGAATCGAAAAACTAATACTTACCAGATCGAATACAAGGCTGCAACTGAAGATCGATTTTAGATCGAGATATGAATTGAATCTTCAGTTGATATCAAGGGAAGAAAATTTCTGCTGGAGAAGATAAAGAGCGAGGAGATGAAAATGAAATGGCTAAAAAAATTCTAAGGAATAAAGAAGAGGGGTAGTACTGTAGTAGATAAGGTTGAAAGGGTGGAAAAATAAAGAATAGGAGTGACCAATCTTTGACTTTGGGTGGAAACAAATGTCAAAGTGTTTCCGACCACACGCGTGTTTTGCATGCATGAAAAACTTACCGTTGCTATTCGCAACCTAAAACTTATTGTTGCTAAATTAGAAACATAAATACGCTGTTGCTAAAATATAGCAACGGAAAATAGCAACAGAAATTTAGCAACGGCAATAGTGCTGTTGCTACTCTGGGTTGCTATATCCTTAAAATGGTGTAGTGCTTCGTCGACAAAGGTATGTGGATACTAAAACTTATCTATCACTCAGAAGTTAATTCAATTCTATCTACTAAAGAGACTAAGTCGTATAGCTATATAGACTTTGTGTTATACATATTTGGAATTCCGAGTCGAGTTTATCTCTTTTATATATTTCTCGAAATACAAGTTTAACGCTTGGAAAGCTTCATCATCTACTTGACAAGTTTAATTGTAAACAATTCATTTGTTGGAAATTAAATATTAAGTCAAGATGATCATGTGAAAATTAACTTGAACATCTTACATGATTTGTGTGAGACAATCATTGGATGTTAACTTGGGAAGTTTCGTATTGATCAATTAATCATTTGAAAATTACTTGAAGCTAGGGGTATGTGTAAGATTACCATTGTTGTCTTCTAAGGATGTTTCAAATTGATTGAATGAGAGTTTTAGAACTACTACCGATATATGGATACACACAGTATGCATACCAAGTATGCAAACTGTGAAGTACTAGTTCAGGTCCGGAACTCTTGTTTACGAACGAGTTTATCTGTGATAGGTCTGGAACTGTGGTTTGTGACCTTTTCTCTTGTAATCTGATGTTCTCTTCTATTAATTCATTATTCTGCTGTGTCAAATTTGCACGCTCTTGTTCTTCTCTTCTTCTTTCTGCGATCAATCTTTGCCGGAGTTCTTTGATGGTCATATTCTCTTCATTTGCTATTATTGATCCTCCATCCCCTGTTCTTTGTTCATCCTCTTCTGTTGAATCTGTATTCGCGGTGTGAACACTAACTTTATCGTAGTCGGTGGCATCATTTTGCACTCGTTCATGTTGGATCTGATTTTGGACTTGTTTTCCTCGGTTATTTCTTTCTCCCATCCTTGATGATTCAAAAACTTCGCTTCTTCTTCTCTCATCAATTCTTCTGCTCCTCCTAGTTGGTATTGGTTGTTCTCCTATAGATGTTTGACTTACCATTTGTTTCGTCTCGTAACAATAAAGTAAAAATTACTCTTTAAAGTACTGAAAGCTTAACCAACGAAGATTGTTTTTCTGAGATTTAGACTTTTAGCTGAACTTTTTTAGATCTATACTGTTAAAAATTTCAAAGATTCTTAATAAACAGATGAAAAACTATTAAAAATTGTAAGCTTGCTTTTTAAACAAATCCATCGACGGGGTATATCATCCAAGCTGATTTCTAGCGCCAAAATGTAGTTGTAGGAAATCCTACAACCACACCTTTAGTGAAATCTATAAAACAATCTAGGTGAACTCCATAAGAATCATAAAAACTTTCATTGGAATCTTTAAATATATTACAAAGTTATGAGAAAACTTTAACTTGGGAAACAAATAAACTTTCTCTCTCCTAAATATCTTGTCTAAACTCTCAAAAGGCTCCCTCCCAATACAAAGTCGCTCGGCTCCTTATATAGGAGTTTACATAGTGGATGACATCTAATAAAGCCCCTAATTTCGGATATGACGTGCGTCAACGTCGCGTGGAATTTATCATTGACGCACGATTTCTTTACTTTCGCACGACTCTTCACACTTTACTCGTGATTTAGGTGATGTCATCTGATGCGTCATTCTGGATAAGTTGTATGCGGTCGTTTTCGCTCAGTCCCGATGATCGTCATTGTGCATAACTCGTAGATGTGCGGTATTTTGTACCCACATCTTGATAGCCATGAAAAAAATCCATGATCATGCCAGCTACGGGGGTCAGCTACAAAATAATAACAGAGATCTTCGGCCAGCTATATAATAGAAGATCTACTTAGTTACCGTTCATAGTATAAATCCAACATAACATGTTATTCCATTTTTATTTTTATTTTTTCACCGTTGATACTCGTCACTTACGTAGATTCTGTGAAAATTCTTACCGAATGAGTTAGTCTACGAGAACATTGATGTCAATATGCTCAAATGCTTGATCATGACTTTGGTATCCAAAAATGACCTAATGAGTTAGTCTACGAGACTAGGATATGCACATTCCCCTACACGAGAGAGTCGAGCTTTTATTACACACTATCGCTTTTTGCTAATGACCGCTTAATTTTCTGTGAACAGAATGCTATTGTACTAGTCGTAATCATTTTGAAGCTGGAGTTAGTGTTTCTAATTCGCAGTGGTTTGGTTAATATTCTTAGGAAAATAAAAACTTTAGTGAATGGAATTGCTATCTTTTTATGTTCAGCAAAAACAAAGTAAAAATGAATTACCCTATAGAGTGAGGAAAACATAAGTGGTCGGTCGTCCTTAGGGAATTCGGTCATTGAATTGGTCCAATCTTTATTCATTTTGATGGATAAAAGTTTGATGCTTATCAGTTTCGAAATCAAATTATTAATATCATCGACTAATAATAACTTGGGAACTTGGGAATATGCCCCAAAATCCGATGTAATCTTGGAAATATGTCCCAAGATTCCAGTTTATGATAATATGCCCCAGTGTCAAACTTTTCCAATCCATCAGAGTTAGAAAGTCAAGTTATCAAACTTGTGGATCATACATGTGAAGAGAAAGACAAACATGCCCTTCCACCACTGTTGTATCATATAACCCCACAACCAGACTCATCTTGAACTTCAAGATCAACAATTAGATCCACTAATATTACCAAGTTTCGTTACCTGAAAGTGAAAACCATTTTCCCGATGACTATTTTCGTGTGGATAGGAGAATTTTTCTAAGAGAATAAGGAAAAGGAAATAGTTGTACGAGTTGTGATGCTTTTGGGTTTGGTTTGATTGCAAAAAAAAATAATGGGGAAGAAACTTGGTTGTCGCGATTGATCCCATAAGCTATGAAAATTAAAGATTAAGAGATAATTTAGAGTTTGAGATGGTTTAGAAAAGTTGGGTTGTTGCCTAATTCGATTTTATGGGAACTAATGCTACGAATTTGGAGATTTTGACATCAAATAATCCAAGATGTGAATATGTTGCCCGTGATTTTAAGTGATTGATGGAGGAAATGGAGAGTGTTTTTAAGGGTTAGATAATGACCTAGAAATCGAAGTTAAGAAGGTATAAGAAAATGGGTACACATAAGTTAAGATTTTGGGTGAGATTTGGTCAAGTAAAATCAGCGAAGAAATTGAATTGTTGCTGCTGATTAGCCATGGATGGTTGTAGAAGTGGGTTGAGAAATAATGAAGATGAGGGAGAAACTGTCTTTTTTGGGGGGTTTTCATAACACGTGTCATATGCTAAAATTATTTTGACTGGTCAATTGTAATAATTTGATTTTCTAACTCCGATGTATGGAAAAGTTTAGTAGTGGGGCATATTACCATAAACTGGAATCTTTTGATACAATTAACGAAGAAATCTACAACTTTTCTGTAAATCAGGTCAAGAGTATATGAATGGCTGATATGTGGGAAATTGTGGATACTGCTACGAGAAGTTTTAAATTCATGCATAATGCATTACTCAAAATTGGAAACACGCTTAACTGGAAATTTGGAAAGCTCTCAAACGTTCTAGGACTTGCTGTGAACCCGCTCAGGGTGCATGTAGCTAGAACTTCTTCAATACTTTATGACGCATACATATCTTAGAACCACCAATATTTTCTCTTTCATTTCTGGGTAAGCAATTTGTAAAAACATCTACAAATATTCACTTTCACACAGCTAGAACACGGTTTGTAGATCAATCCATTTGTTGTGGTAAATGAGTCGATGTATGTCTTCACTGATGTTTCTTGTTAAGTACTATATATACTTACCAACTTTTGGTGGCGACATTACAACAAAAAGAGCCTGATTCTCTTATGCTATTTGTATCAAATTATTGGGTTAGATGGAGTCTCCCACACGTCGAACACATTCTCCTCACTGTGAAGAGCAAAAATCCGATCACCACCAATTGAGAAGTCCCGAATTGAACCACCACAACAACTTCTTCCGAGACTAGTTGTTAAAATCCAACGATTAAGACCACCACAATACACATATATTTTATCATTAAAGGAACAAAAAATCTTCCATCCATGTGATGTTAGCTTAGGATAATGACAATGAGGTTATCCGCGCCCAGCCGTCCAATTACTCGAATTCCATCTGATGTTGTCATTGTTACTTCTCAAATCTACAAAACCTAAATCTTCAAGATAACTAAGCACACAAATTAAATTACTTTCATCCACTGGAATTGGATTATAAATAGATCTTATAGTATCATCCGCTATGGACCAAGACCAAACAACACTTTTATCTCTTAAATCCACAAGGATGATGGAAGTGGTATTTCTCCTTGAGGTAAACCTAGAGACACATAAACAATTAAATCCATTTAACCATTGAATCATATCAGCATCACCAAGAGGCAAACCATCCGAAGAATAAAAAAAATCAATCTGTTTTCCGGTAACTTGATCCCACACTCCAATTCCATCGTGACTAGTTCCTATACAACTAGAAAATATCTTACTGTCAGAGTTAAAACATAGAGCTCTGGCATTAAAGCTTTCAGCATAATATTCTTCATGGTTCAACATATACTGATCACTATGTTTTCTTGCAGAAAATACGATATCAAAGACTTAATGAAAAACACATAGAACTAAACTCAAATAAACTTCTCTTAAATTAATGTAATTCGACTCATGGCTCAACAACCTATTTATATGAGTAACAAACTTGACTCTCAAGAAAAATGACTTTCCTAATATAATCAAACTCTAACAAAGAAACTTCTAGACAATTCTCACGTAAATAAACTCTTAAAACCAGTAATACTTCCAACCCAAGTAAACTTCAATAAATCGTATCATGGATCAACAACTCTTATTAATCCATTCATTTCATGTCAACTGTACTAGTTGACCCAACCATATTGGATCAACTCTCATAGTTTATCCATACTGTCTTCTTCATAGTATCTTGGTTTATTACTCAACATCCTCCCTTAAACCAAGATACTCTTTACTGATCATTCCAAATTTTCCACGCAAGTAAATGAAAGTGTTAGACTTCAAAGACTTGGTGAAAATATCAATATGTTTACTTCTCCCATGAAACACAGGATTCTTAGTTAGTGATATTGTCGACTTATTATCACAAACTATTGTTGTTAGTGTTGTTTGTTCTTAAAACAATGACTTCAGCATCATTCTTAACCATACAACTTGTGTAGCACAGTTGCTAACAACTATATACTCAGCTTCTGTTGTAGATAATGCAACTGAAAAAGCGAGGGTACCCCAAATATACCTCAAGCTATAACTTTTCCTTCCTTTAAGTCCTTTCCCCGAAAGTGATTGTCTATTGACTGAGTCGAGACAATAAAACAAATCGGTTCACACTTTGTGTGATCGTCTATGGATACGAGATCGAGACAATAAAATAACAAAGTGTATTTACTTGATACAAAGGTTCGGACTTAACCAAACTCAATAGGATTCACGTATCAAGTAAATAAGAATTAACGTTTGTGCAAGTTACTTTACTTATAATAAAAAAATTATAATGCGGAAATATAACGTAAATGACACAGCAAGATTTTGTTAATGAGGAAAACTGCAAATGCAGAAAAACCCCGGGACCTAGTCCATAATTGAATACTCTCAGGATTAAGCCGCTATACAAAATAAGACAACTTCGTATAGTTGATACCAAGCAACTAAACCTATAGTTCACCTAGTTCCGTATGTATTCCCACGCCTCCAACCTGTAAACAAGTCACGTACTTAGACCAATTCCTTTGGTTCTATTCCAAACAGTAAAGGAACAACAAATTTGTTTGGTATCAACTCTCTTCAACCAAGTGATATGAGTTGCACAAAGGTTCCCTTGTTTATCTTAACATAAACTCCTTTGCCAGGTTCCAAGATCTATCTTATGTTCAAATGCCCAAAAGCAATTGTTAAGATTAAGCCAACAACACTCTTCAACCAAGTGATATGTGTTGATGCCGATCTTCCTCAATTAATCAATCCAATCTACCACAAGGATAAACCGATTATTAATTGGATCCTCTTTTTCCCAAACGAGTATTGTGCACACCAAAGATTATAAAAACACCAAGTAAGAAATCTTCAATATCTTCTTTGTCTTCAAATCTTCTTAGATCTTCAATAAACACATGCACACAATCACTTGAATCTCTTGTGATCAATCACACACATAACGGAGTTTGTTAACAATGGATTATCACAAGATAGTCTTTAGATCTAATAACAGTCTAAAGGTCCCTGTCAAAACCTTGAACTAGTTTGAGCGAATCTTATATCAGAAGAGAAGATTCTCAAGCATAAACAAACTAGGTGCAATCAAGATTCAACCACCGTTAGCCAATCAAATCAATACGAAAACTAAAGATAAATCGTAATATCTAGTTTCCCACCAACGGGTCGCACTAGAGCTTCTCAATCCCAAAGAAGACTTTAAATTGAGCGGCCGTAAGAGATTTCACCTAATTAGATTAATCTCCTCTCCGATAAGCGGCTTCTCCAGTAACAAAGACAAAAGAGTAAGTCTAGGTTACGCAGGATTAGTTTGCTAGAAAAGCAAACTCAAAAGTATTTATAGACAATGAAGTTTGGACACCAAGGAATTTCCAATACCGAAAATATTCTCAAGATATTTTTCATTACTCCACCAAATTCGGTTTTCATAATTCCTGTGAATGCACTGTTAAAAAATAATGATCGAAATCTCCTTGGAAATTGCACATTACTAATTCTTATTTTCCATATATAATTAAAAACGTGGAAACATCTGAGGAGCCCAAGTTCGGATTCTCTTTCTTTTAGAAACTCGTCTTTAAGATGACATATATATGTAGCCCAAAATATAAGATCTACGGTTTAAATCAATAGTTTAAATTGAATTTATTTTCTTTAGATTTTTAAGATGACTAAATTAACCTTTATCCAATCCGTAGAATTAAGAAAAAGATCTAAAATATAATTTCCTCGGTGAACATATTTATTCAAGTCTATGTTTGCCAATTTAATCGGTCCACTTATTTGTTACCGAAATTTCCGGTAGGTTATGTGAATATTATCCGATTCTCTTCCCATTCGTGAGAAATCACGGCTCCATGGTTTGTTTTCACCATTTCCACCGTCTAGGTGAAAGAAATCATGGCTTCATAGTATCTGATTCTTTAATATTCGTCCATGATTCTCCCCTTTCTAATTTCTTCCCAATTGAAAACAAACATAAAAAAGAAAGAACGAGGGAACAAATAAGAATTAATGATTAACATTAAACCTCGTGATCTTTGCTTCTTTCTGCCATACCCAGGTGACAATAATATATTGGATGGAGAGGAACTCAATATTTATAGGCAACTATAAGTGGCATAGAGTTGGAGTTGGAAACTAATCCAGTGTTCGGCCATGGATTGTTTTTTTTTTCCTTCATGTGGAATGATTGCTATTTTTACTGAATATTTAAGGTCGAGATGCTATGGGACTATGGGAGTGTTTAAAGAAGACTGATTTAGTATGAAGATGGATAATGTCATTTCACTCAAAATATTTCTTTCTTGTTTTTTATAGGGATTATCTTGATATCCTACTGGGACATGTGATGATCGCAATCATCCATCTCGTGATAATTGCAGTTTTCAGAGGGGGGATAATTGTATTTTTCACAATCGATAGCATATGTGGTTGGGAAAATTTGTGTATTCTGAATTTCACTATAGACGTTTTGTTGGGAAAATTCCAATTTTCATATTGTTTTAAGTGAATAATTGTGTTTTCACATAAAATTTCTGGAAAGTTTTATTTATCACTCAAAAACTTTCTTATGAAAATTCAATTTATCACTTTTGATAAAGTTAGTTATTTTAGGAATGTGTTTAAACATGATATAAACCCTAAAATGTTAATATTAGTTGCGGTGAGAAGTGGAGTTAATTTATGGCACGGTTTTAAGGAGTTAGTTAAGTGAGTTGGAAGAGGTAATTATAGGTGAAAAATTAAAATTTAAGAATTTTCTAGAATCTCATTCGGTTAATTACGGGTGAAAACTTAAAACTTTCATCAATCATTCATGTGAAAACTATAGCTTCCTAAATTTCGAATTTCTTACCACGGTGAAAACTTAAATTTTCCTAATTTTCAAATGGTGATAATTGTACCTTTTTTACTTTTCCTAAATAGATGGTAATAATTGGATTTTTTTCCCTTTTATTTGTTTGATGTCTTTTACATGATAAATAAAAAAATAAAAAACAGTTTTGGTAAGAGTAAAAAAACATTTATGGTAGTGAGTTATTTTAAGGATAATGGCAAATCCCTGTATTTTAGGTTTTTGTTATCTATGGAATTAGTTTAGGAAAGGCAGGAGTTATTCTAGGGAATACCGTTGATCATTCTTTTTTCACATTTTTTCTTTTTCTTTTTTTATTTATTAAATGATGAAATAAATTTGGATTAAAGGTTATTTTTGTAAATCATGTCATATTATGAATAATTATGGGTCTTAGATATAAGACATCTTAATGAAGGGTTTTTGATATTTAAAAAAAGGAAAATGGGTTAGAGAAAAAGTTCCCCAATTAAAAACCCTTAATTAAAAAGATTCTTAACTTATTTAAATTCGATCTTGGGATTTACTTCCTTCTTAGCCGTTAAGGAATATCTTTGAACAAAATAGAATAAGTATTAATGCACCGTGTTCAAAGAGTGACGACATCTTACTCTTGTAAGTCTTTACCATGCTTGCTCACTTGAAACCGATTTACCATACTTTCAAACAAGTTTAGAATTGGTTCATCTGACTTTCAAGAACTATGTGATTGATCAAGTTCCACTCAATCACAACTCATGGGTTTACGGTTCTACCAAAACAAGTTTCGGTTCTACCTCCATGTGAGTATTGTGCATAGTTACACTAGCTTACCAAAGATACGGTTGACTAGGTACTAGGATCGGTTCCCCACATATATTTGGTATCTAACTTGTATGCCCTGCACATGTCCATATGATCGGTTCCCCCTTCCCAAAAACTTGTTGCACATGTTCATAGGATCGGTTCCCCTTTCTTCCATAAACCTTGATGCACCTCATACAAGGATCGGTTCCCCTTGTGATGCACTGCACCTCTTACTAGGATCGGTTCCCCTCTTCCCAGTAATAAGTTCAGACATACACAACCCGATCATACCCCAGGTGATTACTTAAGATCGGTTTCACTAATAAAAGTCATACCAATACATAAGTCTGGCCTCATGTGAATAGTTTTACCAAGAACACAAACAAGTCATGAGCGGTTATACTAATCACACATATTGGTCGTTCATAAGATATGCAATGAAGAACATTCCCAATAACGCTTTGCGATTTCCTTTTCGGTTCACAACACATATCATGAACTTACTTTATTAGAATATGTAAACATTGTTCCCTAGGATGAAATCCTCACCTCATACCCATACATAATCACAATAGAATTCATACGATTATGTCGATGTCTTGTATACAAAGTTTTATGGTTAAGCAAGAAACCTCATATTGTATTCCTTAATACTATGTCTATCTAGAGTGTTCATGCTTCATAGTTTTATGTTTTCAATATGCACGACTTGAAAGATACGTTAGAATGAAACAGTTCAAGTCAAATATCACTAACCTCAAGTGGAAGGATGATGTTGTCATTGTAGCTCCGCACTTCTTCACTTCTTCAAGTCTTCGCAATACTTGTAATGTCTCACCCTAATACTTTCAAGCTAACCTATACGAAGTTGACTCTAGTACATTTAAATCAAGCGACTCTTAAATGAGTTTTGCTTCACTAAAATATGACAGCCAAACTTGACATACCAACGCTTGGTGGGTTCAACCGAGCAATGCTCTAACAATCTCCCCCTTTGTCAATTTTAGTGACAAAACTCTTACAATCATATGGATAAACAAACTCTTACACATACGCTTGATTCCCGAATCCATAGCACACAACCTGCATTCATTCAATCCTCAAAAATGCAGTAGCTGCACTATAATAACAAAGCTTATACTCCCCCTAAAGGTGAGATATATAGATATTCAATCCGCACATCTTTGTTATCCCATTCATATGATATGTTACCCCCCCCCCCCCACCTTTAGTCTATGCTTTTCCTCATTCGTTAGATAAACGTTCAAGCACCATTTTCCTCTTCCCTAGTGACACCAATCAACCACAAATTGATACCAGCATCACTTGTTTACTCCATATATTTCTCCCCCTTTTTGTCACAAAAAAATGACAAAGAAGCGAACAAATAAAGGACAACACGAAAAGGATCTTGCAAATCTCAAAATAGACTTGCAACCTGTTGAGTCAACCACGAGGGTTTTACACACCATTTTTGATAACCAATATCAAAACCGAA
Organism: Papaver bracteatum; assembly: GCA_023529315.1. Classification (NCBI taxonomy): domain Eukaryota; kingdom Viridiplantae; phylum Streptophyta; class Magnoliopsida; order Ranunculales; family Papaveraceae; genus Papaver; species Papaver bracteatum. The sequence goes on from JAJJWX010001260.1 coordinate 473,002, forward strand.
ACTACAAGTAATTACGTTTTGATATGTTATCATGGAAATAATTGCCCGAGGCAATTTTCCCAACTAGTTTAGCAAACCAAAAATTAACTAATCAACTTAGTCCCTTTGCTAAACCGATTGTATGAATACAACCGCTTTATTCGATAATACCAAAATAAAGATAAACTTCATTTTTCTCATCAGGTTCTAATTATCCATATAACTTAGACCTTTAGATTTCAAACAAGCCAAATACTAGGTTAGTTAACTAGCATTTTCTTGTTTAGGCTTTCAGATAGACTTGAATAACCGAAACCTCCACTTTGATAAGTCTAACTAAGATCAGAATTAACTTAGCTTAGCTTATCTGGAATCGAATTGGACTAACAACTCGTCCCGTCATCATATTCATTCGTTAAGCCATAAATAATTCATACAAACCAATAAATCAACTTGCATAATTATTCACCTCAACCGGATACAATGGAAACAACATATATAAACCAAAGTTTCACTATTGCACCGAAATTTTGTAAGCTTAAACAATTGATACTACACAATAAAGCAAAATAACAGTTGTTTTAATTAACTGGAAGCAATTGAATTAACATAGACATTAAAGCACCGCAATTGCACCAAATTTTGTAAGCCTAAACTATTGATATCACACAACAAAGCAAGATAACAAAAGTTTTACTTAACCGGAAACAATTGAACCACAAACACATCCATACATCCATAATCGAATAAACACATTAATTGTACCAACAATTTCTTTTAAGCAAAAGCAATATATATATCAAATAAAAATAGGCTTTTCTTAAAAAGCAATTAACTAACAGGAAAACAATTAACTAACAAGATTGTTACCTCAATTTCGCATCCAACTTTTCCAAATATGATTCCATCGCTTTCTTTTTCCGGGAGAATTGATATCGAAATACCATCATGTTGTCATTCTCATGCCAAAAACAAAAGAATAACAACAACCAACCTTTACCATAGAAAGGTTGAAAATCGGTTTTAACAATTGCAAGCAAAAGTTGAAAACCGTTGAAACACATATGCTTTTATGCTAAACCAAAACCTATTCAACATATTGTGACTTTTTCACATATTGTTTCTACATGAATCCCTCATGATCCTTTGATAAAGCCTACCAACTTGGGCTAGAACTTAATCCTGCTAAATCAAAAAGTCACCCAAACCATAAGGGTACACAACATATTATGAGATCGAATATTAAGGGCATGAAAACTGTAATCAAACATACCATAAACACAAATGCAATACACCATAAATTTTCAACAAATAATCAAGTATTGCAATTACCTCTATCTTGTAGGGAATGAAATTGCGAAATTAGCGCAAAAAGAATGAGGTATAAGTTTTAATTTTATAGATCGTTAATTAGGATCGTTGAACTTCATGATAATCACACTATGAAATATGCAAGAATTATTAATAGAGAATACCTGATAGCGCTAATCCATTGAAGATCATTTGGAGCACCGATAATACCTTGTGGCGGTCTTGGTTTCTCCTTCTTCACCTTTTACAGTTATGAATACTAAAATTCTCGAACCCAATAGTGATGGATATTGTGTTCCTTTTATAGTTAGAAGGAGGACCAAGTTCCTAGGATTTAATACTGGCATTAAATCTCGACCGCCCATCAAAGAATATATATTAGGAATAATAATCCCATAAAGGAAACCGGACATAAGTATAGCAATACTCTAGATTACCAAGATTATTACATGGGCCCAAGGGAATATTTCTGGTCATACAAAAATATTCTTACATTCTCCCACTGGTCCATGTGATAATCTATTTAACGGTTAATCGTAGAGAAACATAAGGTGCACGTAATTTCTAACAAAGTTTAATGGTTAACGTAATACCTTAGTCAAGTAAGCTATCTATTTGTACCCTATTAAAATAGTGTACGTGCGTACCGCACAAGCTATTTGACATGGCTTAATTCGGTTTATTATGGAAACCGGTGTGGGTTTATTGTGGAAACCCACATGGCTTATTATGGAAGCCTGGGTTCGGTTTATTGTGGAAAACGGAGGGTTTATTATGGAGACCCATCTGGCTTATTATAGAAGCCCAAATCGGTTTATGAAAGAAACCCGCTTGGCTTATTGTTGAAGCCCAAAGGTCCATGGGTAAAAATATTTTCATGGAATAATTATTAAATATTATTTAAGATAAATCCTATGAGAAAAAGGATAATTATCTTAGGTAGTTATAATTATTATTCAAGATAATAGTTATCCAAGGTAAATGAAGATTATGATAAATATTAGGGTTTATCATGAATCTGGATGTTATTTGGATTTATACAGATGAGGGAAGTTATTAGGATAACTATCAAAACCCTAAAGCTACATCTATTTATACATATATATAGAGGTTAAATCTCAGCACAAAAGGTACAGAATTATATTCTTTTCACCACAACATACTTGCATAGAACATCCGCTGATTTTAGCATCGGTGAGTTTTTGCAGGTACCCCCACCTCTTCTCATCAACTTTTTGGGAATTCTACATCAACGGTAGCGATCGGATCAGCTTTTGTGCATCACGAAGATTGTTAGAGTGATCAATTTTTGCACCAACATCTTTTGGCATCGACTAAGGGGAGATCGAGAAAAGATCGTGTTCTCCGAGTATTGGAAGTTGTTCCCAAGTGATTTTCGATACTAGGGTTTCAAAATCATTGTGAACAGAAAAGTAACAGAAAGATCACAGAAAAGTAGCCGAAGTAATGATCGTCGACATAGCTACATGCATATAGATAAGAAGAAGCAAAGAGACTTCTCATCGTATTAAAGACAAAAAAGATTCTATTAAAGAGAATGACTGCATAGAAAAATGGGGCGTCCACTCAGATAAGTAAAGGAGAAAAAGACAAGATTATTCATCCTTCGAACTGAATTCTTCCGAGTTGTAATCGTCATCAATGGGTCCGTCATCACTCATGGATCCCTAGGCGTGATCGAGTATGACTCGAGTAACCTTAAGTTCTTCTTGGAGATAGGAGATATCCAGTCTCTCCGCCTCGAGCTTTTCATTCTGAGTGGTAAAATTAGTTAATCTTATGTTCAGTTTGGCTATCAACCAGTCCTCCTCAGTTGGACATATTTACAAATACTAAAGGAAGAAAGGGTCTTCATATTTACCGAAAGAAGATGAACTGGTGATCGCAAGTTGTCGGGATACGGTGAATGAAGAACCACCTTTAAACAAGGCGAAGTTAAGTGCAGTACAAGACAAAGAAGTTACGAGAGAAAGATTCGTACTTTGATCAATGCAAGTCCTTGAAAAGGTAATGATACTTTATAAAAGACACAAAATCATAGGATAATCAGCTGACTTCTCTTGTTAGAAAGGATCATAACAAAGGAAAAGCAAAAGATCAAAGCTGCACTTACCCGAGGAAGCTAACAAGTATAGGAAGGATAGCTGCAGATGTGTTATTATCACAATTACTCATCCATATTTATACAGGGGGAAGAACGGTTCCGTACAAGTAAAACAGACTAGGAATTTGAAGAGAAACAAGTTTTCTTGGAGTTCCAAAAGTGGTTGAATTCTTAATTCTACAAAGAATCAAGTTCTTCCTGGCCATGATGGCAATCGATAAATGAATATGGTAGGACTTTGTATCTGTGATTAAGTCAAGACGTGATGTTGTACGTGGAAATTGCAAGGTGATGGAATCATCCCAAGATAGTCACAAAAAGGAGGTAAAGGAATATATTAGGATTACGAACAAAACGTGTTCTTTCCTAGTGTATTGGCTACAAAAGTTAGACTTATGAATTCAACGCGTGGGCTTATGACACAAATGGTTGAGTTCGCAAGGGCCCACCAAGGGATGGGAAAGAGGCTTCGTTGTTGTCATCGGCATCTGATTCTCGATCACGATCTGAGAGATCTTTTCCAAGGATTAGAGGAAGCAATGTTCATAGATCACCTCCTCCTAGCACGAGTAAAAGTTTTTTCCATCAAGAAGGTGTACAAAGCCAACACCCAAGCATTCGTGAACAACGGCAGAGTGATATTGTTAACGGAGGAGTATGTTCTCGGGTTAACAATCTTCCGGTTGGGCCTGCTAACGTACGGTCTGCTTCGTAGATTAACACCCAACAGGCGGCACCTATTGACTTAACAGTACGGGAGCGATTGCAAAAACTCGAAAGAGAGTACGAAAGACTCAGGGTTGCGCTGGAGAAAACGAGGGAAGAAGAAGAAGCAACCATCCCTCGTTCGAAAAATGGAAGAGCATACCGTCATCAAGAGAAATCTAGACATACAGGTGGAATGAAACCCGTGATGATCGTCGACATAGCCGAAGTAATGAGAGAAGAAATTTGAATGCAAGGGATGATTATCGGAGTCGATATCACCATGACGATAGCTATTATGATCGTTATACCTCCAATAATGATCATCACTACACAACTGAGGGACTGCAAACAGGGAGCAAGTGCTCGACAATAGTACCTGAATATAGTGATGGGATATGAAAGATTTACACGGACGGATCCAAAAATACCGACCGAGCAGGTGTTGGATGTGTACTGGTTTCCCCCGAAGGTCTACGGATTGAAAAGGTTATTCGTTTGGGTTTTACAGCTTCAAACAACCAAGCTGAATATGAGTCTGTAATTTCAGGCTTAAGGACTGCTCTTCACTTGGGGCACAAAAATTTAGGTTGACGACTGATTCAAGACTAATATCCAACCAATACACAGGCACGTATAAGGCCAGAAAAGAAAGGTTGTGAACAGTCCAGGGGCGGTAACTTCCACTATCCACCAGTGTTTTAAATTCATAACTCTAGCAGGAGTGATAAAAGTTAGAAGCGATCAGGTGGCATCTCATAAATGTCACGAAAGCGCAATGGAGGAGTATAAAAAGTCCGAACTAAAGGGATCGAAAATACTCCAAGTTGAAAAGAAGTTTAGAAATCACAGTGCTCCTGACCCCTTATCAAGGAAGAGGAAAGGAAGGACCGCCAAATATTGAGGAGTTGGTAAAAGTACAAATTGGGGATCAAAAGGAGCAAACAACGTTTATCGTAGAAGAATTACCATTAGGAGAAAGTGAAAGCTTGATTACCCTATTGAAAAATGATAGACATTTCTTCGCTTGGAGCCTCAGATATGCCAGGTATTGATCCTGGCATCGCGTTCCATTGGTTGAATATCAGTAAAGGATTTAAACCAGTAAGGCAAAAGCCGCGAAAGATGACTCCAGAACGGAATGTAAAGGTAGTTGAGGATATTGACATGATGTTAGAGGCTAGGATCATAAAACATGTTAGATATCTGAAGTGGTTAGCAAATATTGTAGTAGTTCCAAAGAAAAACGGGAAAATCAAGGGGAGACTTATCAGCATCTTGTGGATGAAATGTTCAAACATATAATTGGGAAAACTATGGAAGTTTACATTGACGATATGATGGTCAAGTCCAAAAAGAAGAAATCTCACCTTATGGACCTGAAAAGAACCTTTGATCGACTTCGACAATATGGAATGAAGCTAAATCCCGCAAAATGTTCTTCCGGACTCACGTCTAGGAAGTTTCTTAGGTACATGATTAACCCAGAAATAAGATGGCAACGGAAAAGATACCATAAGCCCATATCCATCTAGCAAGTGAGGATCGAATATAGTAGATCTAGTACTTGCTTCACATGGGGGCATCTTTTCTATTTGGAAATATCACTACAAATATTGGGGGCGGCTAAAGTGACATCTAGCATGCAATCAAAACCAACATGATTAAGGAAGTCAAACAATATGACGCATCCTTTTCAATGTTATTGGAATTATTGGGGGCGACTAAGATGGAAGGAACGAACGCCCGGGGAGGTAAGTCCTTACTAGTCGTTACATTATAAATCGAATTTATAATCATAAATGAAAACACTTTTTGCATGTATTTATTAAATAAATACGTGCAATGTCTTTCTATAAAAGAGGAAGACAAAGTCAAAGTATTTTGGTTATTAAAGGAAATAGTTGCAATATCTTTCTAATAAAGAGAAAGATAGACAAAGTAATTGATTATAAAGGAAATTATTGCGATGAATTTCTAATAAAGAGAAAGATGAAAACAAGGTGTTTCAACATAATTAAGCTGAAGCTAAAATGGAGCGAAAGGAGCAAAGGAAAAATATTAAAGAAACTCATATGGCTTATTATAGAAGCCCAGCTGGCTTATTGAGGAAGCCCAACTGGACTTATTGAGGAAGCCCGGTAGTTTATTAAAGAAACCAATTCTGGCTTATTGAGAAAGCCCAACCAGACTTATTAAGGAAGCCCGGTGGTTTATTAAAGAAACCAAGTCTGGCTATTAAGGAAGCCTAACCGGACTTATTGAGAAAGCCCGGTGGTTTATTAAAGAAACCAAGTCTGGCTTATTAAGGAAGCCCAACCGGACTTATTGAGGAAGCCCGGTGGTTTATTAAAGAAACCAAGTCTGGCTTATTGAGAAATCCCAACTGAACTTATTAAGGAAGCTCGGTGGTTTACTAAAGAAACCAACTCTGGCTTATTGAGGAAGCCCAACCGGTCTTATTGAGGAGTCCAGGTGGTTTATTAAAGAAACCAAGTCTGGTTTATTGAGAAAGCCCAACCGAACTTATTAAGGAAACTAGGTGGTTTATTGAAGAAACCAATTAATGGCTTATTATGTTAGAAAATGTATGACAAAAAGATAATGTCAGTCAACCTGTACACCAGAGGTTGTCGTATATTCTTTATTCGCAGACACAAGAGCGTCGAGTCGGAAAATCCAAGGCCACGAAAGGTTATCGGATAAACAACATATGGCGAATTTGAACGAGCCGCGAAGGTTGGTTATTCTTTTTTATTTTCTTAATCCATCAACAAGTTGAGAATTCAGAGGGGGCGATGTTTGTACCCTATTAAAATAGTGTACGTGCGTACCGCACAAGATATTTGACATGGCTTAATTTGGTTTATTGTGGAAACCCACATGGCTTATTATGGAAGCCTGGATTCGGTTTATTATGGAGACCCATCTGGATTATTATAGAAGCCCAAATCGGTTTATGAAAGAAACCCGCTTGGCTTATTGTTGAAGCCCAAAGGTCCATGGGTAAAAAGATTTTCATGGAATAATTATTAAATATTATTTAAGATAAATCCTGATGAGAAAAGGGATAATTATCTTAGGTAGTTATAATTATTATTCAAGATAAATGAAGATTATGATAAATATTAGGGTTTATCATGAATCTGGATGTTATTTGGGATTTATACAGATGAGGGAAGTTATTAGGATAACTATCAAAACCCTAAAGCTACATTTATTTCTGCCTATATATAGAGGTTAAATCTCAGCATAAAAGGTACAAAATTCTATTCTTTTCACCACAACATACTTGCATAGAACATCCACTGATTTTAGCATCAGAGTGTTTTTGCAGGTACCCCAACCTCTTCTCATCGACTTTTTGGGAATTCTACATCAACGGTAGTGATCTGATCATCTTTTGTGCATCACGAAGATTCTTGGAGTGATCAATTTTTGCACCAACACTATCCATGCGAGTCATAGCGGTTGCACGTTGTCTTGTTATCATCATGTTCCCTTCCATGTACCACAACACAAGTAACTTACTTAACTAGGCCTTAAATTGGGATATCTTAATGGTCCAATGATATCTTTAAAGGAAAGATTATTTCTGTTAACATTTATCCATTCACATAAGTGTATACTAAACATGGATATAAAAATAATTCAGAATGACATAATAAGAGCTCAATAAATGTTCAAAAATAGGCACATAAATGAGCTGAATTCAATATTCGATTACTCCCACAGACCTAAGATTTTAATCTTTTCTTAAGAGGTCTTAATTGGTAATTGTTCAATAAGTGCATCTCCGAACGCAATTGTGCTTAACTATTACATGAACAACTATTGTTTCTGAATTTCTTGATTCACGCATATATACTCAAGGTTCATGTGTTTTGTTCCTTTTGTATCATATCGTGCTTTAATGCTGCGAAGCTAAGACGATAAATTTCAGCAATGTAAAGACAAACCTTAAGTCTTTAAGTCTCGCAGTCATATATAAATATTCAAACTTAATGTGGGACTAGTGGATTCTTCTTTTATATAATCCATACATCCACCAAAATTGAAGTCTGAAAAACCCAATCAACTCTAATTGACTTGGCTAACTAATTCTAAGACATCAAGCAAGATTAATACCTCAAAATTCTTGATAGCTTTCTCTTTATTTGTTCTTCGATTCCAGCATTTAGCTAACATATCAACAACTTGTTATATGTTTCATATCAGAATTAAGACATAATGAAGATTAAATTTATATCTTATATCCAATATAAAACAAAATTTGCTAAAAATGTTATTACTTCAAAATTCTTCGAATATTCGATATAGATTTTATATGAGAGCTTTCGTAATACACATGATATTGACTATCACGTAGTGAGCTTCATTAATATCCTTTATTTTGAAAAAACTATAGAGATATGCATAAAGTCAAGATCACTACTCGTAGGTAGTAAGTCTTAACATAAAATACCAAGAGTATGAACTTCTCCCACTGATCTTGAGGTATATGCATGGATCTATAGTAATTTCATCCAAAACCAAATTACATTAATGATCTTGTTGAATTTTAGATATGCAATATTCGAGAAGCTTGCTTAATTTCATACTTTGATTTCTTAAGTTTGCAGACTACGTGTTCATGTCTTTATAAGGCAAGGCCTTCATATTAACACGTGTAATTTTCTTTATAATTTATCATTAATAAAGGCTATTTTCACATTTAGTTAATGCAACTCTTAGGTCATACTGAGATACTAATAATACTTTGATAATTCTGAATAAGTCTTTCTTTGACAAGAGAGAAAAACTTATTTATAATCAATGCATCATTTCAGAGTAAAATCTTTGACTACAAGTCTTGCTTTATACCATTTAACATTGCTATTACAGTCGTGTTAGGTCATAAAGACCCACTTTCATACAACTGATTTTTCATTCGAACAATTAAATAATAAATATCCGAGACTTGACTTTCAACCATTGATTTTCGCTCACATAGCATCAATCCATTAATCAAAATTATTATACACATAATAGTTTGTGAAACAGAAACCGAGTCTTTGCTATTCCATATCAAAATGAAATAAATTCTTGTAAGCAAATCAATGAAACAACATGAATAACTTTCTTTCAGTATCTTTTGAAACATTCTTAATGTTGGTTCAAGTTGTTATCAAAAATTATTGGCAAATAGTTTTATTATGGAGTATTGGATCAATAATTTGTGGTCTTTCATCATCTAACATTCCGACAAAGAGAAGATTCACAATATCTGCAGAAATATTAAATAATGGGATCATTATTAAGACTTCTTGAATAGATATATCCACGTACTCCCACTAATTATGCCATCACTAATGAATTTATATTTTCGGTTTCAATAAATCTCATACTACAATTAGAACATTAAAGAATACCATTTGAATTATTTCGGAAAACCAATGAACCAATAATAGTTTTCAAATCCAGTTTGCATTCTTGGGAATGTAATCCCTTACCTCCAACTGAAAAACCATAACTTAAGGTGATTTAAACTAGGTTTCCATCCTTTTTAGTTCAAAGAGTGTCTTTGAAACTGCTTTACTCGGAAATCTATTTAAATTACACAGTTGTAGATAGAACATACATTCACAGATATGTGGCCGTTATGCATAACCCATCATGCTTCTAATTATTTTCATAAAAGTATGATTTCGCCTTTTTATATACACCACCATTATGCCAAGGATAATTTGGCCTTGTGTATTGAGCGATGATGAGCACGAAAGTGCGACGCATTTTCACCCATAAATACATTAACTAGGACTCATTTTATCACTAATAATCTTCTTTGTAGGTGTTTTTGTCAAATAAGCGCTTATGGAGAAAGTTACTCGAAAAGTGTTTTTGTACCCCGGAGGACACGTGTTATTCGGACTCTCAATATCAGTTAAGGGGCACCTCAATTACTAAGGGGTGTCTAATTGCTAAGGGCCACCTTCTTTGTTATTTGGATCCTGTGGTTATTCGCGCCCCAAGAATTGCTTTTTACACCCAAATTTCTAAAGGGACTTCCGTACAGGATAAGGGGCACCTCATCTTCAACCTTTTGAAATCCAGTTATGGCGGGAAACTAAGGAACAAAATTGGGTTTCGGTTTTGGAGGTGTTAGAAGTCGATTTAATGGCTGGTTTTTGTTGGGTCGACTCAATTAATCTAGACATGGATGGTATGTGCTTTAGAATCGGTTAAAATTGGCTGTAAAATCACTGGTTGACGAAAACAGCAAGAACAGTTTTGGCGGGAAAAGAAAGTTCTTGCCTGGCAGAACTTTGGTTGAAGATTCAAGCATGATTCCGTGAGACTAAAGGTCTCAGTAATTGTTTGGGTATCTTCCTTAGGGCCTAACAGAGTTGGTAAGGCTGTTCGTTTGACCCAGAAGTGGCTAGAATTGGCTAGTTAATTAACGGGTTGGAAACATGAGAGTATGTGGGAAGTTGAGGTATTCACGGGATTTGGAGGAGATTCAATGTGTTTTGTGCGTGCAAGGAAGACTCTAATGTGATCGTTGGATCGTGTAGAAGACAAATAAGGAAGCCGGGACACTGCAGACGCGTACATGAGAAGAAAAAAAGAAAGAAAATATTCTCGAAATATTTTCTTTATCACGAGTTAAAGAGGATTATATGGAGTGAATGAGCGAGATTCGATGGGTCTCGTTGGCTATAAATATGTTGTTGGGGACTCATAGAAGGGTTATCGAGAGTAGGGGGACAAGAATCAAGAGTTGTAGAGCAACTTCTCTCTTCGTCGCAGCAGAAGAAGAAGAAGAACAGACTACACTTGTAGTCCTGTCGTTTTAAAACTGTCATAGTTCTTTCCCATGAATGACAGCTTTTTCATGACAGAGTAAAACATTTGTTTTCTGTAATGCAACACTAGCAACAGTTTTGGAATTTCATTGCAACGGTGGGCTTTGTAACACCGGAAAAGCGTTGCAAACACGTTGTATTATTAGTTTTCTTTAATAAAAACACCATTTGAGCCATAAATTATATTTTTGAGTGTGTTTTTATCATGAGAAGCTAGACCCTACACTGGGTCGACGGAGGAAGCCGAACTTTATACATGGGTGAATTTGTTTTATTTTCTATATGACTTTTGCACTTGTTTTGAATTGATTTATGATTCGATTAAATTAGTTGTGATTCAATTAGATAGGTTATGCTTTGTTTAGATAATCTATGCTTAGGGTATACAATTAATATTTTGAGGATCTATTCTGGCAAAAAAATAAGAGTTGGTGTTGTTTTGTTTAATGAGCTTAAATTGTTGAGAATAAGTAAATGGAACCCTATGTTATGAATGCGGTGAAATCCTAAACCCAATGACTCTCTCTTTTATTATTTTCGTTAAACCTTTTAATTTAATCTTAACAACTTCCGAGAGAACGAATCTTAATTACTACTTCGAAAACTAAGAAAAATCATAAATCATTTTGAGCGCATGCTAGTTGACGCGGAATTGTTTTTAGATTATTAATTTTTAGGTTTATTTTTATTTTGTACAAAGTGTTTTCTTTTAATTTTAGTTATTATTTTTTTTCCTTTTTATGCGTTTATTTTTCTATTTCTTTTCAGGATGATGACTTCTTTTGAGGAGACGTCACCTACGATGACGCTGGCGGAATATATGCGTAGAAATTCAAATCATCAGGCAATTTCATCAGAGATGACGCTTGGTGAATATATGCATAGGCAACGGTATGGAGTTTCTGCTCCACATGAGGTACGTGAAGAATCTCCGTTAGAGATTTATGAGAAGTATTATAAACACACACCACTTAGTTTGGAACAAAGACTGAGAATATTGGAATGCCAAAAATTATTTAATGATGACGATGATGAATACGATAGTGACTCTTTGTCCCTGATCAACATATATATGACCCTGTGGATGATTGTGTGGAGGATTCGCCTAATTCCATAGATGAATCTACCTCACAAGATCATTCACCCGACTTAGCGGTTGTTTCTAGACACCTAGACTTCCAAAAGTTGCCTAATTTAGGGTTAGAATTGTGTGCTTCTAAAATTTTATTGGAATACTTTGCATCTAAATACCCGGAGGACTTGCCTATTCCTGATATCGTGCATGAATCAATTAATATTTCCCCAGTTTCAATAAAATCCCCATACTTTGTTCTTTACGCACTTCCATGTGCAGTAAAAACTTGGTTTAGGGGTAAATTTTGTTTTATGACAGTTTCAATGTCCTATTTTTTCCATAAAATAATTGTGAAGCTTTCATTTGTAAATATTGTATTTTGGGTCGATCCCCAAGTTTTCAGGTTATTAATTTATGGGGATCTGTTTTTGTACATTCCAAAGAGGTATAATTATTTATTTTTGTTTAATTTTATTTTTATTTCCCATCTTAATTTTTACGTTGGATGACTCAATTTCATTGAGGACAATGTAATATTTAAGTGTGGGGGAGTGGTTAACGTTTTATTTTTCTGTTTCAGGAATTTTCTTGCTTATCATGACCAGCTGTGGAGCGGGTCTCAAAAAAAAAAAAAAAAATTTTTTTATTATGACCAGCTGTGTAGCGGGGTCTTTAAAAAAAAAATAAAAATAAATAAAAATAAATTTGCATGATATGACCAGCTGTTGAGCGGGTCTAATTTTTTTTTTGCATCATATGACCAGTTGCTTAGCGGGTCTTTCTGTCTAGCTGTTTAGCAGACATCTCTATCCACTGTTTAGTGGATTCGTCTCGCTGTTTAGTAGACATGTCTCGATCTCGTTGTTTAACATATCGGTCTAGCTGTATAGCAGACATCTCTAGACCACTGTTTAGTGGTTCCGTCTAGCTGTTTAGCAGACGTCTCTCCATGACCAGCTGTGTAGCGGGTCAATTTTCAGTTTTGCTCGAGGACTAGCAAAATGTAAGTGTGGGGGAATTTGATGAGCACGAAAGTGCGACACATTTTCACCCATAAATACATTAACTAGGACTCATTTTATCACTAATAATCTTCTTTGTAGGTGTTTTTGTCAAATAAGCGCTTATGGAGAAAGTTACTCGAAAAGTGTTTTTGTACCCCGGAGGACACGTGTTATTCGGACTCTCAATATCAGTTAAGGGGCACCTCAATTACTAAGGGGTGTCTAATTGCTAAGGGCCACCTTCTTTGTTATTTGGATCCTGTGGTTATTCGCGCCCCAAGAATTGCTTTTTACACCCAAATTTCTAAAGGGACTTCCGTACATGGATAAGGGGCACCTCATCTTCAACCTTTTGAAATCCAGTTATGGCGGGAAACTAAGGAACAAAATTGGGTTTTGGTTTTGGAGGTGTTAGAAGTCGATTTAATGGCTGGTTTTTGTTGGGTCGACTCAATTAATCTAGACAGGGATGGTATGTGCTTTAGAATCGGTTAAAATTACGTAAAATCATGTCGATTTAAAACAAAGAAGAACAAGTTTATGGGAAAAGAAAGTTCTTGCCTGGTGTAACTTTGTTGAAGATTCAAGCATGATTCCGTGAGACTAAAGGTCCGTAATTGTTTGGGTATCTTCCTTAGGGCCTAACAGAGTTGGTAAGGTTGTTCTTTTGACCAGAAGTGGCTAGAATTGGCTAGTTAATTAACGGGTTGGAAACATGAGAGTATGTGGGAAGTTGAGGTATTCACGGGATTTGGAGGAGATTCAATGTGTTTTTTGCGTGCAAGGAAGACTCTAACAGACTGTTGGATCGTGTAGAAGATAAATAAGGAAGCCAGGACACCTGCAGACGCGGGAGAAGAAAAAAAGAAAGAAAATATTCTCGAAATATTTTCTTTACTGCCGAGTTAAAGAGGATTATATGGAGTGAATGAGCAAGATTCGATGGGTCTGTTGGCTATAAATATGTTGTTGGGGACTCATAGAAGGGTTATCGAGAGTAGGGGGACAAGAATCAAGAGTTGCAGAGAAGAAGAAGAAGAACAGACTACACTTGTAGTCTGTCGTTTTAAACTGTCATAGTTCTTTCCCATGAATGACAGTTTTCTGCGACAGAGTAAAACATTTGTTTTCTGTAACAGCAACACTAGCAACAGTTTTGGAATTTCATTGCAATGGTAGGCTTTGTAACACCGGAAAAGCGTTGCAAACACGTTGTATTATTAGTTTTCTTTAATAAAAACACCATTTGAGCCATAAATTATATTTTTGAGTGTGTTTTTATCATGAGAAGCTAGACCCCTACACTGGGTCGACGGAGGAAGCCGAACTTTATACATGGGTGAATTTGTTTTATTTTCTATATGACTTTTGCACTTGTTTTGAATTGATTTATGATTCGATTAAATTAGTTGTGATTCAATTAGATAGGTTATGCTTTGTTTAGATAATCTATGCTTAGGGTATACAATTAATATTTTGAGGATCTATTCTGGCAAAAAAATAAGAGTTGGTGTTGTTTTGTTTAATGAGCTTAAATTGTTGAGAATAAGTAAATGGAACCCTATGTTATGAATGCGGTGAAATCCTAAACCCAGTGACTCTCTCTTTTATTATTTTCGTTAAACCTTTTAATTTAATCTTAACAACTTCCGAGAGAACGAATCTTAATTACTACTTCGAAAACTAAGAAAAATCATAAATCAAGCGACACTTCCAAACTTTTGGAGATACTATGTAAAAGATTTAAGATATTATCCCGTTTTGTCATACCTTTCACAATATTCACCACCTTTATCAGACTTTATGATTTTCACTTTCTCTATAATTGCCTCTCAATTTCAATAATGAATATTCGAGAAAATATCCACGGATTGAGATTCATAATGCAATTGATAGATATACACAGTAACGCGAAAAATCATTAGGTGATAAATAATTTTATCTTCCAAAAAATTGGACCATCAAAAGTCTACAAAATAATCATAATCTACAATAAATAAGAACAAAAGCTGAAATTTATAATAGAGATAAATGACAATTAAGCTTACAATAGTTACATACCTTAAATAAGATTCTCCTGTGGGTAAAACCTTATCAAGGAACAATGTAAGACATGAAAAAAAATAAAAATATTAGTAGGTACTTTACCTTCTCATACACACAACATTATGTTTGTATAATACCGCAACTAGAGTTGCCTGTGGGAGAATCTCGTCCTAAAATGTATTAACAAACTCAAATAATTCTAATGTTCAACCTAATACAATATGAATTTTAGTCACCTATGGGTGGCTATTCTTTCACATGTAAATGAAACATTTAGATAACCTTAATGCTTGTTTCAACGTGTGGATCAAAACTACTTGTGAGCAGCGTTGTTCTAATTGTTAAACAAACTAAGAGGACGCAGAATATACAACACTTAAAAGATAAGAGAGTTTAGTATCACTGTGGTGATAACTACAAAATCTAGCAATTAACATTTACAAATGAAAATATCACACTAATTTTTCTTGTGATATTGCACAGTCCCACTCAATGTTATCGACATACTTGATCTGATCATAAACAATTTAGTCGATTATGAATAATTATGAGAAACCCTAAAACATTAATCATAAACATGTCATATATGAATTGTGAAAATATCAACACCCTTTAATTGAAAAATATCCAAAAGTGGTAAACCTTTTCTTAAAACAAAATCGAGCATTAAACAAGTCTATAAGTATATTTCAATAGTGAAAATATCAACACCCTTTAAATCCGGTACAAGCTTAATGATCATGTTAAATAAGGGTTATAGTATGGGGAAAAAATGAAGGATGTTTATAATAGGAATGAATGTCATTTTCACATAATAACAAATAACAAAACCTTAATTTGTTTAGAGGATGCAATAAATCTTGGATATTAAACACATAATAACAAATTTTCATGAAAATACTGTAATGGGTTACTCAACTCGATAATGATTTAATTTATTTTCTTTTATCCATTTTATACAAAATAATAAAAATTATGTAGCATTTACTTAATAATGATCTTAATTTTTATGTCTAAATGCAATCAAAACTGGCACTCAAGTTTGAAAATGAAAAGAAATGACATTAGACACTCATTAAACCATGAAGTGAATCAGATCCATAATATATGATCAATATTTTCTTAAATATGTGAACTCAAATCACATGTGGGTAATTGTTGTTTTAATATACTTAAGCAATATAATATTATAAGCATTTAACAAAATCATGATCATGGCCGAAAAACATTTTGATATCACTGTGGTAATAGCCAATCAACTAAAATAATGCTATTATCATAATAGGTCAATAACTGCAAAACCTGAACTTTATGGTTTGCAAATTCATGCTTACAATTGACATTATGATTATTGATATGCTAAAACACTCTAGTATCACTGTGGTGATAGCTAAAGAGTCTCGACATAATATCTTAAGCAACATAATCTCGTTCAATAAAAAATAAAACGTTGGGAGAAAATCCTACCATAATGCACATACACATAAACCATATCATAATACACACTCAAATCTAATAGTGTGAAAAATGGCTGCACTATAAAATCATTCGACAAAAATCAACTTAAACGGGTGCATTAATATTTTCAATTAAGCGGAAGTGTATTAATTGGTTCACATTATTTAGGCGAAACCACTTCATAATTTCTTAACAATATCATTAAAATTGGTTTTAATTGTAAACCGGTTCTATTTATAAATTTGTTCGGCGATGAACACATTTAAATTAGCTTAAGTTTGAACCATAATTGTGTATAAACTTTTTATTTAGCAAATATAGAATCAAGATAGCAAAACGGGAAATTTAATCTAAGGCCCAAGTTCTGAAATTTTAAAGACACAATGTAAAATAGTTTCATGAGCCCATTATCTTAAACAGACAAGACATGGCTATGCATTCTAGCACATATACTTATTTTCTTAATTAAATAGCAAGTTAATGTTTTAAAACATAAGCTACGGCTCTTCAGCCGATTAAAAGTGCAAGGAAAAACATAAGAATTTTATGACCCTTTTGAAAAGATTTTTGAATTCCATTTATAATTCATTCACATGCCCAAAAAGGAAGACAATCCACATTAAGGCTACTACCTTTATTAGCCCACATGATGAGTTGGCCGGCTATTAATGGTCAAACTCTTTTCTTCTACATGAGAGTTTGGTACTGCTGTAGCTTTTGTAAAAGCATATTTTCTGTTGTGTTGTGTTGTGCATTGATGTGATGTGCTGCGGAAAAAAACAGTTAGACGTTTGGTAAACTCTAATCTTAAAAGTGTTGTGGGTTTAAAAACCAATGAAATTTTGTTTGGTAAATTATCATGTGAAGTAATGTTGATATAACTAATGACGAAAATAGACATGTTTAAAAATATGTTATTATTATTATTACTATCATAGTATATAATAATACCAACTCAATATGATAAATTAGAAAAAAGAAAATTACATATTTTTGGTTGGTAACCTAGCAACAAGCTGGGCTCCAACTCCTATCATAGTATTTTTAGTATTAATATTATTATATTATGGCCACTACGAACTTTTTGTATAAAAATCATCAATAAACATTTTGTATAACATTAATCCAAGTAATATTACTTTAAAAAAAAAATCCACGTAATATTCGCTAGTTTCTTTGCTAGCAAAAAAAAAAAAATATCATTATGTTCGTGTTGCGTACTATGTTTTTTATTTATGCAGGTTTGGAATATCCATCACTTGCATATCCTAACATGTATCACTAGTATTTCCTCGCGCGTACCATATAATAGAAATCTAGGGACAAATCTTGTCATATTAACAAAATAATAAGGTTAAAAAATAAAATTTGTAATTTCAGTTTTTTGTGGGTCCACAACTTCTTCTCTTTAGCTTTTAAAAGCTACTCACCAGTAGTTTTTAAAAGCAGGCCTAAAATTGAAGTGCTTTTGGTAAAAAGCGATTTGAATTTTTTTACCAAACATAATTATTGGTAAAAGTTTGTTGAAAGTTTGTTACAAAGTGCTTTTGATGAAAAAAAATCAATCCCAAACGGGCTTACTTTACATTAATGGCCCACTTTAAGACCCAGTTATACCCATTTTAATGTTTTGGTTTCCAAACGTATTCAATAGAATATTATACTCCATAACTTTCTTGCCTTATTTAATTAGGAATTTACATAATCGGTTAACATTCCAAATTAACTCCATTGCGTCATTTACTTCCAATTCCAAACTAATAGAATAAACAAGGAGTTTTGTCACTGCGGAAATCATAATTTTATCACCATATCAATTCAGTTTTATGCCTATATGATGAAGCAGATGTGTCTACATGATCCATATTGAGAATGATTTTTATCGACGTGAATATGATGAACCATTATAAATTGCATATATATGATTAACGGACGACCATGAGTTCTAAACAATAGCTCTAGATGCCAACTATAAGTTTTAATTTTATAGATCGTTAATTAGGATCGTTGAACTTCATGATAATCACACTATGAAATATGCAAGAATTATTAATGGAGAATACCTGATAGCGCTAATCCATTGAAGATCATTTAGAGCACCGATAATACCTTGTGGAGGTCTTGGTTTCTCCTTCTTCACCTTTTACCGTTATGAATACTAAAATTCTCGAACCCAATAGTGATGGATATTGTGTTCCTTTTATAGGTAGAAGGAGGACCAAGTTCCTAGGGTTTAATACTGGCATTAAATCTCGACCGCCCATCAAAGAATAGATATTAGGAATAATAATCCCATAAAGGAAACCGGACATAAGTATAGCAATACTCTAGATTACCAAGATTATTACATGGGCCCAAGGAAATATTTCTTATCATACAAAAATATTCTTACATGAGGTTATTCCGAGTTCGGACGAAAAAGTTATGGGCAAAACAATTTTACACTTCTTTGTATGGGGACCTCTCCATAGGATCGGTTCCCCCCATTGCACCTATCCATAGGATCGGTTCCCCCCAAGTGTTACTTGTGACGAATCACAACACTAAACTGTTTTTGACATAACTTTTGCATACGATGTCCGAATTCAGTGATTTTTGGCTCGTTTTAACTGTAAAAACAAGAACTACACATATATGATCAGTATATATCAACATAATAAATTCACAACTACCGTTTCTTTCAAAACTCAAATATAGATAGAGAAAGTATGAGTATAGAAGAAAATAAATCTCCTAAAGATGTTAATTAGTCATATAATAATCGAGAGATCATGTGCTCAGTTTCATGTGATTCCTCACCTTTCAAAATTGAGCACCAAGGTGAGCATGAACATTCTAACACAACTAGGTTGTGTTAAGTTCATTCTTGTCTTGTTCGTCACGAGTGACTAAGACGGAATCATCATTCTTGACCTCTTGCTTGGTTTGTTTTCTCTTGTTTTTCTTCTTTGAATTGTGATGAAGAGTGTCATTATCACAACCTTTACTAGTACAAGAGATTTCAGACATGATGTCTTTTAAGAAGACACTTGTAATTATTGTCACCAATAAT
This sequence comes from Papaver bracteatum, assembly GCA_023529315.1. Lineage (NCBI taxonomy): Eukaryota > Viridiplantae > Streptophyta > Magnoliopsida > Ranunculales > Papaveraceae > Papaver > Papaver bracteatum. Next base: position 492,602 of record JAJJWX010001260.1, read on the forward strand.
TAACAGCTGAGAGTCATTATTGTGACTAACTTTTGGTACCTTCTTGGCTATGGAGGACTTAGGAACCCATTTAGGGTTGGTTTTCGCATGAGAAGCTTTCTCTTTCATATCACTAGGATTAGTGTCCTTTTGAATATTTTGCGAATCACCATTTCTCCAATTTGGAATATCAGATCTTGTTTTTGCATTTAAAAGGTCATATCTCTTTCTATAATTTGGTATTTCATGAAATGACTTTGTCGAGTGATATGCAAAATTTTAAATATCATTATAATAATTCTTTTGCCTAAACTTAGGACAATACCGATCTGAGTTCTTATGAGGAGAAAACTTAGCCAATTCGTTTTATACAATAGAAAGTGCATCTTGCATCTTACGAACTTTGCATCCCCATTGGAAGTGTCTTTTATTACCACAATAATAACAATGCTTAGTATAAATATACGAAATATGAGTTTTAGTGTTACCTTTTTGTGGATCCTCTTGCATTGGACCTCGACGAGTTTTCTTCTTCTTCTTCTTATCATTGTTCAACGTTGTTCCTTTATTAGCAGAACTGGTCTCTTTGATTGTTGCTGGTTGAACACAATTCTTAGGCTTGACTGGCTTTACTTCTTTACGAGAAATAGTATCACTTTTGTCAGCAGTGGAAGCCTCTGGTTGATAAGAATTAGTAGCTTTAACAAATTTTACCTCTTTGTTAATATTTGAAGCATCTATTCCCTTATAGCCCAACCCTCGTGTATCACGATGATTTCTACTTGCTTGTAACATTGAGGTTAACTTGTTTGAACTTTCATTAGATTTTTTCAGTTCCAAATTTTCTTCTTCCAACGTCTTGATTTTATCAAGAGCACCGGCTAGATCATCCTTAAGGTGTTTTTCTCGTGAAATATATACACCTTTTTTATCTTCAAAAATCTTTTGTTGAGAGTTAATCCTTGCATCAGATTCAACAAGTTTTTCTTCAAAACCCTAAATTTGTTGAGAAGTATCTTCCCTAAACTTCTTGGGATTTTGATACGTCCTTTCACAATCAATTTTAATTGCTTTAAAACATCCTGATTTTATTCAATTACCTTTTTGTAAATAAGCAATTGTTGTGAGTATTCTTCTTTCAGCAAGTTATGCTCTTCATTGAGCTTTTCAAACTTTAAATTTAAATCTCGTTCTCTTTCAAGTGCTGAAAGAAGATCATTAGAACAAATAAGAAATTGTTTGTTCCATTCCTTTGTTCAGAAGTTTTTACACTTGATCTTTCATCAGAAATCTCCAGTATAGAACTCAAAGATATCTCGTTATCAAAAAGAGATTTTTCGGAGTCTGAATCATTAATTGCGAATACAGGGCTTAACTTAATCTCCTCTAGAGAACCTTCAGACTTATTGTCAGAAGAGCAAGTAGAACTTGATGAAGAAGCTCCTTTTAAGCATTTCTTAAAGTCAAAACTTTGAACGTTAAACGAGTCTTTCTTTAGTTTTCGCTCTCGCTTAACTCTACTTTGACTCATATCTTATAGGTTGGATCGCATTAAACACAGATTGTTAGATCTTTTCGTGTTTGCCTGCTCTGATACCAATTGAAAAGGCGAGGGTACCCCAAATATACCTCAAGCTATAACTTTTCCTTCCTATAAGTCCTTTCCCCGAAAGTGATTGTCTATAGACTGAGTCGAGACAACATAACAAATCGTTTCACACTTTGTGTGATCGTCTATGGATACGAGATCGAGACAATAAAATAACAAAGTGTATTTACTTGATACAAAGGTTCGGACTTAACCAAACTCAATAGGATTCACGTATCAAGTAAATAAGAATTAACGTTTGTGCAAGTTACTTTACTTATAATAAAAAAATTATAATGCGGAAATATAACGTAAATGACACAGCAAGATTTTGTTAACGAGGAAAACTGCAAATGCAGAAAAACCCCGGGACCTAGTCCATAATTGAATACTCTCAGGATTAAGCCGCTATACAAAATAAGACAACTTCGTATAGTTGAGACCAAGCAACTAAACCTATATTTCACCTAGTTCCGTATGTATTCCCACGCCTCCAACCTGTAAACAAGTCACGTACTTAGACCAATTCCTTTGGTTCTATTCCAAACAGTAAAGGAACAACAAATTTGTTTGGTATCAACTCTCTTCAACCAAGTGATATGAGTTGCACAAAGGTTCCCTTGTTTATCTTAACATAAACTCCTTTGCCAGGTTCCAAGATCTATCTTATGTTCAAATTCCCAAAAGCAATTGTTAAGAATAAGCCAACAACACTCTTCAACCAAGTGATATGTGTTGATGCCGATCTTCCTCAATTAATCAATCCAATCTACCACAAGGATAAACCGATTATTAATTGGATCCTCTTTTTCCCAAACGAGTATTGTGCACACCAAAGATTATAAAAACACCAAGTAAGAAATCTTCAATATTTTCTTTGTCTTCAAATCTTCAATAAACACCTGCACACAATCACTTGAATCTCTTGTGATCAATCACACACATAACGGAGTTTGTTAACAATGGATTATCACAAGATAGTCTTTAGATCTAATAACAGTCTAAAGGTCCCTGTCAAAACCTTGAACTAGTTTGAGCGAATCTTATATCAGAAGAGAAGATTCTCAAGCATAAACAAACTAGGTGCAATCAAGATTCAACCACCGTTAGCCAATCAAATCAATACGAAAACTAAAGATAAATCGTAATATCTAGTTTCCCACCAACGGGTCGCGCTAGAGCTTCTCAATCCCAAATAAGACTTTAAATTGAGCGGCCGTAAGAGATTTCACCTAATTAGATTAATCTCCTCTCCGATAAGCGGCTTCTCTAGTAACAAAGACAAAAGAGTAAGTCTAGGTTACGAAGGATTAGTTTGCTAGAAATGTAAACTCAAAAGTATTTATAGACAATGAAGTTTGGACACCAAGGAATTTCCAATACCGAAAATATTCTCAAGATATTTTTCATTACTCCACCAAATTCGGTTTTCATAATTCCTGTGAATGCACTGTTAAAAAATAATGATCGAAATCTCTTTGGAAATTGCACATAACTAATTCTTATTTTCCATATATAATTAAAAACGTGGAAACATCTGAGGAGCCCAAGTTCGGATTCTCTTTCTTTTAGAAACTCGTCATTAAGATGACATATATATGTAGCCCAAAAGATAAGATCTACGGTTTAAATCAATAGTTTAAATTGAATTTATTTTCTTTAGATTTTTAAGATGACTAAATTAACCTTTATCCAATCCGTAGAATTAAGAAAAAGATCTAAAATATAATTTCCTCGGTGAACATATTTATTCAAGTCTATGTTTGCCAATTTAATCGGTCCACTTATTTGTTACCGAAATTTCCGGTAGGTTATGAGAATATTATCCGATTCTCTTCCCATTCGTGAGAAATCACGGCTCCATGGTTTGTTTTCACCATTTCCACCGTCTAGGTGAAAGAAATCATGGCTTCATAGTATCTAATTCTTTAATATTCGTCCATGATTCTCCCCTTTCTAATTTCTTCCCAATTGAAAACAAACATAAAAAAGAAAGAACGAGGGAACAAATAAGAATTAATGATTAACATTAAACCTCGTGATCTTTGCTTCTTTCTGCCATACCCAGGTGACAATAATATATTGGATGGAGAGGAACTCAATATTTATAGGCAACTATAAGCGGCATAGAGTTGGAGTTGGAAACTAATCCAGTGTTCGGCCATGGATTTTTTTTTTCCTTCCTGTGGAATGATTGCTATTTGTACTGAATATTTAACATCGAGATGCTATGGGACTATGGGAGTGTTTAAAGAAGAGTGATTTAGTATGAAGATGGATAATGTCATTTCACTCAAAATATTTCTTTCTTGTTTTTTATAGGGATTATCTTGATATCCTACTGGGACATGTGATGATCGCAATCATCCATCTCGTGATAATTGCAGTTTTCAGAGGGAGGATAATTGTATTTTTCACAATCGATAGCATATGTGGTTGGGAAAATTTGTGTATTCTGAATTTCACTATAGACGTTTTGTTGGGAAAATTCCAATTTTCATATTGTTTTAAGTGAATAATTGTGTTTTCACATAAAATTTCTGGAAAGTTTTATTTTTCACTCAAAAACTTTCTTATGAAAATTCAATTTATCACCTTTGATTAAGTTAGTTATTTTAGGAATGTGTTTAAACATGATATAAACCCTAAAATGTTAATATTAGTTGCGATGAGAAGTGGAGTTAATTTATGGCACGGTTTTAAGGAGTTAGTTAAGTGAGTTGGAAGAGGTAATTATAGGTGAAAAATTAAAATTTAAGAATTTTCTAGAATCTCATTCGGTTAATTACGGGTGAAAACTTAAAACTTTCATCAATCATTCATGTGAAAACTATAGCTTCCTAAATTTCGAATTTCTTACCACGGTGAAAACTTAAATTTTCCTAATTTTCAAATGGTGATAATTGTACCTTTTTTACTTTTCCTAAATAGATGGTAATAATTGGATTTTTTTCCCTTTTATTTGTTTGATGTCTTTTACATGATAAATAAAAAAATAAAAAACAGTTTTGGTAAGAGTAAAAAAACATTTATGGTAGTGAGTTATTTTAAGGATAATGGCAAATCCCTGTATTTTAGGTTTTTGTTATCTATGGAATTAGTTTAGGAAAGGCAGGAGTTATTCTAGGGAATACCGTTGATCATTCTTTTTTCACATTTTTTCTTTTTCTTTTTTTATTTATTAAATGATGAAATAAATTTGGATTAAAGGTTATTTTTGTGATTGATCAAGTTCCACTCAATCACAACTCATGGGTTTACGGTTCTACCAAAACAAGTTTCGGTTCTACCTCCATGTGAGTATTGTGCATAGTTACACTAGCTTACCAAAGATACGGTTGACTAGGTACTAGGATCGGTTCCCCACATATATTTGGTATCTAACTTGTATGCCCTGCACATGTCCATATGATCGGTTCCCCCTTCCCAAAAACTTGTTGCACATGTTCATAGGATCGGTTCCCCTTGTGATGCACTGCACCTCTTACTAGGATTGGTTCCCCTCTTCCCAGTAATAAGTTCAGACATACACAACCCGATCATACCCCAGGTGATTACTTAAGATCGGTTTCACTAATAAAAGTTATACCAATACATAAGTCTGGCCTCATGTGAATAGTTTTACCAAGAACACAAACAAGTCATGAGCGGTTATACTAATCACACATATTGGTCGTTCATAAGATATGCAATGAAGAACATTCCCAATAACGCTTTGCGATTTCCTTTTCGGTTCACAACACATATCATGAACTTACTTTATTAGAATATGTAAACATTGTTCCCTAGGATGAAATCCTCACATCATACCCATACATAATCACAATAGAATTCATACGATTATGTCGATGTCTTGTATACAAAGTTTTATGGTTAAGCAAGAAACCTCATATTGTATTCCTTAATACTATGTCTATCTAGAGTGTTCATGCTTCATAGTTTTATGTTTTCAATATGCACGACTTGAAAGATACGTTAGAATGAAACAGTTCAAGTCAAATATCACTAACCTCAAGTGGAAGGATGATGTTGTCATTGTAGCTCCGCACTTCTTCAAGTCTTCGCAATACTTGTAATGTCTCACCCTAATACTTTCAAGCTAACCTATACGAAGTTGACCCTAGTACATTTAAATCAAGCGACTCTTAAATGAGTTTTGCTTCACTAAAATATGACAACCAAACTTGACATACCAACGCTTGGTGGGTTCAACCGAGCAATGCTCTAACAATCACCCCCTTTGTCAATTTTAGTGACAAAACTCTTACAATCATATGGATAAAAAAACTCTTACACATACGCTTGATTCCCGAATCCATAGCACACAACCTGCATTCATTCAATCCTCAAAAATGCAGTAGCTGCACTATAATAACAAAGCTTATACTCCCCCTAAAGGTGAGCTATATAGATATTCAATCCGCACATCTTTGTTATCCCATTCATATGATATGTTACCCCCCCCCCCACCTTTAGTCTATGCTTTTCCTCATTCGTTAGATAAACGTTCAAGCACCATTTTCCTCTTCCCTAGTGACACCAATCAACCACAAATTGATACCAGCATCACTTGTTTACTCCATATATTTCTCCCCCTTTTTGTCACAAAAAAAAAGACAAAGAAGCGAACAAATAAAGGACAACACGAAAAGGATCTTACAAATCTCAAAATAGACTTGCAACCTGTTGAGTCAACCACGAGGGTTTTACACACCATTTTTGATAACCAATATCAAAACCGAAACTACAAGTAATTACGTTTTGATATGTTATCATGGAAATAATTTCCCGAGGCAATTTTCCCAACTAGTTTAGCAAACAAAAAATTAACTAATCAACTTAGTCCCTTTGCTAAACCGATTGTATGAATACAACCGCTTTATTCGATAAGACCAAAATAAAGATAAACTTCATTTTTCTCATCAGGTTCTAATTATCCATATAACTTAGACCTTTAGATTTCAAACAAGCCAAATACTAGGTTAGTTAACTAGCATTTTCTTGTTTAGGCTTTCAGATAGACTTGAATAACCGAAACCTCCACTTTGATAAGTCTAACTAAGATCAGAATTAACTTAGCTTAGCTTATCTGGAATCGAATTGGACTAACAACTCGTCCCGTCATCATATTCATTCGTTAAGCCATAAATAATTCATACAAACCAATAAATCAACTTTCATAATTATTCACCTCAACCGGATACAATGGAAACAACATATATAAACCAAAGTTTCACTATTGCACCGAAATTTTGTAAGCTTAAACAATTGATACTACACAATAAAGCAAAATAACAGTTGTTTTAATTAACTGGAAGCAATTGAATTAACATAGAAATTAAAGCACCGCAATTGCACCAAATTTTGTAAGCCTAAACTATTGATATCACACAACAAAGCAAGATAACAAAAGTTTTACTTAACGGAAAAACAATTGAACCACAAACACATCCATACATCCATAATCGAATAAACACATTAATTGTACCAACAATTTCTTTTAAGCAAAAGCAATATATATATCAAATAAAAATAGGCTTTTCTTAAAAAGCAATTAACTAACAGGAAAACAATTAACTAACAATATTGTTACCTCAATTTCGCATCCAACTTTTCCAAATATGATTCCATCGCTTTCTTTTTCCGGGAGAATTGATATCGAAATACCATCATGTTGTCATTCTCATGCCAAAAACAAAAGAATAACAACAACCAACCTTTACCATAGAAAGGTTGAAAATCGGTTTTAACAATTGCAAGCAAAAGTTGAAAACCGTCGAAACACATATGCTTTTATGCTAAACCAAAACCGATTCAACATATTGTGACTTTTTCACATATTGTTTCTACATGAATCCCTCATGATCCTTTGATAAAGCCTACCAACTTGGGCTAGAACTTAATCCCGCTAAATCAAAAAGTCACCCAAACCATAAGGGTACACAACATATTATGAGATCGAATATTAAGGGCATGAAAACTGTAATCAAACATACCATAAACACAAATGCAATACACCATAAATTTTCAACAAATAATCAAGTATTGCAATTACCTCTATCTTGTAGGGAATGAAATTGTGAAATTAGCGCAAAAAGAATGAGGTATAAGTTTTAATTTTATAGATCGTTAATTAGGATCGTTGAACTTCATGATAATCACACTATGAAATATGCAAGAATTATTAATAGAGAATACCTGATAGCGCTAATCCATTGAAGATCATTTGGAGCACCGATAATACCTTGTGGCGGTCTTGGTTTCTCCTTCTTCACCTTTTACAGTTATGAATACTAAAATTCTCGAACCCAATAGTGATGGATATTGTGTTCCTTTTATAGTTAGAAGGAGGACCAAGTTCCTAGGATTTAATACTGGCATTAAATCTCGACCGCCCATCAAAGAATATATATTAGGAATAATAATCCCATAAAGGAAACCGGACATAAGTATAGCAATACTCTAGATTACCAAGATTATTACATGGGCACAAGGGAATATTTCTTGTCATACAAAAATATTCTTACATTCTCCCACTGGTCCATGTGATAATCTATTTAACGGTTAATCGTAGAGAAACATAAGGTGCACGTAATTTCTAACAAAGTTTAATGGTTAACGTAATACCTTAGTCAAGTAAGCTATCTATTTGTACCCTATTAAAATAGTGTACGTGCGTACCGCACAAGCTATTTGACATGGCTTAACTCGGTTTATTATGGAAACCGGTGTGGGTTTATTGTGGAAACCCACATGGCTTATTATGGAAGCCTTGGTTCGGTTTATTGTGGAAAACGGAGGGTTTATTATGGAGACCCATCTGGCTTATTATAGAAGCCCAAATCGGTTTATGAAAGAAACCCGCTTGGCTTATTGTTGAATCCCAAAGGTCCATGGGTAAAAATATTTTCATGGAATAATTATTAAATATTATTTAAGATAAATCCTATGAGAAAAAGGATAATTATCTTAGGTAGTTATAATTATTATTCAAGATAATAGTTATCCAAGGTAAATGAAGATTATGATAAATATTAGGGTTTATCATGAATCTGGATGTTATTTGGATTTATACAGATGAGGAAAGTTATTAGGATAACTATCAAAACCCTAAAGCTACATCTATTTCTACATATATATAGAGGTTAAATCTCAGCACAAAAGGTACAGAATTATATTCTTTTCACCACAACATACTTGCATAGAACATCCGCTGATTTTAGCATCGGTGAGTTTTTGCAGGTACCCCCACCTCTTCTCATCAACTTTTTGGGAATTCTACATCAACGGTAGCGATCGGATCAGCTTTTGTGCATCACGAAGATTGTTAGAGTGATCAATTTTTGCACCAACATCTTTTGGCATCGACTAAGGGGAGATCGAGAAAAGATCGTGTTCTCCGAGTATTGGAAGTTGTTCCCAAGTGATTTTCGATACTAGGGTTTCAAAATCATTGTGAACAGAAAAGTAACAGAAACATCACAGAAAAGTAGCCGAAGTAATGATCGTCGACATAGCTACATGCATACAGATAAGAAGAAGCAAAGAGACTTCTCATCGTATTAAAGACAAAAAAGATTCTATTAAAGAGAATGACTGCATAGAAAAATGGGGCGTCCACTCAGATAAGTAAAGGAGAACAAGACAAGATTATTCATCCTTCGAACTGAATTCTTCCGAGTTGTAATCGTCATCAATGGGTCCGTCATCACTCATGGATCCCTAGGCGTGATCGAGTATGACTCGAGTAACCTTAAGTTCTTCTTGGAGATAGGAGATATCCAGTCTCTCCGCCTCGAGCTTTTCATTCTGAGTGGTAAAATTAGTTAATCTTATGTTCAGTTTGGCTATCAACCAGTCCTCCTCAGTTGGACATATTTACAAATACTAAAGGAAGAAAGGGTCTTCATATTTACCTGAAAGAAGATGAACTGGTGATCGCAAGTTGTCAGGATACGGTGAATGAAGAACCACCTTTAAACAAGGCGAAGTTAAGTGCAGTACAAGACAAAGAAGTTACGAGAGAAAGATTCGTACTTTGATCAATGCAAGTCCTTGAAAAGGTAATGATACTTTATAAAAGACACAAAATCATAGGATAATCAGCTGACTTCTCTTGTTATAAAGGATCATAACAAAGGAAAAGCAAAAGATCAAAGCTGCACTTACCCGAGGAAGCTAACAAGTATAGGAAGGATAGATGCAGATGTGTTATTATCACAATTACTCATCCATATTTATACAGGGGGAAGAACGGTTCCGTACAAGTAAAACAGACTAGGAATTTGAAGAGAAACAAGTTTTCTTGGAGTTCCAAAAGTGGTTGAATTCTTAATTCTACAAAGAATCAAGTTCTTCCTGGCCATGATGGCAATCGATAAATGAATATGGTAGGACTTTGTATCTGTGATTAAGTCAAGACGTGATGTTGTACGTGGAAATTGCAAGGTGCTGGAATCATCCCAAGATAGTCACAAAAAGGAGGTAAAGGAATATATTAGGATTACGAACAAAACGTGTTCTTTCCTAGTGTATTGGCTACAAAAGTTGGACTTATGAATTCAACGCGTGGGCTTATGACACAAATGGTTGAGTTCTCAAGGGCCCACCAAGGGATTGGAAAGAGGCTTCGTTGTTGTCATCGGCATCTGATTCTCGATCACGATCTGAGAGATCTTTTCCAAGGATTAGAGGAAGCAATGTTCATAGATCACCTCCTCCTGGCACGAGTAAAAGTTTTCGCCATCAAGAAGGTGTACAAAGCCAACACCCAAGCATTCGTGAACAACGGCAGAGTGATATTGTTAACGGAGGAGTATGTTCTCGGGTTAACAATCTGCCGGTTGGGCCTTCTAACGTACGGTCTGCTTCGTAGATTAACACCCAACAGGCGGCACCTATTGACTTAATAGTACGGGAGCGATTGAAAAAACTCGAAAGAGAGTACAAAAGACTCAGGGTTGCGCTGGAGAAAACGAGGGAAGAAGAAGAAGCAACCATCCCTCGTTCGAAAAATGGAAGAGCATACCGTCATCAAGAGAAATCTAGACATACAGGTGGAATGAAACCCGTGATGATCGTCGACATAGCCGAAGTAATGAGAGGAGAAATGTGAATGCAAGGGATGATTATCGGAGTCGATATCACCATGACGATAGCTATTATGATCGTTATACCTCCAATAATGATCATCACTACACAACTAAGGGACTGCAAACAGGGAGCAAGTGCTCGACAATAGTACCTGAATATAGTGATGGGATATGAAAGATTTACACGGACGGATCCAAAAATACCGACCGAGCAGGTGTTGGATGTGTACTGGTTTCCCCCGAAGGTCTACGGATTGAAAAGGTTATTCGTTTGGGGTTTACAACTTCAAACAACCAAGCTGAATATGAGTCTGTAATTTCAGGCTTAAGGACTGCTCTTCACTTGGGGTACAAAAAGTTAGGTTGACGACTGATTCAAGACTAATATCCAACCAATACACATGCACGTATAAGGCCAGAAAGGAAAGGTTGTGAACAGTCCGGGGGCGGTAACTTCCACTATCCACCAGTGTTTTAAATTCATAACTCTATCAGTAGTGATAAAAGTTAGAAGCGATCAGGTGGCATCTCATAAATGTCACGAAAGCGCAATGGAGGAGTATAAAAAGTCCGAACTAAAGGGCTCGAAAATACTCTAAGTTGAAAAGAAGTTTAGAAATCACAGTGCTCCCGACCCCTTATCAAGGAAGAGGAAAGAAAGGACCGCCAAATATCGAGGAGTTGGTAAAAGTACAAATTGGGGATCAAAAGGAGCAAACAACGTTTATCGTAGAAGAATTACCATTAGGAGAAAGTGAAAGCTTGATTACCCTATTGAAGAATGATAGACATTTCTTCGCTTGGAGCCTCAGATATGCCAGGTATTGATCCTGGCATCGCTTTCCATCGGTTGAATATCAGTAAAGGATTTAAACCAGTAAGGCAAAAGCCGCGAAAGATGACTCCAGAACGGAATGTAAAGGTAGCTGAGGATATTGACATGATGTTAGAGGCCAGGATCATAAAACATGTTAGATATCTGAAGTGGTTAGCAAATATTGTAGTAGTTCCAAAGAAAAACGGGAAAATCAAGGGGAGACTTATCAGCATCTTGTGGATGAAATGTTCAAACATATAATTGGGAAAACTATGGAAGTTTACATTGACGATATGATGGTCAAGTCCAAAAAGAAGAAATCTCACCTTATGGACCTGAAAAGAACCTTATTATACACATAATAGTTTGTGAAACAGAAACCGAGTCTTTTCTATTCCATATCAAAATGAAATAAATTCTTGTAAGCAAATCAATGAAACAACATGAATAACTTTCTTTCAGTATCTTTTGAAACATTCTTAATGTTGGTTCAAGTTGTTATCAAAAATTATTGGCAAATAGTTTTATTATGGAGTATTGGATCAATAATTTGTGGTCTTTCATCATCTAACATTCCGATAAAGAGAAGATTCACAATATCTGCAGAAATATTAAATAATGGGATCATTATTAAGACTTCTTGAATAGATATATCCACGTACTCCCACTAATTATGCCATCACTAATGAATTTATATTTTCGGTTTCAATAAATCTCATACTACAATTAGAACATTAAAGAATACCATTTGAATTATTTCGGAAAACCAATGAACCAATAATAGTTTTCAAATCCAGTTTGCATTCTTGGGAATGTAATCCCTTACCTCCAACTGAAAAACCATAACTTAAGGTGATTTAAACTAGGTTTCCATCCTTTTTAGTTCAAAGAGTGTCTTTGAAACTGCTTTACTCGGAAATCTATTTAAATTACACAGTTGTAGATAGAACATACATTCAAAGATATGTGGCCGTTATGCATAACCCATCATGCTTCTAATTATTTTCATAAAAGTATGATTTCGCCTTTTTCTATACACCACCATTATGCCAAGGATAATTTGGCCTTGTGTATTGAGCGACACTTCCAAACTTTTGGAGATACTATGTAAAAGATTTAAGATATTATCCCGTTTTGTCATACCTTTCACAATGTTCACCACCTTTATCAGACTTTATGATTTTCACTTTCTCTATAATTGCCTCTCAATTTCAATAATGAATATTCGAGAAAATATCCACGGATTGAGATTCATAATGCAATTGATAGATATACACAGTAACGCGAAAAATCATTAGGTGATAAACAATTTTATCTTCCAAAAAATTGGACCATCAAAAGTCTACAAAATAATCATAATCTACAATAAATAAGAACAAAAGCTGAAATTTATAATAGAGATAAATGACAATTAAGCTTACAATAGTTACATACCTTAAATAAGATTCTCCTGTGGGTAAAACCTTATCAAGGAACAATGTAAGACATGAAAAAAATAAAAATATCAGTAGGTACTTTACCTTCTCATACACACAACATTATGTTTGTATAATACCGCAACTAGAGTTGCCTGTGGGAGAATCTCGTCCTAAAATGTATTAACAAACTCAAATAATTCTAATGTTCAACCTAATACAATATGAATTTTAGTCACCTATGGGTGGATATTCTTTCACATGTAAATGAAACATTTAGATAACCTTAATGCTTGTTTCAACGTGTGGATCAAAACTACTTGTGAGCAGCGTTGTTCTAATTGTTAAACAAACTAAGAGGACGCAGAATATACAACACTTAAAAGATAAGAGAGTTTAGTATCACTGTGGTGATAACTACAAAATCTAGCAATTAACATGTACAAATGAAAATATCACACTAATTTTTCTTGTGATATTGCACAGTCCCACTCAATGTTATCGACATACTTGATCTGATCATAAACAATTTAGTCGATTATGAATAATTATGAGAAACCCTAAAACATTAATCATAAACATGTCATATATGAATTGTGAAAATATCAACACCCTTTAATTGAAAAATATCCAAAAGTGGTAAACCTTTTCTTAAAACAAAATCGAGCATTAAACAAGTCTATAAGTATATTTCAATAGTGAAAATATCAACACCCTTTAAATCCGGTACAAGCTTAATGATCATGTTAAATAAGGGTTATAGTATGGGGAAAAAATGAAGGATGTTTATAATAGGAATGAATGTCATTTTCACATAATAACAAATAACAAAACCTTAATTTGTTTAGAGGATGCAATAAATCTTGGATATTAAACACATAATAACAAATTTTCATGAAAATCTTTGTAATGGGTTACTCAACTCGATAATGATTTAATTTATTTTCTTTTATCCATTTTATACAAAATAATAAAAATTATGTAGCATTTACTTAATAATGATCTTAATTTTTTATGTCTAAATGCAATCAAAACTGGCACTCAAGTTTGAAAATGAAAAGAAATGACATTAGACACTCATTAAACCATGAAGTGAATCAGATCCATAATGTATGATCAATATTTTCTTAAATATGTGAACTCAAATCACATGTGGGTAATTGTTGTTTTAATATACTTAAGCAATATAATATTATAAGCATTTAACAAAATCATGATCATGGCCGAAAAACATTTTGATATCACTGTGGTAATAGCCAATCAACTAAAATAATGCTATTATCATAATAGGTCAATAACTGCAAAACCTGAACTTTATGGTTTGCAAATTCATGCTTACAATTGACATTATGATTATTGATATGCTAAAACACTCTAGTATCACCGTGGTGATAGCTAAAGAGTCTCGACATAATATCTTAAGCAACATAATCTCGTTCAATAAAAAATAAAACGTTGGGAGAAAATCCTACCATAATGCACATACACATAAACCATATCATAATACACACTCAAATCTAATAGTGTGAAAAATGGCTGCACTATAAAATCATTCGACAAAAATCAACTTAAACGGGTGCATTAATATTTTCAATTAAGCGGAAGTGTATTAATTGGTTCACATTATTTAGGCGAAACCACTTCATAATTTCTTAACAATATCATTAAAATTGGTTTTAATTGTAAACCGGTTCTATTTATAAATTTGTTCGGCGATGAACACATTTAAATTAGCTTAAGTTTGAACCATAATTGTGTATAAACTTTTTATTTAGCAAATATAGAATCAAGATAGCAAAACGGGAAATTTAATCTAAGGCCCAAGTTCTGAAATTTTAAAGACACAATGTAAAATAGTTTCATGAGCCCATTATCTTAAACAGACAAGACATGGCTATGCATTCTAGCACATATACTTATTTTCTTAATTAAATAGCAAGTTAATGTTTTAAAACATAAGCTACGGCTCTTCAGCCGATTAAAAGTGCAAGGAAAAACATAAGAATTTTATGACCCTTTTGAAAAGATTTTTGAATTCCATTTATAATTCATTCACAGGCCCAAAAAGGAAGACAATCCACATTAAGGCTACTACCTTTATTAGCCCACATGATGAGTTGGCCGGCTATTAATGGTCAAACTCTTTTCTTCTACATGCGAGTTTGGTACTGCTGTAGCTTTTGTAAAAGCATATTTTCTGTTGTGTTGTGTTGTGCGTTGATGTGATGTGCTGCGGAAAAAAACAGTTAGACGTTTGGTAAACTCTAATCTTAAAAGTGTTGTGGGTTTAAAAACCAATGAAATTTTGTTTGGTAAATTATCATGTGAAGTAATGTTGATATAACTAATGACGAAAATAGACATGTTTAAAAATATGTTATTATTATTATTACTATCATAGTATATAATAATACCAACTCAATATGATAAATTAGAAAAAAGAAAATTACATACTTTTGGTTGGTAACCTAGCAACAAGCTGGGCTCCAACTCCTATCATAGTATTTTTAGTATTAATATTATTATATTATGGCCACTACGAACTTTTTGTACAAAAATCATCAATAAACATTTTGTATAACATTAATCCAAGTAATATTACTTTAAAAAAAATAATCCACGTAATATTCGCTAGTTTCGTTGCTAGCAAAAAAAAAAAAAAATCATTATGTTCGTGTTGCGTACTATGTTTTATATTTATGCAGGTTTGGAATATCCATCACTTGCATATCCTAACATGTATCACTAGTATTTCCTCGCGCGTACCATATAATAGAAATCTAGGGACAAATCTTGTCATATTAACAAAATAATAAGGTTAAAAAATAAAATTTGTAATTTCAGTTTTTTGTGGGTCCACAACTTCTGCTCTTTAGCTTTTAAAAGCTACTCACCAGTAGTTTTTAAAAGCAGGCCTAAAATTGAAGTGCTTTTGGTAAAAAGCGATTTGAATTTTTTTACCAAACATAATTATTGGTAAAAGTTTGTTGAAAGTTTGTTACAAAGTGCTTTTGATGAAAAAAAATCAATCCCAAACGGGCTTACTTTACATTAATGGCCCACTTTAAGACCCAGTTATACCCATTTTAATGTTTTGGTTTCCAAACGTATTCAATAGAATATTATACTCCATAACTTTCTTGCCTTATTTAATTAGGAATTTACATAATCGGTTAACATTCCAAATTAACTCCATTGCGTCATTTACTTCCAATTCCAAACTAATAGAATAAACAAGGAGTTTTGTCACTGCGGAAATCTTAATTTTATCACCATATCAATTCAGTTTTATGCCTATATGATGAAGCAGATGTGTCTACATGATCCATATTGAGAATGAATTTTATCGACGTGAATATGATGAACCATTATAAATTGCATATATATGATTAACGGACGACCATGAGTTCTAAACAATAGCTCTAGATGCCAACTATAAGTTTTAATTTTATAGATCGTTAATTAGGATCGTTGAACTTCATGATAATCACACTATGAAATATGCAAGAATTATTAATGGAGAATACCTGATAGCGCTAATCCATTGAAGATCATTTAGAGCACCGATAATACCTTGTGGAGGTCTTGGTTTCTCCTTCTTCACCTTTTACCGTTATGAATACTAAAATTCTCGAACCCAATAGTGATGGATATTGTGTTCCTTTTATAGGTAGAAGGAGGACCAAGTTCCTAGGGTTTAATACTGGCATTAAATCTCGACCGCCCATCAAAGAATAGATATTAGGAATAATAATCCCATAAAGGAAACCGGACATAAGTATAGCAATACTCTAGATTACCAAGATTATTACATGGGCCCAAGGAAATATTTCTTATCATACAAAAATATTCTTACATGAGGTTATTCGAGTTGGACGAGAAAAAAGTTATGGGCAAAACAGTTTTACACTTCTTCGTATGGGGACCTCTCCATATGACAGGTTCCCCCATTGCCCCTATCCATAGGATCGGTTCCCCCCAAGTGTTACTTGTGACGAATCATAACACTAAACTGTTTTTGACATAACTTTTGCATACGATGTCCGAATTCAGTGATTTTTGGCTCGTTTTAACTGTAAAAACAAGAACTACACATATATGATCAGTATATATCAACATAATAAATTCACAACTACCGTTTCTTTCAAAACTCAAATATAGATAGAGAAAGTATGAGTATAGAAGAAAATAAATCTCCTAAAGATGTTAATTAGTCATATAATAATCGAGAGATCATGTGCTCAGTTTCATGTGATTCCTCACCTTTCAAAATTGAGCACCAAGGTTAGCATGAACATTCTAACACAACTAGGTTGTGTTAAGTTCATTCTTGTCTTTTTCGTCACGAGTGACTAAGACGGAATCATCATTCTTGACCTCTTGCTTGGTTTGTTTTCTCTTGTTTTTCTTCTTTGAATTGTGATGAAGAGTGTCATTATCACAACCTTTACTAGTACAAGAGATTTCAGACATGATGTCTTTTAAGAAGACACTTGTAATTATTGTCACCAATAATTAACAGCTGAGAGTCATTATTGTGACTAACTTTTGGTACCTTCTTGGCTATGGAGGACTTAGGAACCCATTTAGGGTTGGTTTTAGCATGAGAAGATTTCTCTTTCATATCACTAGGATTAGTGTCCTTTTGAATATTTTGTGAATCACCATTTCTCCAATTTGGAATATCAGATCTTGTTTTTGCATTTAAAAGGTCATATCTCTTTCTATAATTTGGTATTTCATGAAATGACTTTGTCGAGTGATATGCAAAATTTTAAATATCATTATAATAATTCTTTTGCCTAAACTTAGGACAATACTGATCTGAGTTCTTTTGAGGAGATAACTTAGCCAATTCGTTTTATACAATAGAAAGTGCATCTTGCATCTTACGAACTTTGCATCCCCATTGCAAGTGTCCTTTATTACCACAATAATAACATGCTTAGTATAAATATACGAAATATGAGTTTTAGTGTTACCTTTTTGTGGATCCTCTTGCATTGGACCTCGACGAGTTTTCTTCTTCTTCTTATCATTGTTCAACGTTGTTCCTTTATTAGCAGAACTGGTCTCTTTGATTGTTGCTGGTTGAACACAATTCTTAGGCTTGACTGGCTTTACTTCTTTACGAGAAATAGTATCACTTTTGTCATCAGTGGAAGCCTCTGGTTGATAAGAATTAGTAGCTTTAACAAATTTTACCTCTTTGTTAATATTTGAAGCATCTATTCCCTTATAGCCCAACCCTCGTGTATCACGATGATTTCTACTTGCTTGTAACATTGAGGTTAACTTGTTTGAGCTTTCATTAGATTTTTTCAGTTCCAAATTTTCTTCTTCCAACGTCTTGATTTTATCAAGAGCACCGGCTAGATCATCCTTAAGGTGTTTTTCTCGTGAAATATATACACCTTTTTTATCTTCAAAAATCTTTTGTTGAGAGTTAATCCTTGCATCAGATTCAACAAGTTTTTCTTCAAAACCCTGAATTTGTTGAGAAGTATCTTCCCTAAACTTCTTGGGATTTTGATACGTCCTTTCACAATCAATTTTAATTGCTTTAAAAACATCCTGATTTTATTCAATTACCTTTTTGTAAATAAGCAATTGTTGTGAGTATTCTTCTTTCAGCAAGTTATGCTCTTCATTGAGATTTTCAAACTTTAAATTTAAATCTCGTTCTCTTTCAAGTGCTGAAAGAATATCATTAGAACAAATAAGAAATTGTTTGTTCCATTCCTTTGTTCAGAAGTTTTTACACTTGATCTTTCATCAGAAATCTCCAGTATAGAACTCAAAGATATGTCGTTATCAAAAAGAGATTTTTCGGAGTCTGAATCATTAATTGCGAATACAGGGCTTAACTTAATCTCCTCTAGAGAACCTTCAGACTTATTTTCAGAAGAGCAAGTAGAACTTGATGAAGAAGCTCCTTTTAAGCATTTCTTAAAGTCAAAACTTTGAACGTCTTACGATACGTTAAATGAGTCTTTCTTTAGTTTTCGCTCTCGCTTAACTCTACTTTGACTCATATCTTATAGGTTGGATCGCATTAAACAGAGATTGTTAGATCTTTTCGTGTTTTCCTGCTCTGATACCAATTGAAAAGGCGAGGGTACCCCAAATATACCTCAAGCTATAACTTTTCCTTCCTATAAGTCCTTTCCACGAAAGTGATTGTCTATAGACTGAGTCGAGACAACATAACAAATCGTTTCACACTTTGTGTGATCGTCTATGGATACGAGATCGAGACAATACAACAACAAAGTGTGTTTACTTGATACAAAGGTTTAGACTTAACCAAACTCAATAGGATTAACATTTATGCAATTTACAGTAATTATAATAAAACAATTATAATGCGGAAATATAAAGTAAATGACAAAGCAAGATTTTGTTAACGAGGAAAACTGCAAATGCAGAAAAACCCCGGGACCTAGTCCAGAATTGAATACTCTCAGGATTAAGCCACTATACAAAATAAGACAACTTCGTATAGTTGAGACCAAGCAACTAAACCTATAGCTCACCTAGTTCCGTCTGTATTCCCATGCCTCCAACCTATAACCAAGTCACGTACTTAGACCAATTCCTTTGGTTCGTATTCCAAACAGTAAAGGAACAACAAATCTGTTTGGTATCAACTCTTTTCAACCAAGTGATATGAGTTGCGCAAACGTTCCCTTGTTTATCTTAGCATAAACTCCTTTGCCAGGTTCCAAGATCTATCTTATGTTCAAATGCCCAAAAGCAATTATTAAGATTAAGCCAACAACACTCTTCAACCAAGTGATATGTATTGATGTCGATCTTCTTTAATTAATCAATCCAATCTACCACAAGGATAAACTGAGTATTAATTGGATCCTCTTTTTCCCAAACAAGTATTGTTCACACCAAAGATTATAAAAACACCAAGTAAGAAATATTTAATATCTTCTTTGTTTTCAAATATTCTTAGATTTTCAATAAACACCTGCACACAATCACTTGAATCTCTTGTGATCAATCACACATAGAACGGAGTCTGTTAACAATGGATTATCACAAGATCTTCTTTAGATATAACAACAGTCTAAAGATCCATGTCAAAACCTTGAGCTAGTTTGAGTGAATCTTATATCAGAAGAGAAGATTCTCAAGCATAAACAAACTAGGTGCAATCAAGATTCAACCACCGTTAGTCAATCAAATCAATACAAAAACTAAAGATAAATCGCAATATCTAGTTTCCCACCAACGGGTCGCGCTAGAGCTTCTCAATTCAAAAGAAGATTTTAAATTGAGCGGTCGTAAGAGATTTCACCTAATTAGATTACTCTCCTCTCCAATAAGCGGCTTCACCAGTAATAAAGACAAAAGAGTAAGTCTAGGTTACGCATGATTAGTTTGCTAGAAATGCAAACTCAAAGAATTTATAGACAAGGAAGATTGGACACCAAGGAATTTCCAAAACCGAAAATATTCTCATGATTAGTTTTCATAATTCCTGTGAATGCACTGTCCAAAAATAATGATCTAACTCTCCTTGGAAAATATTTAATTAGCAAATGCACATTACTAATTCTTATTTTCCATATATAATTAAAAAGATTCTTAACTTATTTAAATTCGATCTTGGGATTTACTTCCTTCTTAGCCGTTAAGGAATATCTTTGAACAAAATAGAATAAGCATTAATGCACCGTGTTCAAAGAGTAACGACATCTTACTCTTTTAAGTCTTTACCATGCTTGCTCACTTGAAACCGATTTACCACACTTCCAAACAAGTTTAGAATTGGCTCATCTGACTTTCAAGAACTATGTGATTGATCAAGTTCCACTCAATCACAACTCATGGGTTCGGTTCCTCCTTCCCAAAAACTCATTGGTATCTAACTTGTATGCACTGCACATGTCCATAGGATCGGTTCCTCCTTCCCAAAAACTTATTGCACATGTTCATAGGATCGGTTCCCCTTTCTTCCATAAACCTTAATGCACCTCATACAAGGATCGGTTCCCCTTGTGATGCACTGTACCTCTTACTAGGATCGGTTCCCCTCTTCCCAGTAATAAGTTCAGACATACACAACCCGATAATACCCCAGGTGATTACTTAATATAGGTTTCACTAATAAAAGTCATACCAATACATAAGTCAGGCCTCATGTGAATAGTTTTACCAAGAATACAAACAAGTCATGAGCGGTTATACTAATCACACATATTGGTCGTTCATAAGATATGCAATGAAGAACAGTCCCAATAACGCCTGGCGATTTCCTTTTCGGTTCACAACACATATCATGAACTTACTTCCTTAGAACACATGTAAACATTGTTCCCTAGGATGAAATCCTCACCTCATACCCATAAATAATCACAATAGCATTCATATGATTATGTCGATGTCTTATATACAAAGTTTTATGGTTAAGCAAGAAACTTCATATTGTATTCCTTAATACTATGTCTATCTAGAGTGTTCATGCTTCACAGTTTTATGTTTTCAATATGCACGACTTGAAAGATACGTTAGGGAATGAAACAATTCAAGTTAAATATCACTAACCTCAAGTGGAAGGATGATGTTGTCGTTGTATCTCCGCACTTATTCAAGTCTTCGCAATACTTGTAATGTCTCACCCTAATACTTTTAAGCTCACCTATATGAAGTTGACTCTAGTACATTTAAATCAAGCGTCTCTTAAATGAGTTTTGCTTCACTAAAATATGACAACCAAACTTGACATGCCAACATACGCTTGGTGGGTTCAACCGAGCAATGCTCTAACATCAACAACTTGTTGCTTCTTAGATGACCAAGAGAAAAAACCAGTTCTAAACTGAAATCCATAACATGATGTACTCTTTCTTCCTTCTGTATCTCCAGCCCAATCACTATCTGTAAAACCAACTAACTTTGGATCTTCTGAAACATTATAAAGAATTCCCAAGCTAGTTACACCTCTAACATATCTCATAATATGTTTTGCAGCATGTAAATGAGATTGTCTAGGTTCTTCCATAAACCTACTAACTAATCCAACTGTATACATGATATCAGGTCTTGTAGCAGTCAAATATCTCAAACATCCAATAAGACCTTTAAAGTCTGTTGAATTCACAAGTTCTCCTGACCCTTCTTTTGTCAACTTCAATCTCTCTTCTACAGGTGTTAAGATTGGATTGCAATTATCCATCTTAAAACACTTCAAAATTCCTTCTTCATATCTTTGTTGATTAATAAAAATTCCTTTCTCAGATTGTTGCACTTCAATTCCAAGAAAGTATGACATCAAACCAAGATCTGTCATCTCAAACTCCTTCACCATATCCTCCTTGAATTCTTTGATCATCTCAGAACCATTTCCTGTAAAAATAAGATCATCTACATACAAACACACTATAATATGTTTACCAAGAGTATCAACTTTCAAATATAGAGTATGCTCATGTGGACATCTTGTAAACCCCTTCTCAATGAAATAATAATTTATTCTTATGTACCAAGCTCTTGGTGCTTGTTTCAAACCATATAAATCTTTGTTTACCATGTATACTTCATTCTCCTTTCCTTCCATAACATAACCAGCTGGTTTCTCAACATAAACTTCTTCTTCCAATACTCCATTCAAGAATGCTGACTTCACATCCATATGAAAAATCTTCCATTGATTTTGTGCATCCAAAGCAATAATCATCCTTACTGTATCAAGTCTTGCAACTGGTGCAAAAACTTCTGAATAATCAACTCCTTGTCTTTGTTTATATCCCTTAGCAACTAATCTTGCTTTCAGTCTTTCAATCTCTCCATTTAACTTGTATTTTGTTTTGTAAACCCACTTAACTCCAATAGGCTTCTTTCCTGGTGGCAGTGTTGTCATGAAAGAAGCTAATTCTTTATTCCTACTTGTATTTTGTTTATATCCCAAGTGTTATTCTTCTCAATTGACTCCAATTCTTCATTCATTGCTTATATCCAACTTTGTTCTTTAGATGCTTCTTCATAAGCTACAGGATCACAATCTCCAAACAATGCAAAGTTCACCACATCATCATCATCTTCATCATCTTTTGTTAAAATATAATCATTCAACCTAGCAGGTATGACATATTTTCTTCTTGGTCTTGTAGTTTCTTGTTGTTGCACTGCTTCTGTTCTTGCTTCTTCATGTTGTTCTTCCATATTATCTTGAGCTTGCACTTCTTCCTCAACTAAAATTGGAATTTTTCTGACAGCAGCAGGTGGATCAATATTTCTAGTTGATCCAATATTGTATGGATCAATAATATTCCTTGTTGATCCATTGTTATGAGGATCAACATTTGTTGTTGATCAATTATTCCAGTTCCATTTTGAATCTTCATCAAAGATCACATCTCTACTTGTAAACACTTTTCCTGCTTCTGGGTTGTATAATTTATATCCTTTGGTTACTAAACTGTAACCAACAAGGATGCACTTCTCACTCTTTTCATCCAATTTCTTTCTTAGTTGTTTGGGTGCATGTGCATATGCAATACACCCAAAAATTCTCATATGTCTTACGCTTGGTCTTACACCTCTGCAAGCTTCTTCTGGTGTTATGTTGTTCAAACTATTTGTGACGTAGCGGAAGCGTATGTTTTGGATCAAAGATCCGATAAAAGATAAAAACTAGTGTGAGATCAATATATTCACAAAAGTGATGAGAAAATAAAGATAATAAAAATAAAAGATAAATTTGATATTAATCAAATAATAATAATGGTTGTAGAATTGTGTATCTCTACCATGCCTATACGTTCTTATATAGGCTTCAAGGATTCTAAATATAATTAGGATTAGAAAAGGAAATCACACAAAACTAGGAAACACGCTAGAACTAGGAAAGAAATCCAAAATAAAGAAATAGACTAAAGCTAGTAAAAGGAAATCCTTATAATAGGAACTAGTGAGTAGGATGTCCTACATCAGGCCCCCTTCTTGAAAAGAACTCGACCACGAGTTCACTGTAGGGAGACAAACGTCCTTTCCAGGGTCATATGGTCGGAAACGACGGCGAAGATTGTCATCGATCAAATTCCTCAGGTTCAATAGGAAATGGAAAACACCGTCGACGCCGGGATCATAAGGTCGAAATCGTCGACTAAGATCATTAGATATCAAATACTTTGAGTTTTATAACAAAATAAACACCGTCGCCGCCAGGGTCATAAGGTTGAAAATGATGACGGAGATATTCTATTATATCCACCGTAGTAGAAGCTTTTATAAACACTTTTAGGAAGACACTGGTATACTCCAAGATGCTAGCAATAAAATTGCATGTATAACAAAAACTTTTAATAGCCCATTTCTGAACACTCACCCCAATATCACTTACTCGCGGAACAACTTTTTCCTGTTCAGAAATATTCGTGGTGTCTCTATGGGATACCATCACATAATCCCCACTTCTACCATGTTGGGTGTTCCCGGTTTTGAGAATATACTTTGTATTTTCTGATTCCAAATTATGGTCTATAGTGCAATCTTTGGCCATGCAATTAGGAAAACCATATTTAAAACAACTTCTCCCTTCAACAGTTTGATGTTTTTCACATTTGTAGTCAAACTTATTAATTCTTTCAACGAACTCCACATGTGTTGTCCGATCATCAATCAAAACATTGCTTCTCCTGCTATGGGCTTGTTCACATGCCTTATTAGTTTTAGTTCTGACGAAAACATAAGATAAGATTTCTCTAGTTTTAAAATCACGGATTACCTCAGTCGATACTGCAGTTCCGAAATGTAAAAATATTGTATGCATATCTTTATTTTCCATGACCGGATCCCTCTTATAAACGAGTAGCTCATTTGCCCGTGGTTTCATGTTATCACTAGGAATATTATCGACACTTTCAAAAGCCACAATACTGGAATAGGTCCCCTTTTGTCGAACGACCTCTTCAAGCTCTCCTGTCAACCGCCTCTTGCAGTGCCAAGAATGAGAACACCGTGAAGGATAATCCAGCTCTGTGACTGCCATACAATATGGATGAAACAATCTATGTCTGTCTTGACATAAGAACAGTGCCTTAAAACTCTCCTGGATGCAAAACAAGGCATTCAACCTTGCGATTATTGTTCTAAAGAGCTCAATTGTCAGACAACGTGCAGCTGCACCCCTGGGCAGTAAACCCATAACAATCTCTTCAGTAATAACCTGAACTTCAGATGCATCTTGAATTTGCATAGTTGTAAGTTGTTGAAAAACAACATGTAGAAGGTATGTCATCAAGGAATGCATTGAGAATGGTAGTTTCCAAAGCAACTGACCTGCTTCATCTATCGGATGGCTCTTAAGAGCAGCTACTTTGATTGGTTGGAAGTCAATCATTGCATCGGTAACATGCAGATCATGCATCTGATTAGCGAACGTTTCCTGGTCATGTCTTCCTGCTAGTAGATGAGCACTAATATAGGAAGAAAATCTCATTACAGTCCCCAGCCAATATGGACTACCAGACTGCACAATAACGGCATGTGGGTGCTCTATGGAAACAACAGCTCTAGCTGTCATTGTAAACTTCTCTGGTATTTTTCCAGGGCTTATAAAATACATGCCATCACCTAATCCTTTGAATCTCTCCATATGGAAATTAACATTTCCGCTGTGTGCATTTTCCGTTAACAGATTGCCTGTATCTTCCTCATTTTGAGCGAAGACTTCTGCCGTAATTGTTGCTGTATGGAATGGAATAGTATCTCCACTTCTTTTTCTTCTTTTACACCGCAAAAGTACAACTAGCCAAGGAGGCTTTCTAGGAATCTCATGAACACCATGAGGATTTGATAAAGCGTCGTCACATTTGTTAAATGAAGCTTCATAGTTACTGATCCAGTTTGAATAATTCAACCGCGAACTTGAATTCGAGTCAGTAATCGAGTGCAAGTATCCATCTGCAAGGAGTTTTACTTGTATAAGCTTGTTCATAGAATCGAAAAATATCGAATCCTTACTCACGCAGATAGTTAAAATTTCCGAGAAGCACGAATAATCAGAAACATGCTTCTTAAGAACACCAAAATCCGTTGTTGGAGGAGGAGCACCGTCAGTGAAATTGTTATCATCTTCTGTTTGAAACCCTTTCTTAATTTTCTTTCTCCTGATCAAGTTGTTATCCTCTAGCTCTTTCCTAATTAATTTTCTTCTCGTATTGTCGATGCCTAGAAATTCAACATCATCACCTAAATCTTTGGGAAGTGAAGTGTAAATCTCTAGTACCCTTGCCGAAATATCATGGGAGACCCATGGATAGTAGTGAGAACGAGATTGCTTAATGAAAGATCTCAACACCTCTATCCTAGTAGGAAAATTCCTTCGTATCAGTAGGTGTTTCTGCGATTTTCTGCATATATTAACATGTTGATCTCTCGAAGTAAGTGTGCCTGACTCTTGTTCCACAGCTATGGAAACCTGCGAAATCATCTTGGAGATATACTTTTGTTTTGGAATCAGTTCAAGTGATTCATTTAGAGGAACATGTCCGCCATCTTTTGACGGACTCGCCTTCAAGTCTAGTAAGTATTGCGAGCGCCCATCCCAGCGAACAATATACTTTGACTGTTTCTGTATCTTCAGTTGCTTATACCATAAAATAGGAAAATCCATCAACTTGACATAACTACTGATGTCATTGAAGTTTGGCTTTGGAATTACTAGATCAACGGAAGTACGAGAAACATCAGCAATCTCAAGACATGGTGGAAGTGGATTCTTATAGGAAGTATCAGATTTTTCTTGAGGAACAGTAAGATCAAGTGATTGTGGGTGCTTGATTTCATCAACACTAGGGTCCTCCTCATTGTCGTTGTTTTATTCTTCTTTATTTAAGATAGGCTCTTGGGATTCCAGCGCTGGTGTAGGATCTTCAACATATATTTTCTCTCGGAAACTGGCAAGTATCTCATGGAATTCTTTCAAAAAATTTGACTTTTCTTTTTTTGTCCAACGTTGTAATGGTGTTGGTTCCTGTAATCCCATTAAGCAATGTATTTTGTTCCCTTGATGAAAATCAAAACTGTGCAAATTTTCATTATACACAACACCTAAACTCGATAGCCAGGGTTCGCCCAACAACACATGACAATTATTCATAGAATACAGTTCACAATAAGAAAAACTGAAATAATTACCTCCGTCGAAGCTAAAATCAAGAAAACCGCCAAATAAATCCCATTCACCACAATTCCTTTCACTGAAGTAATTTGTTGCTCCAATAGATATATAGTTTTTCGGGCTTGATGGATCAATA
The DNA here is from genome assembly GCA_023529315.1 of Papaver bracteatum. Classification (NCBI taxonomy): domain Eukaryota; kingdom Viridiplantae; phylum Streptophyta; class Magnoliopsida; order Ranunculales; family Papaveraceae; genus Papaver; species Papaver bracteatum. The sequence goes on from JAJJWX010001260.1 coordinate 519,769, forward strand.
ATAAAGTCAGTGATCATTCCATCTACACTGAATCTAGTACGAAATTCCTTTTCCATAACGAAGAAATTGAAAGTCAAGGCACTCAATGGAGGCACTTAACCGTGGATAGAACACAAAGTAAAGATACTCAAAAGAGAATCTCAACCGTGGCTCTGATGCCACTTGACGTAGCGGAAGCGTATGTTTTGGATCAAAGATCCGATAAAAGATAAAAACTAGTGTGAGATCAATAGATTCACAAAAGTGATGAGAAAATAAAGATAATAAAAATAAAAGATAAATTTGATATTAATCAAATAATAATAATGGTTGTAGAATTGTGTATCTCTACCATGCCTATACGTTCTTATATAGGCTTCAAGGATTCTAAATATAATTAGGATTAGAAAAGGAAATCACTCAAAACTAGGAAACACGCTAGAACTAGGAAAGAAATCCAAAATAAAGAAATAGACTAAATCTAGTAAAAGGAAATCCTTATAATAGGAACTAGTGAGTAGGATGTCCTACATCAATTTGTAAGATATATGTTGAGTAAATACACAGTTGTTCCAACTGCATAACCCCAAAAACTTTTGGGTAAATCTTTTGTTCTTCTTATTGTTCTTGCCTTCTCCATTATTGTTCTATTCTTCCTTTCTGCAACTCCATTCTGTTGTGGTGTATATCTTGCAGTTAATTGATATTGAGTGCCATGCGCTTCCATAAACTTGTCAACAATAATATATTTTTTGCCTCTATCAGTTCTCAAAATCTTGATAGGCTTGCCAATTTGTTTCTCAGCATAAGCTTTGAAACTTCTAAAAGCTTGAAATGCATCACTCTTTTGTCTAAGTAAATAAACCCATGCTTTTCTACTAAAATCATCAATGAAAGTTATAAAATAATTATTTCCTTCATGTGAAATTACTTCAATAGGACCACACAGATCACTATGAACAATCTCCAATTGTTGATCAACTCTTCTGGCTTTGTTGACTGGGAATGGATCTTTGTGCTTCTTGCCAAAGATGCAATTTTCACATCTTGATTCTGGGAGTTCAATGAAAGGTAATCCTAACACCATATCCTTCTTTGCTAAAGTTTGCAAACTATTAAAGTTCACATGTCCCATTCTCTTATGCCATAACCAAGAGTCATTATGCATACTGGTACTATAACAAGTTTCCTTCTGATGTTGAATATTCAAAGGAAATAATCTATTCTTTGTCATCTGAACTTTAGATATCAACCTTCTTCTTCTATCTCTGATGAAGCACAAACCATTGTAAATATTCATAGAATATCCTCTTTCAGATAGCTGACCCATACTCAGTAAGTTTTGATGTAAACCTGGAACATAAAATACATCCATGATGTATGATTTAGAACCATTCTTAAGAAGAATTCCAATTCTTCCTTTTCCCATAACTTGAATTATAGAACTGTTGCCAAAATATACTGTTGATCTGACAGACTCATCAAGTTTATCAAATAAATATTTTCTTAGACACATATGGTTACTGCAACTTGTATCTAAATACCACTTAAGTTGTGGTTATTCTTCTGCTGTATGACATGCTAGTAGCATGTTTTCAGTCTTCTTCTCTTCTACTTCTTCTTCTTAACTTTCAACAATATTAGCTTTGAAATTTGATTTGTAATTATTTTTAGTAGTCTTTCTAGGTTGAGGACACTTTGGAGCAAAGTGCCCAAAATCTCCACAATTGTAACAATGAACTTTTGATCTATCAATTGGTTTTCTTCATTGATACCTTCTAGTATTAGATCTCCCTCCATTGTTATATCTTCTTTGAAAATTTCCAGCATTAGGTTTTCCTTGATTGTTTCTCCAGCTAACTTGAATCTGAAGTGCTTCTTCAACTTGTTTTGCAGCAGTTGTTTTCTCTAGTAATCTTTGTTCATAAGCTTGTAATGAACCTAATAACTCATTAAGAGTCATAGTTGCAGCAGTGTAACATTCCTCTATAGCAGTTACTTTTGCTTCAGACTTCTCAGGTAAGCTTCTTAAAAAAAAAATCAACAACTGATGAATCTTCAACAATACCACCATTAGCCTTCATCTCATTGACAATATTCAGTGTCTTTGAGAAAAACTCTGAAATTGTTTCAGTTGTCTCCATCTGCAATAATTCATATTTTCTTTTCAAGGTTTGTACTCTAACCTTCTTAACCTTGTCAAATCCTGTGTAGTAGCTTATCAAACCATCCCATGCTGCTTTAGCTTGCTTAATATAGATAAATCTGTCCATGAAAGATTCATGAACACCTTGATGAAGAATATAGGTTGCTTTAGAATTCTTCTTTCTGTTTTCAGTTAACTGAGTTACCGCAGCTCCTTCAACTTCAGCTCCTTCTGCTGGTTCTGCATAACCATCTTTTACAATATCCCATACCTCTTGGTATGTGAAAATATTCTCCATCTGCAACCTCCAGTGTTCAAAGTTTTTACCGTCAAACATAGGTACCTTAATTGAACTTAAACTCGTCATATTTCTTAACTCAACAACTCATACCCACAACCCTAGAATCTGATACCAGATGTAAAAAATCTGATATCAAAGACTTAATGAAAAACACACAGAACTAAACTCAAATAAACTTCTCTTAAATTAATGTAATTCGACTCATGGCTCAACAACCTATTTATATGAGTAACAAACTTGACTCTCAAGAAAAATGACTTTCCTAACATAATCAAACTCTAACAAACACTACAGGAAAAATATACATCTACAACTGGAGATTTACAACGCTTCGCTAAGTATTGTAGAAAGTCCTATGTTTTACAACTGGTTTCAAAGGAAGAGTTGTCGTATATCATCACTGCCAACACTTAGGAAACAAGGGGTTGCGCTAGGAAAACAAACGACAACTCCTTAAGCAAAACAGTTGTGACAACATTTAGCTATAACAACGTTGTTCCATATATGTAGTAACTTGACCTATCACAATACTCACAAGTGTTGTTGAAGAACACAAAAATATGATAATGAAAAATATGTTAGAGGGGAAATTCGAACATGAACCTACTACATGGAAGTCTAGCTCATCAACCACCCTTTCAGTTCACAAGTTTTGATTTTTTTTTCTTTTTTTTTTAAATAGAAACCTACAACAACACTTATAAGTGTTGTTGAAGTACACAAAAATATGATAATGAAAAATATGTTAGAGGGGGAGAGTCGAACATAAACGTACTGCATGGAAGTCTAACTCATCAACCACCCTTTCAGTTCACAAGTTTTGATTTTTTTTTCTTTTTTTAAATAGAAAGCTACAACAACACTTATAAGTGTTGTTGAAGTAAAAATATATAATGTTGGAAAAAATAAGGTTGGGGGATTCGATCCTGAGCCTCAAGCGTGGAAGTCTACACCACTAACCATCCTAAACTATAACATGTTCTGTTAAGTTTGTGGTTCTTTAATACATTAATTATACACTAACTTTATGACAACCCTTCATAAGTGTTGTAAAACAAAATATAATGCTCAAGTGACTGAGCCGCAAACATCGCGAATCCTTCTATGAAAATTATTTATTTCCAATTAGGGTAGTCTGGTCATTTTCACAGTCTCCATAATGTTTATTTCACTTATTTCCATCAAGGGTAATATGGTCATTTTCACATTCTGAAATTATTACTTTACCTATTTCCGATGAGGGTAGTCTTGTCATTTTTCACAGTCTCCATAATATTTATTGGACTTATTTACATTAGGGTAATATGGTCATTTTCATATTTTATAATATTTACTTTACTTATTTCCAATAAGGGTAGTCTGGTCATTTTCATAGTCTCCATAATATTTATTGCACTTATTTCCATCAAGGCTAATATGGTCATTTTCAAAGTCTGTAATATTTATATTACTTATTTCTGATAACGGTAGTCTGGACATTATTAAAGTTTCGATAATATTTATTGCACTTATTTTCACTAAGGATAATATGGTCATTTTCATAGTCTCTAATATTTTCTTTATTTATTTCCGATAAGGGTAGTCTGGTCATTTTCACAATCTCCATAATATTTATTGCACTTATTTCCATTAAGGGTAATATCGTTATTTTTCACATTCTGTAATATTTACTTTACTTATTTCCGATAAGGTAGTCTTGTCATTTTTCACAGTCACCATAATATTTATTGCACTTATTTCCATTAAGAGTAATATGGTAATTTTCACATTTTGTAATATTTACTTTACCTATTTACAATAAGGGTAGTCTGGTCATTTTCACGGTCTCCAAAATATTTATTGCACTTATTTCCATCAAGGGGAATATGGTCATTTTCAAAGTCTGTAATATTTACATTATTTAATTTTGATAAGGGTAGTCTGGTCATTATTAAAGTTTCGATAATATTTATTGCATTTATTTTCACAAAGGGTAATATGGTTATTTTCACAGTCTGTAATATTTTCTTTACTTATTTCGGATAAGGGTAGTCTGTCATTTTCACAGTCTCCATAATATTTATTCAACTTATTTCCATTAAGGGTAATATTTTCATTTTCACATTCTGTAATATTTACTTGACATATTTCCGATATGGGTAGTCTGGGCATTTCTCACAGTCTCCATAATATTTATTGCACTTATTTCCATTAACGGTAATATGGTCATTTTCACATTCTGTAATAATTACTTTACCTATTCCTGATAAGGGTAGTGGCCATTTTTCACAGTCTCCATAATATTTATTGCACTTATTTTCACTAAGGGTAATATGGTCATTTTCATAGTCTGTAATATTTTCTTTACTTATTTCCATTAAGGGCAATATCGTCATTTTCACATTTTGTAATATTTACTTTACCTATTTCCAATAAGGGTAGTCTAGTCATTTTCACAGTCTCCATAATATTTATTGCACCAAATCTGATGAATTTCATTTTCGGTTCACCCGAATGAGAAACTTAGGTCCAACTCTAGTAATCTTTGAACCGGTGATGTTCAAATCTGATAAATTTCATATTCAGTTCATCCGAATGAAAAACTCATGTCGAACTTTAGTAATCTTTGAACCCGTGATGTTCAAATCTGATAAATTTCATTTTCAGTTCACCCGAATGAGAAACTCAGGTCAAACTCTAGTAATATTTGAACCTCTGATGTTCAAATCTAATAAATTTCATTTTCAGTTCATCCGAATTTGAAACTCATGTCCAACTCTAGTAATCTTTGAACCTGTGATGTTCAAATATGATAAATTTCATTTTCAGTTCATCCGAATGAGAAACTCATGTCGAAATCGGTTATTGTAGTCAACTCCCGGTTAGGTTTCGATCTCAGAATCTGGTATGCATACAATATGCAGAAATAGGGTTTCTTTAAGGTTTCGTAGAATATTCTGAAGGAATCTTACTTGTAAATGGATGGGTTCGTCGTTCTTACCAAGTTTCTGACTTATAGTAGTCCACTTCCGACCAGGTTTCGATCTCGGAGCTTGATATGCATACAATATGTAGAAAGAGGGTTTGTTTGAGGTTTCGTAGAATATTCCAAAGTAATCTTACATGTAAATGGATGAATTCGTCATTCTTACCAAGTTTCTGACTTATAGTAATCAACTAGCGGCCAGGTTTCGATCTCTGAGCCTGGTATGCATACAATATGCAGAAATATGTTTTTTTTAAGGTTTCGTAGAATATTTCGAAATAATCTTACCTGTAAATAGATGGTTTCTTCATTCTTACCAAGTTTCTGACTTATAGTAGTCAACTCGCGGCCAGGTTTCGATCTTTGAGCCTGGTATGCATACAATATGCAAAAATAGGTTTGTTTGAGGTTTCGTAGAATATTCCACAGGAATCTTACCTGTAAATTGATAGATTCGTCATTCTTACCAAGTTTCTGACTTATAGTAGTCAACTCACGGCCAGGTTTCGATCTCTGAGCATGGTATGCATAGAATATGCATAAATAAGGTTTGTTTAATGTTTCGTAGAATATACCGAAAGAATCTTATCTGTAAATAGATGGATTCGTTTTTTTTACCCAGCTTTTGACTTAGAGTAGTCAACTTCGAAATGTGATGTTCAAATCTGATAAATTTCATCTTCAGTTGATCCAAATTTGAAACTCATGTCCAACTCTAGTCATTTTCGAACCTGTGATGTTCAAATCTGATAAATTTCATCTTTAGTTCATCCGAATTTGAAACTCAGGTCCAACTCTAGTAATCTTTGAACTCGTGATGTTCAAATCTGATAATTTTCATCTTCAGTTCATCCGAATTTGAAACTCAGGTCCAACTCTAGTAATCTTCGAAATCGTGATGTTCAAATCTGATAAGTTTCATCTTTAGTTCATCCAAATGAGAAAATCAGGTCCAACTCTAGTAATCTTCTAACCTGTGATGTTCAAATCTGATAAATTTCATCTTCAGTTCACCCGAATGAGAAACTCGATCAGGTCCAACTCTAGTAATCTTTGAACCCGTGATGTTCAAATCTTATATATTGTATCTTTAGTTCATTCGAATGAGAAACTCAGGTCCAACTCTAGTAATCTTCTAACCTGTGATGTTCAAATCTGATAAATTTCATCTTCACTTCATCCGAATGAGAAACTCAAGTCCAACTTTAGTAATCTTTGGACCTGTGATGTTCAAATCTGATAGATTTCATCTTCAGTTCATCCGATGGACCAAGGTCACATTCTAGTAATCTTTGAATACAATATGCCAAAATGAGGTTTGTTTAATCTTTGAATACTCCTGGCTAGGATTCGACCTCAGAGCCAGGTGATGCATACAATACGCCAAAATGGGGTTTGTTTAATGTTTCGGGGAATATTTCGGAGGAATCTTACATGTAAATGGATGGATTCGTCGTTCTTACCAAGATTCTGACTTAGAGTAGTCAACTCGCGACCAGGTTTCGATCTCGGAGATTGGTATGCATTAAATATGAAGAAATAGGGTTTGTTTAAGGTTTTGTAGAATATTCCGAAGGAATCTTACCTGTAAATGGATGGATTCTTCGTTCTTACCAAGTTTATGACTTATAATAGTCCACTTTTGGCCAGGTTTCGACCTCGGAGGCAGGGTATGCATACAATATGTCAGGATATGACTTGTTTAAGGTTTCATAAAATATTAAAAAAGGAATCTTACCTGTAAATGGATGGATTCATCGTTCTTACCAAGTTTCCGGCTTATAATGATCCACTCAGGGCCAGGTTTCAATCTCGGAGTTAGGATATGCATACATTATGCAAAAATAAGGTTTGTTTAAAGTTTCGAGGAATATTCCGAAGGAATCTTACCCGTAAATGGTTGGATTCATCGTTTTTGTGAACTTTCAGACTTCTTGGTTCATAGTTTATAAGTCGTTATACCGAACTTGAAGTTTGAATCGACACCAAGCTTAATATTCATCATTTTGATGATGTATCATGCTAAGTTTGAAGTCAGAAGCCTCTCATAGCTTCATCGTTCTGACGAAGTTTCCGACTTTAAAAGGGTTTGTTTAAGGTTTTTCTTTCTCGAAGTCGCCATAAAAGGGTTTGTTTAAGGTTTTTTGAGAATATTCTGAAGGAATATTACCTATGAATGGTTGGATTCATCGTTCTTTCGAAGTTTCCGACTTATAGTAGTCCAGTTTGAGCCAGGTTTCGAGATCAGAGCCAGGTTAACTCTCGAAGTTGCCAAAAAAGGATATGTTTAAGGTTTCGTGGAATATTCCGATTGAATATTACATATGAATCGATGGATTCATCATTCTTTTGAAGTTTTCGGCCCAAAGTAGTTAACTCAGGACCAGGTTTCAATCTCAAATCCAGGTTAAGTATTGATGTTTCCAAAAAATAATATGTTTAATGTTTAGAATAATATATCGATAGAAGTGACATATTAGCTCCATATTTATGAGTTTCAATGATATATCCTGCTAAGTTTGGAGTTAAAAACCACTTAGGAAACTGAGAGCTCATGGTTCGTATGCCGTTGATCCACACTTTAAGCTAGAAGTGACACATAAGCTCCATCTTTACGAAGTTCGAATGGAAATTGAGATTCATATTTATCGATTTTGATGATGTATCATGCTAAGTATGAAATCAGAACTCTCCCGTAGCTTCGTACTTCATAGTTTGTATGCCATTATACCGCATTTTATGTTCGAACCCGAAGGACAAAGAGAAAGCACAAAAAAATACACCAATTATCGAATTCTCTTCTTAATTTTCATCTTCATTCTTATACATTTTTTGGATATTTTTATATCAGAATGTCGATAACAATGTCCTAAATTTACTAACATTTTTTTTGGATTTTTTTTTTCATGTCGAAGGTTGATAATAAACCGAATACATGAGTTCGTATTAACACAAAGAGAAACACAAATGCTTCAATCCGTATGAGCACCGCAAATAGAATCTCAACCGTTAGATTTTTTTTCTCAAAAGAAATCTTGTCCATCCATCATTTTCATTCGGATTCACTTTTTTTTCTTTTTCGAAGCATTTTTTACTCGCTCATTTTCTTCTTCTTCTTTCTTCTTCTTCTTTCTTCTCTATTCTTCCTCTCCTTATCTATCTGCGATCTCAATTCATCAGAATTGAGTCTATTCCATGTGAATCTCCTGTAAACCTCGTTATCTTGTTTGAGTGAAGATGAAGGTGATGATACTAAAGTTATCTAATCATAGGAAGAACATGAAAGGGTAAGTTAAATTTAGGGTTTCAAATTGATTGATTTTTCTTTTTCAAATCAGTTTTGATCGATTATAGAATGGGTTTTCTATTAATTGAAGTGTAAATAGATATATGAAGCTTAATTTTGATTTCATTTAGAATTAGGGTTTTCTGAGTTGAATTGGAATTCGAATTAGGTGATGATTAAGAAGAGATTGAAGATGGGTTTAGTTAATTGATAGTTAGGGTTTGAAATGATGATTCAGAAGTTTAATCGAGGCAAAACAGAAAATCAAAATCAACTGCTTCAATCTAAGAGTCTGGATAAAGGTATAATTATTTTTTCACTAATACATATATGAATTTGGTAATCTCATTTATGCACAGGAACACATGAGTGCCTTCATGAGTGATGTTGATATTTTGTTTGAATTAAGTTAATGTGTGGTTTTTTGTGGTTTTTTTATGCAGATATTGATGTGGGGTTTTGATTTTAACATTGATGTCGTGAATTAAATGGGTTTATATTTGAATTGGTGGTGTTGATGTTGGATTTAAGCTGAAGATGGATACTGTTGGCTGAGATTCAGATGTTGTCAATCCAACATCAAATGCTGTTGATGGTGCTTTGTATTTCAAAGGTCTGGTGTTCTTCCAAATAACCAGAGAGTCAAATGGAGAGGTGATTCTGGTCTTAATGATGGAAAAGCCAGTGGGGTAAGAACAAAAAACTCTCCTTTTCACTCTTTAATTCAGTGGGTTAGGATTTGATTTTGCAATGAAAAACTCAAAACTCAAAAAAAATTCTTGATTTTTGATTTTGTAGGTGAATCTAGTGGGAAGATATCATGATGCAGGAGATAATGTGAAGTTTGGATTACCAATGGCATTCACAGTAACAATGATGTGTTGGAGTATAATTGAATATGGTTCTCAAATGTCTAAGAGTGGTGAATTAGGACATGCCATGGAATTTGTTAAATGGGGTACTGATTATTTCATCAAAGCTCACCCTGAACCCAATGTCTTCTACGGCGAGGTAATTAAATCAAAATCCCAAAAAACCCATATTTTGATTTAATCATAGATCTGTACATTTGAGTTATAAAGTGAAAAATCTTGGTTTCTTGCGTTGATAGGTTGGAGATGGAAACACAGACCATTACTGCTTGCAAAGACATGACTACTGACCGTCAGGCTTACCGGATTGATGCAAGCAGCCCTGGTTCAGACCTTGCCGGTGAAACTGAGGCATATATTAGAATTTCTGGTGCAAGTCTCAGTTGGATGTGTATGGTGCTACTTAACCGAGTTGGTGGTATTCTGGGTGATGCATGAAGTTACAACACAGCTGAGATTATGATATGTTCTATGCAGCAACAATCTTTGAATGGAAGTTCTTGCTTTCTCGATCGAGAACAAAGGCAAAGAAGAACAAGCAGGTGAAGACGGTGATGCTACCTTGTGGTATTCTTTTAGAGAAGTGGCGTCTAGATTGTGTTGATATTGATCGGGATAGGACTGAGAAGTTTGCAGAAACGCTAGAAAAGGGAAGCCAAGTCCAATTTTAGTGATTTTCTGGTGAGTAATTCTTTGTCCTCATATAACTACATAATTATGCCTCTCAATTTTAGTGTTTGCAAAACCAGGTCTTGCATCTTGCTGTATTTAATTATGTTGTTGGACAAGAAGTCAAGAATATATGTTCTCAAATTTTTTCATTAGACTTTGAAATTCTTGCCATGATCTGTTATCTTTTTGCTAGAGTGAAATTTATATTTGATTCCTTTGTTTTAATACATTTAACTTGCATGACTGAAACTCCAGTAATTTGACTTTCCAGAATCTCCCTCTTTATTTTTTATTTGTTTTGTCCTCCTTCTAAATCATTGAGAATATGATTTTTCTTTTAAATCGTTTGACGCTTTTGAATCCAATATTTGATCTGTATGTATCTGGTATTTACTATCATCATTTGACCGTAGGACTATAATCAAGACGGTACTCTTTCATTTTCCGAGTTTGTAGACTTGATCAACGCGTTTGGGAATAAAACGGAAGCTAGAGAGGTTGGAATCTTGTCTCTCTTCCCCTTGATTGCATCTGTTCCACAAGGTCTATTTTGATTGTATATGGTTTATTTTTAATCTTGTACGGCTTACAATTTTAGTGAAACTCTACCACCTCTTAGATATCTGTTTGCATTGATTATTAGAAAGAGGATCTCTTCAAAGCTGCTGACAAAAATGAGGATGGTGTAGTAAGTATAGATGAGTTGGCAGACCTTCTTGCTACTCAACAAGAGAAGTAATGATCTTACTTTGTAGAAAAGTTAATTAACTTCTACTTATAATCTGTTTATCTATCATCTTCAGCAGATTCTTAACATTTTAGGGTGTTCAATGGTGATAACATTGGTATTTAGCAAGCATATTTTAGCAATAAAGATAGTAGATTAGATGGATGCTTTTTCTCTATGTTGGTATTTTAAAGGAAGATTCAGTTAGCAGTTGACGTATTCTAGTTGCATATACTAGAAAGTGGTATTAAACTCGTACATGCTCAGTTCAAGACTTCCATTCTTAAGATCACTGTTGTTATTTTGGTATGAAAAACTGTTTTTTTTTCTTTTATTGTCTCCTTACTAGTACGCAGTTAGTTTTTCTCAGAACAATTACCAGATAAAGTATTTTCGGGGCAAGCTCTGTACAACATGTCAAATATCTCCTATTTCGAGCTTTTAAATGCACTTACCAAATATCTAGCAAGAGTTGGATTTTAAACTTGTACTTAGTATCGTCCAATATTGTTAAACAGAAAATGGTGTAATTTATTTATTAAGTATAAAATAATCTAGCTTTAGGAACTTCATGCTTGTGGTAAATGTGTCTTTTCTGGATGTTATTTTAAGTGTTGACATGGGCAGTTACTAATTGTTGATCTAACATGCTGCAAGGAACCATTGATCAGTAGTTGCCCTGTATGTGGTGACACTCTTGGCAAATCTGATAAACTAAATGATATGATTCATTTGTCATTATGTTTTGACGAGGGGACTGGAAACCAGATTATGACAGGAGGGTTCCTCATTGAAAAACAAGCTTCGTATGTGTGAGTTAATAAATAATATCCAACTCCGTAAATGTTTTTTCCAATTTTTGTTTTTGTCATCTCAAAGTGCGGTGAGTCTAAATACTTTCATTGTTATCCTAGCTGTCTTTATAAAATGAGTGAGTGGGCCCATGTTTCATCATATGATGTTGGTTTGAACTGAGGATCAAGTGTTTCAAGTATCCTGGTATGCACCCCGTACAGTGTTTCACTTCTTCCCTTTTATGCTTACCTTTGTATTCACTTTTAACTATGATTTTTTTTTAACTTTAGTGGTTCCTTGCTTTCAGGTGTTTGACCGGACATCGAAGAGGTTGGTGGAAGAAGCGATTGATGGACAAATTATTCTGTCTATGTGAGCCATTTATCAGTTGAAGATAGAACTCGGCCTTATAGATAAGGGTACGCATTATACTTCTTGGAATTAAAAACTGTGTTATTTCTCTAGTGAATTATCATGTTTTCTCTTTCTTACATGTATATTTGATTTGATGAATTGTAAAGTTGAACTTTCTGCACATCCATACCCCAACCCATGAAATACCTGATACATTAGTAACAGATAGTCTTTATGTTCAGTGTTTGTGACAATTTAGCACCTGAAAACTATGACCGTGCAAGGGACTGTGGTCACAGATCCGGTTCACACCAGTTTCTATTTGTTGATTTTGAATTATTTGGCCTTCTCTTGTTTTCTTTAGTGTTTGTACTGAATTACTCTTGTATGTAGTATATGTATATATTATTATGAGTGTTTATATTGAATTTTTCTTGTTTCTGACATTTGTAGATACGAAACGTTTGATTGGGAGAAAGGTTTCAGATCCATCAGTTTAAGCTGATATGAAGATATGGGCTTTCAAGGTTGTAGCTGGACTAGGTGAAGATTATCATCACATACAAAGGGGAAGAGAAGCAATTTCCAGCTGAAGAAATATCTCTGTGAGCTGGAAAACTGACATGTCCGAGTACATCATAACCTCATTCGGAAATATGTCCCTTAGCGAAGCCCTTGACCAAATTGTAAGTGACCATTATCTAATGCACAATTTTTGAAATTACCTCTTTTTTTAGAAAGACCACGATACGTCAGAGTAGCATAGAGTATATCCATTGGTGACATCTCACAGTAGTTCCTGAGATACCAGTGATTTAACCCGATGCTTATCCATATTCCTCTTTTGTATTTGTAGGCAAAGAAAGAATTCATCCCAATGGAATGAGAACATAAAGGATGGTATGACTAAGAATTTCTCATGGGGTGCATAATGCCATGACATACACTTGAATGCTTACACATCAATAAAGAATGTTTATAATGAGTTAGCTGGTAATTGGAGTGGCATGTCTTGAATGAATGTAAATGTGTTACACTGGCAGGTTAATATGAAATTATGAATGTGAAATACTTTCGGCAATTCGGTTTCAGCTATGATTTTTTTTTTCAAAATAGATATATGCACACAACTTCTAATAAGAGTTGTGTTTCATATTTTCAACTACACAAACCAAAGGTTATGAAAGAATGTCTTTACGACATAACTAGGTGTTGTCCAACATAGTTCTACAACTCTAACAAGTGTCGTGCAAATCTTATTCATATAATAGTAATAAGAGTTGTTACATATTTCTACAATACACATCCAACGTTGTCTAAGATAGTCCTTCAACTCATACAAGTGTTGTGTTACATATTTCCACGATACACTACTTGTGTTGTCCAAGACATTCCTGCAACACAAGCAAGAGTTGTGTTAGGCTTTCTAAAAAAATCGAAAGAGAATCACAACTTTGACAAAATATTGTCGAACCATAAATCACATCACCCTTTACAACACTTAGTCAAGTATCGTAGAAAAGCTTGGACTTTCTACAATACCCCACCTACACAATACACAAAAAAGCGTTGTAGTAGGGGTACTACAACCCTAATACAGTGTTGTAAATGATGATTTTTCCCGTAGTGAAAGAAACTTCTAGACAATTCTCACGTAAATAAACTCTTAAAACCAGTAATACTTGCAACCCAAGTAAACTTCTATAAACCGTACCATGGATCAACAACTCTTGTTGATCCATTCACTTCATGTCAACTGTACCATTTGACCCAACCATATTGGATCAACTCTCATAGTTGATCCATACTGTCTTCTTCATAGTATCTTGGTTTATTCTTCAATATTTCTGAATCGATCCACCCAATATCATTAATGCTTTGATAATCAAGATTCAACGGTGGATGTTCTTGAAGCATCCAATCATATACACGAACAATGCCACCATGAGCAACAACACAACCCCCATCAGGGCTTGCTCTAATGGCACTACAATAATTAGGGCCTTGACCAGTAACCGTACGTACCCGTTAATCTTAACCGGTTACTATCGAAATTGCCCCACTTTGCAGTTCTAACATGATCAAGAATCCCATAATAGTGAGCTTCCCTATAGAGTAATTTTTCGGGTATGTTAGGAGGCACATGAAGCTCACTTATTCCTAAAAGATCAGGAAGAACAGAAAAACAATCTGGGTTTCGATCGATGAAGTATTCTTTGTTAACATCTCCTGGTTGAAGGTTCCATTCATCATCAAACATAGCTCCAAACACTGAATTTCGGCGCGCAGTTGCAAGAGTTGTTGCAGTTGTTTCAAAGATTTTTACCTCTAACATTGAACTTAACGTTGTCACTTTGGGTTCCCATATTTCTAGTAGCAAGATTTTCACAGATTTAGCTAGAGTTATTATTTAGAAGTGATTAGTACTGATGCTTAGCTTATGTGCTTGACGATGGGTAGCAGATGTGTTAGTATTCTAATTCCAATAGCTATTTATAAAAAAAAAAAAGGCAAAATGAACAAACAAAGATTCATGCATGAGATATATTAAGGTAATGGTTCATCCATAGGATTTTGACGATATACATTTAAGCCAGGATACATGAACGTATATGAAAAATGAATAGTTTTACCATGTTGATTAACTTCGCACGTAAGGTGTAATACCATTAATGGTCAGTCTCTCTGAGTTCTTCAAAGTAGCTGAAGAGTTTCCTGGTTCTTGGAGTTTTTTTATTTTTATTTTTATTTTTTGCTTCGATCACTTTGAAAATAACGGGACTTAATGTAGGGAAACACAATTGGAGGAGAAATGATTCTCATCATCTTTGTGCGTCAAACTTGCTTGTTGATCCCCTAGTCATCCGGTTGGATGGGCTAGTTGTTCAAGAGTGCATATCAACGTAAATGCGTGCATGGGCTTACGTGCACCACAAAGAAAATGCACCCTGTCACGACTCCTTAAGTCGGATTTTCTATATATTTGTTCACGGAAGCTCCATACTTCGGCTAAATTTCCAAACAAAGCAATAATAACTAGTAGAAAAACTTTAGTTAGCGGCCGCATCACGTCTTCTTATTATCAGTGTAGTCGTATCCTTGCTTTAACTTACTCTAGTAACTGCATTTTTTAGTGTCAAGAAGCTCAAGGTTCATCAATAAAATGTTGGATAAGTTTATTCATCTCCAAGAGGAGGTATATGTAGTCAAGAAAATAATTAAGAAGTAAAGACAATGGACATCACAACCGTATTAGTATTAAGTGTTGTACAGTAGTTAGGAGGTGAAGAAAGTCAAGAAAAAATAAATACAAAGACTTTCTCTAAAGGCTATGCTAGCTAGGGGAACGATTCAACATTTAGTCTATAAATAGTTAGGCAAGCACAAAAACAAACACATATTTTTGATCATTCATGGAACCTATGATGTTGGTTTCTTTTTTTCTTATTCCTCCTTTACTAGTTTGTTGTTTCTCTACTCTTTATTTCATCTTTTCATCATCTGAAAACAGATTTCAACAAAACTCAAATACTTCTAAATACCCACCAGGAAAAACTGGTTGGCCGATAATTGGTGAAACTATTGAATTTCTCAATTCTGGAAAATTCATACAAGAAAGAATGAATAAATATTCAAAACATGTGTTTAGAACTTCATTGCTATGTCAATCTGTTGTTTTTCTTTGTGGTCTTGACGGTAATAAATTTTTGTTCTCTAACGAAGATAAACTCGCCGTCCAGTGGGTGCCTTCATCCATAAAAAAACTCTTCCCTTATTCTTCCAGTAATAATAAAATCTCGCTTGTAGATGAAGCCAAGAAACTGCGAAAGATACTTTCTCAGTTTCTGGTACCAGATGCCAGGCAAAGGTACGGCTTTTCAAAGCAATTCTCGTTTACGTGAATATATACTCGTCAGAGAATATGCACAAAATTGGCCTCCATCGATTTAAGTAAATCCTTTTGTTATGTACCTCTGCAGGTGTTTCTTTATCATGGAAAGAGTAGTGAAGCAATATTTACTTACAAACTGGGATAACAAGAGAAAAATCACAGTATTACCCCTAGCCATGAATTACACACTTTGTTTAAGTTGCCATTTATTCTTAAGCATAGATGATCCTGCTGGTATAGAAGAATTAGGTAAGCCTTTGGAACAATTGAGAGCTGGACTTTTCTCGCTCCCGATAGATTTACCAGGAACAGCTTACAACCTTGGATTAAAAGCATCAAAGTTCTTGATGAATAAGCTAACGTTGATAGTCAAACAAAGGAAGATTGATCTGGAAGTAAAAAAAGCTCCAGAAACACAAGATTTGTTATCTTATTTGTTATTACAAGTTGATGATCATGGGAATCTCATTGATGAATCAGTCGTTGCTAGCAGGATTTTAGGGACGTTTATTGGTGCTCATGAAGCTTCTGCTACCGTCATTACTTTCACTATCAAGTATCTTGCTGAGCTTCCTCGTGTTTTTAGTGAAGTTCGAAAAGGTACGTATATATATTGTTGAATCGACCACCACTAATTACACCACTCACACCTCCACTTACACCACTCACCACCACTCACCACCACTCACACCCACTCACCACCACTCATACCCACTCACACCTTCACTAACACCCACTCAATTAATCTTTGTAATTTTTATTTGTAATTGCTATAAATACCTCCTATCTTAGGAGCCTTAAGTTTTAGTTCCTTAAGTTTCTTGCTTCTTAACATATATCATACACTCTTTTATAGATTGATGCTCATTTGTTAATATTGGTCTTTTATGGATACCAGAAATGATGGAAATCAAAAGTTCAAAAGTCCCTGGAGATTTGCTAAACTGGGATGATACACGAAGGATGAAGTATTCATGGAACGTCGTATGTGAAGTAATGAGATTAGTGCCGCCGATTCAAGGAACTTTCAGGGAAGCGATTGTTGACTTCGACTATAAAGGATTCTCTGTGCCAAAAGGATGGAAGGTAATTACCAAGTCTCATAAATATTGACTCTTTTTGATAGCACAGATTAAATATTTTGTAACTTAACAATTTATGTAGCTGTTTTGGAGCACAAGTTCGACGCACAAGAACTCAGATTACTTCTCAGAACCAGAAAGATTTGATCCAGCAAGATTTGAAGGTAAAGGACCAGCACCATACACATATATACCATTTGGAGGAGGACCACATTTATGCCCAGGAAAAGAGTTGGCGAAACTCCAGATATTGGTGTTCATGTACCACGTAGTGACCAAGTATAAATGGGAGACTGTATTACCAGATGAAGAAATTAAGTTCCACCCATTTCCAAAGCCTGCTCATGGTCTTCCTATTCTACTTCAGCATGAGAGTATGTAGAGTGAAGGATTTGTGTTTGGTGTGTGCTTGTGTACCGAGTAACTGATCCTATGATGAATGTGATACACCACAAACACACTGATACTGTTAACAAGCGAATTTCTGCAAATTTTGAAATTCATGCACCACGTACTCACAATTGTGCCATTCATGCATTATGGATAATTGGAAACATGCTCAATGGAAAATATGAATAGTTTAAAAGTAAGACTAGCTGCGAAACCGCTCTGGGTGTGCATGATGTTGTTAGAACTACTTTGCGACACATACTGACAGTAAAATGCATATCTTATAACCATCAATATTTTCTTGTTCATTTTTAAGCAAGCAATATGAAAAAACATCTAAACCATATCTATTACTAATCATGATTATTAGATTTTTGTTATAGGGAAAGCCAATCTGTTTAGGGGGAAATCTGTTTAAGGGGAAAGCTAATATAATGGAGTGTGTTTAGGGGGAAATATTTACTAAAATTGACTTTTACAAATTAATTTGTATTATGGGATTACCCGCTGACCAAACTCATATCCAATTAAGTTTCAGGGCAAATTTTTCATGAGGTACTAATTAACTTGTTTTTGAATTTAATCCATCCACGAACGTATTTTGAAGTTTGGTTTTGAAATTAGTCTTTGGAATTTCATTATGTATGTGAACTTTTGTGTGTATGCACGATGGATGTTCAACAAAATGTGGCACATATCGTCATGAGTGACTTTTTGCTCGACATGGCTTTTATGAACAGGTTTAACGGATTGGGATGATCATGGATGATGCCTAGTATCATAAGTTGTTCATTACTTGGTATAAGGACCATTCTATGAAGCAAGAGAAACCGACAATATGTGCTGCTATTAGTTCTTAAAAGAAAACAAGGGAAATCAATGCAGTATATACCTCTTCGGTTGTAAAAAGTTGGGTTAAGTCCAAACTAGAACACATTGTCCTATGGCACTCTTCAGTGTTGTAGCCATCAATCTAGGTAGTAATTAATACAAAACTTGATTAAAGCTACACATATTGTAAAGTGGTGGAACATCCTTCACATACGTACAGAATTATATATATAATATTGAAAGTGAAATCCTTGGATGGTTAATACATGTTCATGTTTAGGATGTTTTTGTTCTTCTCATTCACATTCTTCTTCTTCTTGCTAGTGTAGTTTGCGTTCGGCAACAAAAATAGATCTTCCCGTTGCTCCAATCGGGGTTATCCCAATCAACATGTTCCTCATTCATGTTGTTTGTTGCTATGCGATTGTTTAATCACGGAAGTGGTTTAGGTTAAATAGAATGATTGGGTTTAATCACGAAATTGGTTTAGGGATAATCATGATTATCGCTAAATATGGAGTTACACTAAATGAGGGAAGATTAGTAAAAATCAGTATTTTTATTAGGGGGAAAGACAATTTCCACTCCTTCCCCTTATCGCCCGAAAGTCAAAAGGATTATACCATAGTCAAAGTATTTTAGCTTTCCCCCTAAACAAATCAGCTTTTCCTATAATAAAAATCTAATAATATAGCCATAAATGAAACCAAAATGCATGCCATCATTGTTGTTTCTTGTTACCACGGACCAATTGTGTTTTAAGGCAGCATTACAAGAGAAAGAGCCCGATGATCTCTTCTTATACAATATGTATCAAATTATTGGGGCAGAGGGTGTCTCCCACAGGTCGAACTCATTCTTCTCGCTGTGAAGAGCAAAAAGCCGATCACCACCAATTGAGAAGTCCCGAATTGAAGAACCAGGACCAGGGCAACTTCTTCCAAGACTAGTTGTTAAAACCCAGTGGTCAAGACCACCACAATACACAGATACCTTATCATAAAATGAACAAAAGATCTGCCCTCCATGCGATATTAACTTAGGATGATTATGAGGTGGTGGTGCACATCTACCTATGCGCGACCTATTATCCGAGTTCCATTTAACGCCAACATCGTTACTTCTCAAATCTGCAACACCCAAATCTTCATATAATCATATGAACTAAGCACACAAATAGAATTACTTTCGCCCACTGGCAGGGACGGACCCAGGATTTTCCCTTGGGTAGGGCTGGATTGTAACAGCCGATAATGCGGCCGAAGGCCGCGGCAATTTTTTTTGGAATACATCACATAATTAGTGGCCAAAGAGTGATCCATCCGTACAATACTAAATAGCTAGGGGAATAAAAGTTAAAACGAACACAAATAACAAAAAAACAAAGTGATTACCAAAATAAAAGAAAGTAGGAATAGAAAGGTAATGAGTGGAAGAAGATTATTTACTTTAAACATGATTTAAATTTTGATCACCTCATAGTATGGGCTAAAAATTACATACAATTAGCTAAATACAACTAATATGTGGGCTAAACATAAAATTAGACCTAAATTTATATACAAAAAATTTTTTACCCAAAAATTAAGGACGGGCTATAGCCACTTTCAGCCCCTTGCTAGGCCCGTCCCTGCCCACTGGAACTGCATCAACGATAGAACGAGAACCAAAAGTTTTAGTACTATCCATGGACGTTGACCAAACTATACTTTTATTTCTGAAGTCCAAAAGATTGATGCAATTGTTATGTATACTTGATGACAAAGCAGAAACATATAAACAATTACTTCCATTTATCCATTGAATCCTATCAGCATCGCCAAGAGGCAAACCATCTAATGAATCAAAAAAATCAATTTGTTTCCCGGTAACTTGATCCCACACTCCAATTCCGCTATTGCCACTACCAGTTCCTTAACAACTAGCAAATATCTTACTGTCAGAATTAAAACATATAGCTCTAGCAGTAAAGCTTTTATCACAATTTTCATAGTTCAACTCATATCTATGACTTAAATCACCTGTGGATGAACTGAAAAGACCCATATCTCCATCTAAACTACCGATCACTATATTTTCTGAATCGATCCAACCAATATCGCTGACACTTCGATAATCAAGATTCAGTGGTGGATGTTCTTGAAGCATCCAATCATATACACGAACAATGCCACCATGAGCAACAGCACAACCTCCATCAGGGCTTGCTCTCATGGCACTACAATAATTAGGGCCTTGACCAGTAACCGTACCCATTAATCTTAACCGGTTACTATCGAAAGTGCCCCACTTGGCAGTCTTAACATGATCAAGCAAACCATAATAGTGAGCTTCCCTATAGAGTAATTTTTCAGGTATGTTAGAAGGGATATGAAGATCACCTGTTCCTAAAAGATCAAGAAGAACAGAAAAACAATCCGGGTTTCGATCGATAAAGTATTCTTTGTTAACTTCTCTTGGTTGAAGGTTCCATGCATCATCAAACATAGCTCCAAAGACTGAATTTCGGCGCGCAGTTGCAAGCGTTGCATTGAACCTAACCTTGTCAGTTTGCATTCCCATTTTCCAGTGACAAGTTTTTCACAGATTAGCTTTTCGGCGCGCAGTTAGTTACAAGGTTTGTTGCAGTTGTTACACAGATTATTGAGTGTATATGCTTGAGGATGGGTTGAAGATGAAGAAACAAAGATTCGTGAGATATATAAATGGTTCATTCATAGGATTTTGATGAAAATAATGGGACTTAATGTAGGGAAACACAATTGGAGAAGAAATGATTCTCATCATCTTTGTACGTCAAACTTGCTTGTAGATTCCCTAGTCATCCAGTTGGATGGGCTAGTTGTTCAAGAGTGAATATCAACGTACAGTAAATGCGTGCATGGGCGTACGTGCACCACAAAGAAAATGCACCCTGTCACGACTCCTTAAGTTGGATTTCTATGTATTTCTTCAAGGAAGTTCCATACTACGGCTAAATTTCCAAACAAAGCAATCACTATAGTAGAAAAACTTTAGTTAGCGGCCGCATCACGTCTTCTTATTATCCTTGCTTTAACTTACTCTAATAACTGCATTTTTTTAGTGTCAATATTGAAGTAACGTAATAGATACGTACTAGAGTTTGTGTTTAGGTAACTTTGTATTTCTTGTAAAGCACGGTTATTGTATCTTAGGCATTCCTTTGTAAAGAAGTAAACGAGTGTGTATAAATAACACACGAGTACATTGTAATCTATCATCGAAATATAATTTATAAGAAACCAGTTTTCTTCTCAAACCCTAAACTCTTCTTCTTCTCTTCTATACCTAAGTTTCAACTTGGTATCAGCCTTGTTGAGATCCTCATGTCTTCCGCTGCCTCCTCAGTTTCAACTATCTCAACCGTTCTCGCTTCTTCTCAATCGATGATGACCTCTCTTACTACCTTTATGGGATCGATGAAGATAGAAGATTTTATCACCTATCTGCTCACGTTTGAGCTGCGTGTTGACCAACAATCTAAAGCTCTACAATCTCAACCCGTTGCTGCTGCTGCTGTTGCGTCTTCCAAGACGTCTTCTACTACCGCTGGACGGTTGCCTACGCCTGCTGTCTCTCCTGGTTATCGTCTCACACGGGATTGTCAGATGTGTGACAAGCCCGGCCATCTAGCTCCTATGTGCTGGAAACGTTTCGATCGAAACTTCCGTCCTCAACCAGCTCGCAGACAACAGTCTGGTGCACAAACTACCACCTGGCGTCCTCAGCAATCTGCTCCTCGCGCGTATCTGGCTGATGCTCAACGATCGTTTTCTGCGCCTTGGGTACCTGATAGTGGAGCTACTGACCACATTACACATGATCTCTCCAAGCTCCATCCTTATTCCGAGTACACAGGACCTGATCAAATTAGGATGGGTAATGGTTCCTCTATTCCTATCTCTCATACTGGTGATTCAATCTTGGGTACTCCTACTCGTAAGTTGTACCTTAAGAACACTCTATTTGCTCCTCAAATATCTCACAACCTATTATCAGTTTCTCGTCTCACTTATGATAATGATGTATTATTTGAGTTTCATCCCAATTTTTGTCTTGTGAAGGATTGATGCACGGGGAAGGTGCTTTTGCGTGGCAGTAGGGTTGGTGGTCTCTATGTTCTTGATTCGGCGCTTCGTCCCTTGGATTATACCCAAAGTCTTGTTGGTGAACGTGCCAGTATTCAAGAATGGCACTCTAGATTAGGACATCCTATGATGCGAACTATGCGTCATGTCATATCAAAATTTTCTCTACCTGTTTCTAGTAAAACTATTAGTTTTTGTTCCTCTTGTCATGAACATCGTAGTCATAAGATACCCTTTTCTTCTAGTACTACTATTTATTTGAATCCTCTTGATTTGATTGTTTCGGATGTTTGGGGACCATCTCATATTATTTCTAATGAAGGTTATCGTTATTACGTCATTTTTATTGATGCCTTTTCTCGTTTCACATGGATGTTTCCTCTTACTCATAAATCTGATATATACTCTATTTTTCTTATCTTTCAAAAACATGTTGAGAATTTATTTGGTCGTAAGATCAAGATCTTTCAATCCGATAATGCACTTGAATATCGAAAGTTAACTCCTTATCTTCAACAGCATGGTATCTTCCATCGTTTTTCTTGTCCTCATACATCTTAGCAAAATGGATTAGTTGAGCGTAGACATCGCCATATTAGAGAAACTAGTAAAACCTTATTGTCTATGGCCTCTATACCGCCCTCTTATTGGTATGATGCATTTTTTACTGCATGTTATCTCATGAACCGGGTCCCGTCCTCTGCTCTTTCTAAGTCATCTCCTTATGAATTGATTTTTGTCTCACAACCAGATTATACCTTTCTTCGAGTTTTTGGATGTCTCTGTTTTCCTCATCTTCGCCCTTATCGTTCTCATAAGATGGATCCTTCCTCTTCTCCATGTGTTTTTATTGGCTATAGTGTCCAAAATAAAGGCTACAAGTGTCTTCACATACCTACTGGTCGAATATATGTTAGTCGGCATGTCGTCTTTGATGAAACCACCTTCCCTTTTGTGGCCAAAGCACCATCCACGCCAGCATCGTCTTCTGCTGATGAGGTAACCTCTTCTCCCATGGCTATCATACCTACTTTTTCAGTTCATGTTCTACCACCGTCCTCAACTGTGGACCCTGTTCGGCAACTGCATGGTCCACTCCAGCCCGTCCAGCTATCTCCATCACCTTCCCCATCTGCTATAATGTCACCTACACCGTCTGCATCAACACATGTCTCGTCATCTGTCGCTGACTCGTCATCGCCTGCTAGCACAACGTCAGTTTCCACACCTGCATTGTCCGCCACTGACAGTCCGCAGTTTAATTCTTCCACTTCAGTTACCGAGCTTACAGTACATGCTGATGCTTCATATATTCATCCTATGGTCACTCGAGCCAAAGATGGGATTTTCAAGCCGATTTCCAAATATTCACTTATCTATGATTCTACCATTGAACCAACCTGCTTCTCTCAAGCACAGGCGGATCCGAATTGGCGTCAAGCATCTGATGATGAGTATAACGCTCTTCTCCAAAATGGTACGTGGACCTATGTTCCTTTTGATCCTTCAATGAATCTAGTTGGTTGTAAATGGGTTTATCGGATTAAAAGGGATGCTAATGGAAAGATTGTACGTTACAAATCTCGTTTGGTCGCTAAGGGATACAATCAACGTGAAGGTGTGTATTTTGGTGAGACATACAGTCCGGTGGTCAAACCATGCACTATTCGGATTATTCTTACTTTAGCATTGTCTCATAATTGGAGTATTAATCAACTTGATGTGCAGAATGCCTTTTTGCATGGTAATATTGACGAAGAGGTTTACATGAAGCAACCACCAGGATATATTGATCCTAATTTTCCTAACCACGTTTGTAAACTCCAGAAGTCTCTTTATGGTTTAAAGCAGGCACCACGAGCATGGTATCATCGGCTTAGTACTTTCTTACTCCAACTCGGCTTTGTTACTTCTAAGTGTGATTCTTCATTATTTATTCGCCGTGATGCCCATGGAGTCGTCTACTTACTTGTTTATGTCGACGATATTATCTTGACTGGTTCTAATACTGCGACCTTGGAGTTTATTCGTCTATCTCTGCATAAGGAATTTTCTATCAAGGACCTTGGATCCTTATCTTACTTTCTTGGGATTGAGGCTACTCGCACTTCGTCTGGTATGTTTCTTACACAAAAACGGTATGCTCATGATCTTCTTATTCGTGCTAAAATGGATGGTGTTAAACCAATTCAGACTCCGTTAAGTACTAATGGTGATATATCCACTGATAGAAGTACTCTTTTACGTGATCCTACGGAGTATCGGAGTATTGTCGGTGCTTTAAAATATCTTACGTTTACACGTCCAGATTTAGCTTATGATGTCAACAAAGTTTGTCAGTATATGCATGCTCCAACTGAATTTCACAGGCAGTTAGTTAAACGTATTTTACGATATCTTAAGCAAACATCTACGTTTGGCATCAAGCTCCAACCAGCTAATGCTCTACAATTATCTTTCTGTGCTTATACTGATTCTGATTGGGCTGTTTCTTTGGATGATTGACGGTCTACAAGTGGCTATTGTGTTTATTTGGGTGCTAACATTATCTCCTGGAGTGCTCGCAAATATAAAACCGTGTCTCGCTCTAGCACAGAAGCTGAGTATCGAGGTCTTGCTATTGCTACTGCTGAGATTATGTGGATTCGATCTCTTCTTTCGGAGTTGCAAGTTAATACTTTGTCTCCACCTGTTTTGTGGTGTGATAATCTTGGTGCTACCTATCTTACAGTGAATCCGGTTTTTCATGCTCGCACCAAACATATAGAAATTGATTATCATTTTGTTCGTGATCAAGTTGCTTTGAAACAACTAGATGTTCGTTTCATTTCTTCCAAGGATCAAATTGCGGATATTTTTACTAAACCACTTCCATAGGATCGTTTTGCTTTATTAAGGTCCAAGCTAACGGTTCAAGATGACCCGTTACGCTTGCGGGAGGGTATTGAAGTAACGTAATAGATACGTACTAGAGTTTGTATTTAGGTAACTTTGTATTTCTTGTAAAGCACGGTTATTGTATCTTAGGCATTCCTTTGTAAAGAAGTAAACGAGTGTGTATAAATAACACACGAGTACATTGTAATCTATCATCGAAATATAATTTATAAGAAACCAGTTTTCTTCTCAAACCCTAAACTCTTCTTCTTCTCTTCTATACCTAAGTTTCAACTGTCAAGAAGCTTAAGGTTCATCAATAATATGTTGGATAAGTAAAGACAATGAACATCACAACCGTATTAGTATTAGGTGTTGTACAGTAGTCGGGTGGTGAAGAAAGTCAAGAAAAAATAAATACAAAGACTTTCTCTAAAGGCTATGCTAGCTAGGTGTACGATTCAACATTTAGTTTATAAATAGTTAGGACTGCATTACGATTGAAGCACAAAAACAAACACATATTATTTTTTTTTGGCATCGTCTTCTATCAAAGGCAAAAACTATTAGCATGCTTTTTGATCATTCATGGAACCTATGATGTTGGTTTCTTTTTTTCTTTTTCCTTTACTAGTTTGTTGTTTCTCTACTCTTTATTTCGTTTTTACATCATCTAAAAATGGACTTCAACAAAACTCAAATACTTCTAAATACCCACCAGGAAAAACTGGTTGGCCGATAATTGGTGAAACTATTGAATTTCGCGATGCTGGAAAATTCATACAAGAAAGAATGAATAAATATTCAAAACATATCTTTAAAACTTCATTGCTTGGTCAATCTGTTGTTGTTCTTTGTGGTCTTGACGGTAATAAATTTGTGTTCTCTAACGAAGATAAACTCGCCGTTCAGTGGATGCCTCCATCCATAAAAAAACTGTTCCCTTATTTTTCGACTACGAATAAGATCTCGCTTGTAGATGAAGCCAAAAAAATGCGAAAGATACTTTCACAATTTCTTGCACCCGATGTCCGACAAAGGTATGACTTTTACTCGTCAGAGAATGTGCACGGAATCAAACTCGACCAATTTAAGTAATTCTTCTGTTATGTGCCTATGCAGGTGTTTCTGCATTATGGAGAGAGTGGTGAAGCAACATTTACTTACAAACTGGGATAACAAGAGAAAAGTGACCGTGTTACCCCTAGCCATGAATTACTCACTTTGTTTAAGTTGCCATTTATTCTTAACCATAGATGATCCTGCTGGTATCCAAGAATTAGGTAAGCCTTTGGAAGAACTGAGGGCTGGACTTTTCTCGCTCCCGATAGACTTACCGGGAACAGCTTACAACCTTGGATTAAAAGCATCAAAGTTCTTGATGAATAAGCTAACGTTGATAGTCAAACAAAGGAAGATTGATCTGGAAGAAAAAAAAGCTCCAGAAACACAAGATTTGTTATCTTATTTGTTATTACAAGTTGATGATCATGGGAATCTCATTGATGAATCAGTCGTTGCTAGCAGGATTTTAGGGACGTTTATTGGTGCTTATGAAGCTTCTGCTACTGTCCTTACTTTCACCATCAAGTATATTGCCGAGCTTCCTAGTGTTTATAGTCAAGTCCGAAAAGGCACATACATATATCATACACTTGCGCTTTTATCGATTGATGCTCATTTGTTAATATTATTGTCTTATCGGTTGGTCTTTTATTGGTATCAGAAATGACGGATATTAAAAGTTCAAAAGTTCCTGGAGATTTGCTAAGTTGGGATGATACCCTAAAGATGAAGTATTCATGGAACGTCGTATGTGAAGTAATGAGATTGGTGCCGCCGGTTCAAGGAAACTTCAGGGAAGCGATTGTTGACTTCAACTACAAAGGGTTTTCAGTCCCCAAAGGATGGAAGGTAATTTATTTATTACAATTTTTAAACATATATATGATCTCGCACACATTAAATATTTTGTAACTTTACAATTTATGTAGCTGTTTTGGAGCACAAGTTCGACGCACAAGAACTCAGATTACTTCTCAGAACCAGAAAGATTTGATCCGACAAGATTTGAAGGTAAAGGACCAGCACCATACACTTACATACCATTTGGTGGAGGACCACATTTATGCCCAGGAAAAGAGTTGGCGAAACTCCAGATATTGGTGTTCATGTACCACGTAGTGACCAAGTACAGATGGGAGACTGTATTACCAGATGAAGAAATTAATCTCCACCCATTTCCAAAGCCTGCTCATGGTCTTCCTATTCTACTTCAGCATGAGAGTATGTAGAGTGAAGGATTTGTGTTTGGTGTGTGCTTGTGTACCGAGTAACTGATTCTATGAAATAATTAGCCATTTGAAATAATCAATTCCAAATTCTGCTCAAAAAGTATTGCCGGAACTCCCAGAAAGTGGACGGAAGTTGGCCGGGAAATACCAGTTTGGTCCATTTTTAGGGCGAGTCCTTTGCGCATCACTACTTTAAAAATGTCGATCAAACCCTTCAATCTTCTAATGTAACTACAGTCTTATTCACACATTTCTATTTATGCGACACCTAAAACTTCTCAAAACAGAATACTGAACTGTAAACAGTATATATGATTTAATAGGTAAAAACTAAAACCTTTAACTTTACAGCATTGTTCTTCTACTGTTGCACATTATAATGTACAATATGGACACCCATGTCATGCCGAAGAGCTATACTACCAAAACTTACTGATATGAGAAGAAGAAATTTCTAATCACTGGTTAAATCTTGACCAGGCAATTTTAACATGGCCACTAAGAAGCAAGGTTAGGCTTTCTATAACCTGTTGACATCAAAACCGTCAATTTCAACATGCCTTGCTGGCATAGCCTAGCTGGGTTCTTGAACACTGTTACTTTTGTATTATTTAAATCTAACAAAGCAACATGCAAGATGCTGAATCGTTCCCCCTTTTCTGTTGCAAATTGCCATTCCCTCGGTGATATATTAAACCAGTCTTTCGTTGGAGACCTGGTTGCTTTAACCTCGATATATTCTATGTTGTTTCCATCCTTCCCCAGAAGGATATCGTACGGTGAACCCGTCTCTGTTTCTCTATTCACCCAATTAACTACTTCCTCCCCAAGCTTTTCTACCAAGTACTTGAAAGCTACAAACTCTCCCAACCTCCCAGTTACAGCTGCTTGGTGCTCATTGGGTGTACTAAAAGGAGGCGGATCTTTCTCATTCAATGCTACTTCCGAAGAGCTACAGCCTGCGCTTTCCGTCTTATTACCACCAAGTTGTAAATCTTCCATAGCCTTAGGTTCTTGTAGACTTGCCTCCATGTCTGCTACTGTATCATCTAGGATAATCCAATCAAAACCAACTCCAATAGGAATCCCATGCTTATCAGTGTATGATGTCATAACTTCAGGTTTTCCTTCTTTCTGACAATAACTTTCATTTGGTGGTACGATTGACGATGGACTAGTAATTGGCTTATTTGCTGGAGCAGGAGAACAAGTTGAATCAACTCGCTTTCTTTTGGACTTCGAGTGTTTCTTTCCATTTACCATACCTGAGGAACAAGCTGTTTCTGAAATCCCAAGATCTTCCTTGGGTGGGGATACTGTGGAAAGAGACCAAATAGGTTCATTTTCAGGAAGTTTAGGGATATTCTGACTATTGACAACAAAGAACTCTATTTGCTCTTCGGTGCAGCCTGATTCAGCCATAGATGCTATCATGTGAAGAAAATTAGCAAGGTGTAATTCAGGGTTTCCTTGGTAGAATAGGCGAGAAAGTTCTAGGAATATCGAGTGGGAGTCAGCCTTCTGCTTTATGTACAGGACATTCTCCTGCAAAATTACAAATAAAAGAAATATGGGTTACATAATTTAAACAAAAAGAAAATTTCTTAAGCTTTTCCATCCATTCTTTAAATAAGAGTTGTTTCTCAAACTAGAAAATCTATCACTTCTAAATGCATTTTAGATTGCTTCCCTTATCTGAAGTAAACACATAAAGGCTCATTACGTCCTTACTACGTAAATTTTAGTCACAAGCGTCATTGACCAGCATGGATATGCATGAAAAAGCTATAATCATTGTGTGACCATGTAAATACGAAACCAAAACTGCCTTGGAAACCCAAACCTATAATAATCATTATGTGATCATGTAAATACGAAACCAAAACTGCCTGAGAAATCCTTATGCCACTGGCTATCAAACTTCCAGATCATTTGAGGTTAAAAAAACGCCTGCCTGGTTTTGACAAAAACTTGCAACACTGGATGGTAGAGAACAAAATTGGGATTTAATGTATTGGGTTGAATACCAACCAATAAGTAGGATGCTGAAGGGTAAAACTGATCAACCTTTTGGATTCATAATACATGGAATGGTAAGGTTTCAAAAGTTCAACCGTATTAAATGACATTGTGTAGCTTGATCTATAACTTGGTCACAGAAGTATCTGTGGTTTTAGAAGAGCTAGCAAACATCAATATAATAATCAGGGATTCTCATATGTACACTAAGTTTGCTTCGTTTACTTTTTTTATAAGAAGTCGACACTAAAACATATTGGGCATAAATGGTTCCGTGCTTTTGCTTAACAGGGCCGACTCGGTAGATCCAGAATGTTTCCAGGAAGACCACTGAAAGATTAAATATATTAGAAGGAAAAGCAACCCGAAGTGGCGCCTGCCGACGTCATATGTACAAAAAAAAGCAGTTCAGCTCACATACCTGGAGAAGACATCTGCACTTCAAGCATTTATTAGATGCAGTCTTGCAACCTCTCAAGTTATACCTGTAAGATAGCTTTTTAACCACAACAATTTGTAGTTGACTCAAGTTTTCCCCTCCAAAGTGCTTGAGTTGAAGGTACTGATCAGGGTGTGATTTGTAGATATAGCGCTGAGCAAAAGGAAGAACACGGTCCACCAATAAAGCTTTACTTGTAAAATCAACCACACATTCATATACTGCTACACGAGTTACGACCTACACATAGGAAATGGAGCAAATTGTTAATTTCAAGGAAAAGAGAGAATGGAAAAATCTAATTACTGTTCATGTTAAAATGTGGAGGAAGGCTGCAATACAAGTGTAAGAAATTCAGAAACACAGAAGGTAGAGATCATCTACAATGATTTATGGTACTTAAACCAAATAAAAAGCCGTAGGCTCAACTGATTTTATCCTTTTCCATCAAATGCTGACTCACAGTTCTCATGTTTCTGACGACACATGCACATAATGAGACAAATTTGTAAAATCCACATACACTATTCTTGGAACTCTCACAAATGAATACAACTATTACCTGTCATTACTGCCACAGCCTAACCAATCAACAATTACATGCATCATTTATCCAAAGATACAACAATAAGTCCACCAGAGAGTACAAGTTTTTATGCAAGATAATAGTTCTAAAATCTTACTAAAAGAAGAAAAGATGCCAAAATAACAAAGTTCCCATGATGGTAAAAGAGTGACATTGTCAAAACAATGCCAAAAACATTATCCTGGTCATAAAGTACCTCTGGAAATTGAGACTTTTACATTAATTATTCTTTGTAAAACGGATTAATGTGACATTTTCATACAGTGAAAGTGTATCTAATCAAAAAATAAAATTCTGGTATACTCGACTTGAGCTAATTTAGAGATGATGAAATTCTGAAAGACCAACTAATTCACCTATTCAGTATGTTTATATCTTCATATAACTAGCAAACTCAATCCATACAATTTAACGGTTAAGATCTTTAGAAGCACAAAAGTGAGGGTTGAGCATTCAGCTTTCACGTTCGTTTAGACTCTAAACGAATAAATAGATTGGCTTATAATTAATCCATGTCAAATACCAAATACCAGAGTCATAGCATTAACACAAAAGCTTGGGCCCATTTTCTAAAGTGCCCGACTCAAAATTTGACCTTGCTATGACAAATGAACAGGTCAGCTACTACTAATACTAGACCAAATAAAACTTAGAGAATGTGTAAGTCAGAGAAACTTTGATTAACGCATAAATCTATTCTTGCTGCTGAATGGATAAAGTATTACCTCAGAAAGAGACGGAACTCCAATAGCCTGCATAAACATGGAGAATTTTTCTGGGAGCATTTTTTTCTCATCATTGCTAAGTTCTCCAAAGTATAAGAAACAAATTTTGTCAGAATTTGTAAATTGCTGTTTTAGTTGCTCATCATCACACCAACAGACCAGGCCAAATTTCCGGTGAAGTGAAACCCATTTATCCTGTACAGTCGGAAGAACTGTATTTTTCTTTTTCTGAAGAAATTCCTTCAAGTAAAGAACATCCACGGGCCCCAGCAAGCCAGATTTTAAATCATCTGCCCACTTCAAAAAAACTCTAAAAACCTGATAGCACATTAAAATAAGTGTTCAGGTAAACCGTAACTTAATAAAACGTACTCGGTACCGCCCCTGATACTCAAAAACATCAAAAACCTCATTATCACAAGGAAATCTGAAGCTTCTAAGAAAAAACGCATAAACATAACTAACAAAGCTCAACACAGTATTCAATGAGCAAAAAAAAAAGTACATTTCCTAATCTGCGCTGGGGCAGCCAACGGACCCAATTGAGGAATCAAACATACCTCAGCTCACAAGTATGATATTCCCTATATTCTTTAGAACCCATAAGAAAGCCCTAATGTGATCCGTCTAGTAAGTCAACCATGCATTGGAGTTTGAAGTGATTAACATCAATGCTTCCCTTCAAGAGTGTGCTGTCCTGTCACACACCAGGTACAGCATGATTATCACTTACACGACCCCTCAGTCATCACAATGACAATTCAAGGAAGCCGGTCCAAGTAGCCAACCTCAGGCAACATATCACAATCTATAATACTCGCTCACATATTAGTTCACCATCTCCATTATGACTCCTAATTCCCAACTTACCACGCTATCTTATATAGTTATATGCTAATTTCAGAATAGTAATATCCATAAGCTAGCAGGAGACATTATGAACTTCTCACACATCAGCCCATGGAATGATATCAACATCAATCAATAGACTGCCATCTAAATTGCAGTACCACATATAAAAAAGTAAGATTAGATATACATTGCAGTAACACTTATGTCTTACGGAGTCCGACCTAACCTAAACCACTCTGATCAAGTCAATTAAAATCAAGTATTATACTTCTTATTTTTCTTAATTCAGTATTGAACAAATCAACATTAAAAATATAGGTTAAGATGGGTTCAGCCTGCTGCTGAAAGCCTTTCTCTTTTCCTACCAAAGCCCGAACTCTCTCCTACGACAGGTTTTTTTTTATCTACCTCCAGGTCTATATAGTTTAAATAAAAGATTAATTTCAAAAATAATAAAAACCTAAGGTATTTAGATATTTTAACCAACCGTTTGAGGGTGGAAGAGATAACCACACCCTAACTCAAACAAATCACCACCAAAACAAAACAGCTTATACCCCACAGCTACGACACTAACTAAACAAAAAATGGTAAAAATAGAGGGCATACAACTTGATTTTAATATGCATAGATACTTACTGAAGTAGCAGCCTGTGAAGGCAGAGCAACGTTTGACAATTGTAGCAAGATCTGGATATAGTTCTTAAAAGGAGGGATCTCGCGTACCCTACACTCATCCACAAAAAAATCATGAAAACCATGATAAACCTGTGCCAGTGTGTTTATTAGATGGCAGTTAGACCCGTTAATTAAGCCATGCTGAAGAAGCAGCGCTTTTGCTAAGTCCACAGATCCAGTTGGGTCGTGCCAATACACATCATCTCGAGACAAAAACATGCCCTTTACCATACTCTCGTGTCCCGATACAGTTTCATATGGAACAAATATTGAAGGCCTTGAACTGAACTCCTCTAAAATTTTACCCTTGGAACTCTCTATCATCGCATCCCAAACGAACGAATAAAACTTCGACATTTGTGTAATGCTGCCATAGAATGAAACATGTATGTTAAAGAAACTACAAAATAGCAACTCAATGAACTTACTACTCATGTTCTCAATGAGAAGCAACTCACAGATCTATCAACCCCTAAATATAGAAAAGATATGTCCATACCTCGCTTTGAAAGGAGTCTTGCATCTTCTCCATGTATGGAGAATTCGCAACGCATCGTCAAGGGCAACTTGGGTCTTAAAACCAACGTCACGTATCAATTTTCTGCTCTTCACCTGTTTTCAAAGAGAGTTTAAGCCAACAAGGCAGATAGCATCAACAACAGACACCACCTAAATATTTCTGATCCAACGGAAGACGTTGCTTATATTAGTATGACCTCTAAATTCGAAAGACCTACACATAAAAAAACTTTGAATGCTCCAAACGGAATTCTAGGAGCCATATGGGGATGAAAGATGTTTTTGGTTGGCATGCCTTAATCACCACAGAGATCATAGTCGATAGAATATTGTCCAAACACTTTTTAAGGTGTCTTGAAGCATTCCTGTTCACAACTGCCTTGTGACTATTATTAGTATTATAACGACGAGCCTAAAGGCCATTGAAGGGGTACGGCAAACTCTATCTAAATGGGAAATTAAAATTTTAATTTGTGGGAAGAATTAAGAAAGAACACTAACCTGTGGCACAGCATATGGTGCACCATCTCCAAGGATAGACCGGACAGCCTCACAATCGATGAATAAGTCTTTAGGATAGTGAAGCTCTTGATCTGTACTTGATACTACCCACTGAACACAGTGAATGCTCTTAATGAACGACGACTCAAATGGTATCCCATCCTCGTTCGGTTTTGAAATGCAGCAACCTGTTACTTTGGAAGCAAAACAATCATCCCACATATCATCAAGAACTTCCAGCAAATACTTACATTTTCCATGATTCTTCTGTGAGGATAAAGTAAATAGTAAACAAACCAACTCGGCTGACTCCCAATCTTTAAGTACTAAACCAGGAGAAATATGGATTTCATTGTGAACCAAGTTCAGGGGAAGACCAGCTTCATTCTTCTCAACTTGAATTATTTTAACAAAATCAGTAATGCCAAGTTCCTGGAAAAATTCTCTCCACTTCATTAAACCAAACAATGGTGACGTGCTGATGTTTGCATGTTTCAAGTATCTAACGTCAACTTCATGCCAATTAGATTCCACATCCACGGCATCAAGTAACTTGCTCACATCTACAGGATTTCCATACTCCTTGCTGAAATGTGCATACATTTCATGGGGTCTTTTATAGCCATGATTTGTCAAGATAAAAGCTTTGGTTCTTAATTCAGAGATAATGTATTCCCGTTCAACGCAGCATCTAGGGCAACTAGACTGAAGGTGGAGCATTAAAAAGGATACATATTCTGTCATCAAAATATCATCTCTCTTTGTGGGTATATCATCCGTAATTGCTGGTAAAATGTGCACCACTATAATATCATGCGCAGAGAGCCGTCGAACACCTATTCTGTTTAACATTCTTATGCAATTCTCCACCTGCATCTGTGTGTCACTGCTCTTATCCTCGGATGGTGAAGAGAGGAAAGCAGGATTTACGATACGAAGTTTTGCATATAAACTAGGGCAAAAATCAGGACCATGCAAACCTTCAAATCCAATGTCATCGGAAGGTAACCATATCGAACCTTCAGCCACAGAGCTATATGTTCCGTCTGAAAGTGGAATGAACGGTATTCTCGCAAGTCTCTTAAAAATATCTGAAACTTCTACTCTAGCAGTTGAACTAATCACCAGCATAGAGTAAAGTGAACTGAGACACGACGAAAACCACTCCAACCCCATTGATTTTATACCACCATAATCAGCTTGTTGACATACTGATGACATAACATCAACCAGGATTTTGGGTCCATATTCTTGGATGCCTAAAGCATTTGCTAAAGAATCGGACAAAACTACATCCTTATCCAAGTAACCGATCCCGAGATGCTGTTTTAGAAGTCTATCAGGTAAAAGATTGCGAGCTTGTTCATCCCAACCTCTGAGGGTCTTGCATGGTGGAACCCATTCCTTCTCGTTATGTCCTTCCAAGAGCATACAGTTTGAAGCACGCAGTTTAGACATAATAATGAGAGGAAGATGCGACAAAGATCCATGAACTTCCCCCACAAGTGGAACATAACTCAAATAGCTCATCAAAGCTATCCCTGGACTCTCTGTAAAGCAAGGGATGGCACAGAAGGATCTCTGTGCACTTACAAACAAATTTGGAACCTCCGACAACAACCACTGGTTCCAAGCACTATCTCCATCAATCTCTTCCCTAGATGAAGGAAGAACAAAATCTCCTTGAAGAATGAACTTCAGACCGTATGTTCTTAGAGGAAGAAAAGCGAAGACAGGTTGTTGCTCTAAGTGTGGTTTGTATTGTCCATTGGCCGACTCATCTAGGGTGAAGGCTATAGCAATCTCTGTAGTTTGAACATCAGGCCGAATGACACTAGCATCCAACTTCTGAGATGCTACAAACCAACTTGTTTTTTCTTTTCCCTGAGAAACTCTTATGATGCCGCCTCCTAAACTTTCTCTTCTCATGACATAGTATTCGTTCGTGAACAAATTCACAAGCTTTATACATCGAAGGCGATGAAGAAATAGTAGCAAGGAGGGGTGAAGATCTGAAAACACGGATAAGATAGAACTTATGTCTGTTCCTTCTTTTAGTTTTCGTTTGAAAGGAAGAATGATGCAAGTCTTCCACTGGCTGCTGCCACTAGACCGCCTGATGTTATTATCATCGGTCCCATCAACAACTTCGCTAGGGATAAGTTTCTCATAAAAGTCAATGTTGCAAGGAGATACAACTGTGGGCAAAACAAAACCAATATAACCTTCACTTGTGTCAAATTTGACATGAAACCCATTGGAATGAATCTCTGGAGCATCGGTAACCTAGAAATACACAATCAGTTTCAATTAAGGTTAGAACCATTCATTTATTAAGAAGCCGGGATGAATTTTAAATCCACTTACGCACGTGAGCAGAATGCATTACAAACTAAGAAGCAAAAATCTCGGAGATACGCTAATTTACTGGTGAAGATGACATATAAATATCTCAAGTAACAATATCACTACATTTTGGACTTAGCTATCTGACCCTTCCAATGATATAAGCTTCCTGTGCTGAGTACCCTTTTCATTACTTAATAACATAAAGTACTATCACATATCATTTTATGTTAACAAATACAATAAGAAAAGCGAGTTATTTAAGTTGAACATTTGCACCATTTCTGGTATCATGGTACAGTATACATACAATGTACCCATGCATCACGGGGTTATTTGATTAAAACTCGTTTAATTTGAGAAATTTTCTGTTATATAATAAGTTTGCACCAAGGGCACTTCTAGGGTGCTGCTTGCTAGCATTTCTCTTAGAGTTGAGAATTTGCATCTTTTCTAGTATCATATGATAGTATAATTTACAATGTACCTAATTCTACTGACGAACCATCTAAGCTAACATCTTACTGAGTTTTGCATCATTAAGAGCACTGTTGCAAAACTATTTCATTAGCTTTACAAGATGTCCTGCAACCATGATCTTAACCGAAGAAAGGATTCCTGGCTAAAAAGAGTGATAGAGTTACTATTAATAAACTTCCATATTTTGAAAAAATCCTCTTTTCTACTTACCCTGAAAACTGATTTGAAGCCTATGCCCTTCTGCCCTATATATCCGGCAATGGACCCTCCTTTTGTTGAATTGCCGACATCACAAAGAGCTCTAATGTTTTGAGCAGAAAAGCCTTGTTCGTTATTTAGCACAGCAGTGCCACTAGCTTGAAGAATGAAAACAAGAGTAGGTTCCACGCTTTCAGGGTAAACATTATCGTCTGCATTTTGAACCTGAAGAACAAAGAAAATCAGTTACATCAAAACAAATCCCTGATAGCAGAACAGTTGTGTGATGCATCTTCTGCATATCTATTGCCGTTTATGAAAACAAACATCTGTAGAAAAACAATAAACACCCACCAGCTCGAGAAGAAAATGAGAATCCCGTGAATATAACTCTCGTGAAAGACAGTGAAGAGCCCTCCCAAGACGAGCATGCTGCTTCTTTAACATGTTCATCTCAGCATGTGAAAGACTTGGGATAAGACCAAATTCCTCACACCTAATAGATTCAATAACACTGGTCGCATCCTCATTCTCACCATATTTAGATGAAGCTCTTACAAAGCCGTCATACGTATCTTTATTAGACACTTCGCTTAGATCTCTCTGAACACAGACATTCCTATGGTGAATGTCTGCCTCAGAAAAATCCTGACTCTTCAATGCTTTCAGTTCATCCAATGCGTCCGTGCTAGATCCAGGAAATGAGACTAAATTGTTCGTCTTCACGAGGGATACAAGCAATTCATTGGCGCCACTAGAACAAAATGTATGGTAGTCACCAATCCATTCCACTATACCAAGAGTCAATCCAATGTCATGAAGCATCATACGTTGATTAATTTGGGTGCATTCATGTAAAATAGCTGAAGGACCAGTTCCAGTAAGAGACTTGAATCCTGAAAGAAATATATCTGCTGCAAAACTGCAAAATTCAGAAGGTAGGCAACCAAGAATATCGAGAATGAACCTTGACACTACAGAAATTGCTTTATTAACTCCAAATGCTCCTTCGCTCAAATCTTGGCTTTCCATAATTTGTGAAATAGTACCCACAGGGTTAAGAGGAAGTGGGATGCGCTCAGTTTGTCCGCAACATACTTGGTTTGCTCTCAAGGCTTCTTCATGAATTTGAAGATCCCGATCATTTGTAACTTCAGCAGAGTTTAAAGAATTCTTTAGGATGACTTCAATTGCTTGGCGCGCATGGGACCTAAGAAGGGACATAGGAACTTGCTTGTCCCCTCCATACAAAGAAACCAAAGACAGCAATTTTACAGCTGTTTCGAAAGAAGACCCTAGGAGCGCAGCTGCCAAGAAGTCGTCTATGGTGACAGAGTGATCGACTCGAATTATTTTCCCATCTTTTGTCACTAGGCACATCAACTCTTTAGTGTGAACTTCATTTAACAACCAATCTGCAAGAGGACCAAGTGAAGGACCAAATATAAGGTCCCAATGAGACCATGATAAAAGATCGGTTAACATTGGTGCTCTGAGCAAGCACTTGAGTGCATCCTTAGACGAAACAGATCCAAGAACCCCACACTTAAGCCCTAAATCAGACTTCAAACCAGTTGTACCCTCCAGCAAATGGCATGCAGATGGTGCGTCCAAATAACATGAGCGCAACAAAGTAGCAGAAAATAAAACACAACTGGAAAAGTTACCACGGCCCTGCTTCTTCAAATATTCATCCAGGTCTTCCAAGAGATCGTCACCACCAATTTCCAAGCTGATTGTAGGGAATTGTTTTCTTAGTAGAAAGGATATGTGGTGCTTTCTTATTACACCGTTCACCCACAAGCTACTAGCAGCTTGCGATAGCAACAGTATCAGCTGCTGCCCAAGCATGGTTACCTCCAGAAGGGACTTCTTCCTTAAATCTCCAGTAAAGCTTCCATATAGTTCATAAGGAAGTTGAGAGGAGTTTGCCTCCAAAAATTTGAAGAATTCACCATGACCTAGAGTGTCAAATTCCTTGACTGAAAATTGCTTTGTCAACCATACCTCGCAATCCCGTAACCTTCCTGAGCAATCAAGTAGTTTGTCCAGCGGGGAATCTGCTTCCTTAGTGCAAGGATTCATTTCGAAATATGTCCCAACTTTCTTCAAAATCCCATCGACAGTCAAACCTGCAGAAATATTTCAGAAGATACATGAAGGTTCTTATTAAGTTTACAAACATGAAAACACCTATGAAACCCATATTTCACAAAATTTATTAAGAAAGCGACAGATCAATACATACAGGTATATAAAGAAACAAAGATACTCAAACAGTGTAGGATACTGACAGATTCTGATTCAACCCAGTAATATATGATTTAACAAAACAAATTAGTGTCTTCCAGGATGAGCGGATCGCATAACTCACCAAAACTTGAAGTATTTGATTTTAACAAAAGTGATGCATATTAAACAATTTCTTGGCCTTTTACCTTGCACAACTTGAATGCATCTAGTGGCGACAATACAATAAATCTTTTTTTCAAGTTCTTTTTGGGGTTGCCTTGACCCCTTTTTCTTGTTCTCTTTGTAATTAACTAATCTTTCCTGGTAATAAGAAATTCTGACTTAGCAAAAAAAAATGGCCATAACAACTCCTACAAAGCTTATAAATCTCCTCAAGTTTCTTGTGCGCTATATCAGGGACAGCAGAAAATCATTTTCACCTTCCCAGATACTATGCAGGTTGCAATACCATATGTCTAATCTGGGTTGAATTTGGAACCCTCAACCAGGTTCAAATGATGTGTTTGGGCAGTAAAAGTCTGGTACAGTGGTATATCCACAAAATCAAACCGGTCCAACTCAGACAACTCTTTTCACAGTTCTGTAAGCTTTTAAGAGAAACCAAAGAAAAATGATTTCTATTTTATTTTATTTTATTTTATTTAGATATTATTCTAACATGCAATCCCACCCAATCCACTGACCACTTTCTTAAGAAAACACTTTAAACCTGAGAAATGCACCATACTAAACCGAAAAAGAAACTAATAAGTGAAACTTGAGAGCAATAGTTAAAGGAGATATACCCTCCAATAGTCCCATAAATAAACCCAAGGATCACAAGACTGAAGGAGGAGAAAAATTGTGCAAGATTTAATACAAACATCACTCACTGTATTCAGGTTGAGAAGCGCACTCATTTGCAGATAATGAGTCTGTCTTACTCAAAAGTTCAGCTTCCCTCCTTTTCCAATCAGTGAAAGAAGAGAAAGTTGGAGTCCTACATCCATGTTGTCCCATAGTTTGTGAAGTATCATAGACATTATCCCACATCCCGCATTTAATAGATCTAATCTGCAATATCAGTATCCAACTTCACTATTACATTTAAAAGATGTATATATATTTAGCGGTTACGTAAACCTTTTTAATGAGAGATATACACAATTGACAAGCAAATTGTTAGAGAGCCTGAGGGGGTGGGAATAGAAAGAATGAATTTGTTAAATAACTAATGGAACAAAAAAAAAGAAAAAAAAAACAGGAAATGAAAGATCAGAAAGAAAGAGAGACCAGCTATCTGTGAATAGGGAAATCAAAGTAACATTAAGCCTGAATTTTGGTTCAGTGCAATTGTTTTTTGACGCTACTGACCATCTTTCTTACTGTTTTACTTGTTGGTAGAAGTAATAATAATGCATTATGTTATATCAAATCCATAAATTTGTAATAATTCATGATGATAATAATAATCACAATACAGACGCACTTCTCTAACATTCAATCGTCGTGTATAAATCTTACTAACGGCCCACTTTTCAGCATGTACCTTTTGGATAAAACCAAAAGAAGTACCTTCCTATTTGCAGAGGGTCCCCAGAATGCACTGCAAAATCCTCTTAAGGATGTGTCCCAGTCCTCTCAAGGACAAATCTTCTCAAGGACGGGCCACATACTCTAGACAACAACATTGACGTTGTCTTCATGAAGATTTCCTTCTTCTTATTATCGGGGTCCCTGTCCTCTTGATGAGGAACAGGCCCAGGTCCTCTTACGGATGACTTCCACTTCAGGACAAGTCTAGAGTATGACAGTGTTAGTATGTTGGTATCACCATACCAACATTCGACACTCATATTTTTTTGGTACAAGCTAGTAATGTACATGAACAAACTCTTAATAACATGCTGACATTAACATCACTCTAAAGTTAATGTACTACACATGTTAGCATGTTCATGACAAGATCTGGGAGCCCACTAACACTTCAGAGTGCTCTACAGGTTATGGCTTGGCAGTTTTACAGCAGTGATTAAGCCACAACAGACCTTTCACAACAGGTCGAAAGAGAGTACACTGGTAGTGCTGTAACTGTATGGCCAGTGGGTACGAAAACCACCCAGTCTCTACAAATTACAACTTCCATGATGAGAGGTGCCGATTAACCTGCCATGACATCCACTCAGTAACTATGAGTATCGGTACTAGTGTTGCATAGTCTATGTTGCATGGAGGATATAGAGTCATTGGAGTTCAGTAACCATGGTACAAGTGCATCATATGTACCGCGGCCAAATTCTATCACAAACAAGAAATAATCCGTCTAAATTAATAAGTAGTACTAACTTACTAACAGCTAATAATTTTAGACCAGGTATCAGAGCAACACAATCCAAAATAAAAGGAAAATTTGTTTGCCAGATACCAAGCAGTATAAGAAGTTCTAGCTCCAAAGCGCCTCAGATTCCTCTGGGTGACGCTAAGCGAGTGCCTAGATGTGCATAAGCAACAAACACCCAAAAAGGAGGATCTGACCTGAAGCAAATCACTTGAAGCCAAAACTGAGCGCCAACATATATCCGCAAGGGGAAAAAAAGTTGCAGCATCAAAGAGGATGCGCTGCTCACATATTTTGAGACATTATAACAAAATCAAATGGAGGGAGAGAGGAAGCCAACTTACAGCGACATTCAATAACCCAATACACGGATAAGTTGAAGTTAATGATTTTATTTGCCTTCTTAGACAGTGTAATGCATAAACTGAAATTTTCTTTCTTCCTTGAGATGGCGCATTATAAAAGTTGATCATCCTTTCAAAAACCTACAAAAAAAAAATGTTTGGCATGCAAGGGGCATAAACACTTAACAGGAGGGGAAGAAAAAAAAGATGTAAAGCATCTAACTGGAACTGGATGACCATCCTCCTAAAGGCCTTCAGGATACATCTTATGCGAATTCTTCCTATACTATTTCCAGACCACTAACTTATTGCATGTTATCAATAAACAGGGAGTGGTAACTAATCATTGTTTACAAAGCATAAGAGCATGAACAGTATGCATGCATACCAAATTTGGCACAATGACAAAACATCTGTGTAAAGATAAAAATGTACAGGTACAAGCTTTAGACTATCTTTGTCTTATGTAAATATCTTAGGAGCAATTGTCAATATAAAAATCATCCAAAACAGATTACCTAGAACACTGAACAATTATAAGTGATAAACATATATCAGCAAAGAATGGGCAGTTTTACTTAGCATATTTTGGAAGTAAGATGACAATAGCAAGGAAGTCAAGGTCTGAATGAAAGCAGATATACCTCATCAACAGAATGCACCTGGCATGCGTCCTTCCACGTGCTTATGAACTTATTCACAGTATCATCAGTTAGAACAAGGTTACAATTATCCACAGCACTAAAATCTGTCATTTCAATCTGAGCATCAGGTGATCTTTCACCAGCATTCTCTTCAAGAAATTTCCCAAAGTCATCCCCAACACCACGGTCAGCAGAAGAACGGCTATTGTGCATTGCGATAGGAAAATCAGGATTCTTAATGATCCTTGGATCTGACTTATACCTTTTAGAACTCCTAGACAAAGAGTCATCCGTAAATGGAGAACGCAATCTCGCTTTCTTATCAGATGACTTTTTATTTGGGTCACAACTTAAGGGATCTATAGAAGGAGAACACTCATTCACTTCAACTCCAAATCCTCCATTTTGTTCTTCAGATGTAGATGGTAAAGGGTAACTATCAACATGTTGATCTGAATATTTTCTATCTTTTGATGACATTTTACCATGACTACTTAAAATAAGATCACTATCCGTGCTATTAATACTATTATTATCACTTAAATCCTCCAAACGCTTGCTAGCTAAATCAGAATGTATAGGAATCGGAGAGAACGACTTGACTTGTTGGGGTATAGTGCTGAATTTGTCCAGCAACTTTTTCTCTGAAGTAATAGCAGGTTGGTTTGAAACTTCATCTTCCACTTTTTTGTTATGATCGATGGACTTCTGTTTCAGTGCTTGAGCAGCACTCTTTAATATCTCCCCTTCTGCTTTGCTTGCATCTCGGATATAATTTACATAAGGTCTGCGGATAGTAAAAGAATATCAAAGTCAGACCATTAATGCTACATATGTAAATATTTACATTGCAGAAAAATACAAACAATTAACAAAAAGAACAAGAGAAATATCCGTTTCTTGATTTCATGGCAAAAATGCCATGCAAGCTTTGGGTTTTTTGTGAGGTCTAATTTTAGGTTCATCTTTTACAAACTAATACATAGAAACATTCCAGGGCTAAAAACAAATAAAAATGGCCAGGATGGAGTGGAAGGGAGTACCAACAAGAAGCATCTAAACCCTAAGAGAAATCACAAACCAAAGAAGCTTATCAATTTCTTTTCATGCTACAAACAATTCCGATACAACAACTCTTTACTCTTCCTTTGCAAGAATTTTTTTTTCTGTTGCATGACTTACATGATAACCTTATCTTCAGAAAATAGAGTTCATAAACTAACAGGAGGAATTTGGAAATTTGATCACCCATGCTAATGGACCTTAGGTATATGCTACATTAATTTGCTTCTGAACTAATCAGAAATAAATAATCTAATCTTTTAACCAATTAAGAACACTAAGTTGATCAAACAAAAAACAAACAATTCAAAAACACGCAACATTTGTACACGATTTATTTCCTGTTTATATGCCTTAGATAAATTAAAAAAGAGTAAGAACGTACTTCATGTA
The DNA here is from genome assembly GCA_023529315.1 of Papaver bracteatum. Taxonomy (NCBI): domain Eukaryota; kingdom Viridiplantae; phylum Streptophyta; class Magnoliopsida; order Ranunculales; family Papaveraceae; genus Papaver; species Papaver bracteatum. The sequence goes on from JAJJWX010001260.1 coordinate 563,697, forward strand.
CTGCGGAATCCTAACACCAAGCCTTGCTGGATGTGCAACAGCTTCTTTACTTGCTAGAAACTGCAAGAACTTTTTTTTCTTGACACTTTTTATCTTATTTACTTCTGGACTTACTTCCCCATCACAAGAATGTACGAACTCAACAAAGTTAGTAACAATTGTTTCACTTGTTATCTTATGAACTTGTTTCATATCTGGAGGAACAGAAAAATACTGAAGAACAACTGGATGCTTTAATATAGGTCCCAATTTCAGTCCTTCAAACTTTTCAATACCCTGACTTTTACAAATTGCAATCTCCAAATCATACACAGATGTAAATCTCCGCGACAGAACGAAACAATCGATATATGAATTAACCTAAGCAAAGGACAAAAACACCATAATCAACTAACAAGTTAATACAAAAAGAAATAAACTAAATTCAAGAGCAACAAAAAATTACCTTTGCTTCATTGCTCATAAGAAGGCTCAACGATGGAATTTGATGTATTTGAAACCCTAGTGAAGCCCATGAATCTACTTGAAGATATACAAGTGCAGCTTGAGAGACTCCCCATGCTGTAATAGTATCACCAATTGCAAGAAGATTCTCATGAGAATTCTTTACAGCGCTTTCAATTCTATCCAGAGTTTTCTCGGGGTTTGAAGATGTAGGGTTAGTGTTGGGATGTTGTTGGATTGGGAAATTAGGGTTTCGGATGTAAGGATTTTGGCGGTTAAAATAGAGGTTTAGAGGAACTGATGAAGAAGAAGAAGAAAAAGGATGAGTTAGGAGGTGAGCGTTTTGGTTGAAGAAATCAGGGTTAATAGTATATTGTGGTGGCAAACCAGGAACGCCGCCGTACGGCGGCCGGAGATTGGGGTTGTTGCCGTACATGGGTACGGAGAAGGAGGAGGAGAAGAAGAACAGCGGGAGAAAAGGGTTGATCTCTCTGTATCGGTGGTCTACCCTACATCATATACCTCGGAGAAGATGTCGATTGTCGAGCAAAAAGATTTTCCAAAATACCGTGTGAGTGGAGGGTGGGGCTCACTTCTGCCCACCCCTATCTCAATGTAGAGATTGAGATTTCTGCAGTTGAATCCCATCTCGGTATACACTTCGAAGTGTATATATCAAAACCCAAAGATTTTCGTTCAGCCCCACAAACGCGTGCATCTATACGTTTACGATGCATGTTACGAGGGAGACCTGTTTTTCCCAAGGAAGTTCGATTCGGAAGAAGATATATCATCACTTTTTCAATTGAGCATGGTAATTGTTTGTATGATTCGTCTTAGTAAAGCAAAATTATTAAACAATAGAGTTATAGAAATTTTTGAACGCATAATTGGGGATATTTATATTAATTCGGGAACAGAGGAAAAAGATAAAAACGGGATATAAATAGTAAATCAGAGTCACCCTTATCCATGTATTTTAACTGATTCCTAATCTACCCCTCACTAGTCATGTTTAGTGGCTAAATATAATTAGGTAAGTTAATAGATTAGTTTGATAATCATTAGAATAAATCATTATCATTGAATTCGTTGATGCAACAATATTAAATCAAGATATTTATGATCATGAAGGTTTAGGTGAAGAACCAACCCTGGAAAGTAAACAAGCTGAATATACAAGTGTTCCAATTAGTCATATATAGGTATTAATGTATTGAATCTTGATTTTTTTTTCATTGAATCCGCCATTGTTACGCCTGAAAAACTCAATGTTGGCATGGTAAATTTAAAGTATGAATACCATGTTGGTAGGGCACAATATCCCCCAATTTTGAAATTGTAAGTACACTGCTTGCACGGAAAGTTCATTATCGAGCATGCTGGTAGTAGTGCCGGCATGGTCGATTCCCAAGTGTACCGTGCCGGTTTGAGGACAAAAACATACATAAAAATTGTCTGAAATAGCAAGTATCGACATGGTATTCATCCTAAAAACCATGAAGGCACCAAAAACAGTAGGGTATTAACACAAGCCAGGCGTTATGATTCTAACACAAACGAAGTTTTAAAACAACAACAACACTTTAAATATGATTGGGTATCATGTACCTTCTCAATGAAGCCATTACTTCTTCTTGCTCAACAACAATTCAATTTAACCTATCTTTAAGAACTTGTTAGGATTTTTTATTTTTAGTTTTAAATTTTAATTTAGATGGAAGGGTATTTTAGTATTTTCACCCCCAAAAAACACCCCTTAGCGGACACTATTGGATGGGGTTAGTAATTCATATCCCCCAATTAATATAAGTATCCCCCATTAATATATTCCCACATCAGATAAAATGAAAAAATATTCAACTTGACGTATTAAACCATACCCAAAAACAACTTACAAATAAAAAGATAATGTGGGAAAGAGTGTTATATAAGACGTTTAATTTCTTCATACTAAATAGTCCCTAGCAATTACAAGTTTTGATGCATTAATGTGCCTGGAAGAGATTTCACCAAAATTGTTTAAGAAATTACATATGTTTTCAGCTCACTTATCTCATATTCTCTTTGGAAATAACATGCATTTGTAAAACTTAAATTAACATTTATGTCCAGAGTGAAAGAAAAACAAACCATGCTAATAAATATTACATGCGATGTAAAGACCATCGTTCAATTCAAAAGATTGAATGTATGTTAAGTACATGCAGTTGAATTTCAGATCCTTAAAGTTAATTTGATGCTTTTGATCACAAAATAAATTTATTAATAGTTTTGTTACGTGGCACATTGTCAGCTAAACTAGACTGGATAATAAACACCATACCACTGAATTATCTATTTTAAAATTATAAGAAAAGCCTAATATAGCAGTCGTAAATATCCAAATACAACATGCTTATTGTCTAAAGTATTAGAGTATATTTATGTAGTTGTTTAGCCCTAATCATTTATGTGTCTGGAAATATCTTAACCGACTGTTACAACTGTCGGGTAAGATTCTGCTACCCTTCTGTTATGACACTTGCATCATGTTTGTGTATTGTTGTTGTTTGTATCGCTAGTGATTGTATCATCACTCTAATCTTGACCATATTTTAATAACAAATTTGTGATTTTTTCGTCGTTTACCTTTTCTCTATGGTATCGGATCCGATCTGACCTTGATAACCTAATTTCTCTTACCTTTTTTGTTTCTGCCATTAAAACTATGTATTTTTTAAGCTTTACGTATTATGATTGTATATGGAATCTAATATCTCGAAAGTTCCGCTCAATATAATGGCAAACATTTTTCATGTCAAACTTGAAGATAAATATTACTTAACCTGGTTAACACTTTCATTACTCAAGAAATAAAAGGTCATTGATCTTATAGATAGATCTACACCTTGTCATATTAAATAATGTTTTTACTGCTTGAATTGTTGAAACAAGTGGGAATGTCATTCCTAATTACATTCATTAGATTAATGAAGATCAAACTTTGCTTATCTGGATTCAATCTATACTCTCTCCAAGTGTTATTTCTTACGTTTTTAGTACAACAACATCCAATAGTTTGTACCGAAAAAAGGTTTTCCACTACATCCTCCACTCATGTGATTCAATTACGCACCAACTTTCTCACATCAAATAAGGTAACAATCTTATTCTTTCAATGAGATTAAAAAAAATATCAGATTCGCTCGGTGTTGTTAGATCTGGAGTTAATGATAGTGAGTATACTCAATGGTCTACGTCATTTTAAACATGTATTAAAGTTCGTAATCCTCTAGTAACTGCTAGAGAATTACATAATCTTTTGGTTAGTGGAGATATTATTTTGACAGAAATATCTAAATCTACTATTCATCTTGATGAATCAAGAGCTTTTGTTGCTTTTCGACCGAATAGACCTTTATTTAATCCCAATTATCGTCATCATTCTCCTGATCCATATCGTCCTCAATTGCTTATGCCACCTTTTACACTACCAACCTCATTTGCTTCTTCTTTTCCTATGAAGAATGCTTCAACTTATCCTTTTCAAGATTCTTCATTTACTTCTTCTAAAATTTACAGATCAACTTGTCAGATTTGCTTCAAGGTTGGTCACTCTGCTACTAAGTGTAATCAAATAATGAATTTCCCATATCAAGGAAGACATATACCTCAAAATCTCCATGTTATGTTGGCTACAACTGATATCTCAGGGGGAAATCCATGGCATGTTGACTTAGGTGCTTCAGATTACATCACCATTGATGCTTATGATCCCACATATTTCCAATCTTACAATGGTAATAAGAAGATATCCACTGCTAATGAAGTCATGAAAATCTCCAACATTGGTAATACTTATAAGTTTATGGTTCATAATCCAGTCACTTTACCTAGTATTCTACATGTTCCTTGTGCATCTCACAAGTTATTTCATGTGCATAAGCTTTACTAGTGATAATAACTATAACATGACTTTTGAGGGTGGTGACTTATATAAATCTCAAAAGTTTTTCTTCTTCATCAGTTCCTCTAACCATTTATTTTAACCGCCAAAATCTTTACATCTGAAACCCTAATTTTCTAATCCAACAACATCCCAACACTAACCCTAGTATGGTTAATATTATATTATGGTGGCAAACCAGGAACGTCGCCATACGGTGTCAGCCGGAGATGGTGGTTGTTGTTGTACATGGGTACGGAGAAGAAGAACAACGGAAGAAAAGGGTTGATATCTCTATATCGGTGGTCTACCCTACTGAGAGGACTCTATGTCGAGCAAAAAGATTTTCGTTCAACTCCAACTACACGTGCCTCTATTAGTTTAGGATGCTTGCCACGTGGAAGACCATTTTTTCCTAAGGAACTACTCCCTCTGATTCAAGAAAAGAGATAGTATCACTTTTTCAATGAATCAAGAAAAGAGATATGAACTACTCCTTCTAATAGGAACTACTCCCTCTGACATATCAGTTGGTTGTATGGCTTGTCTTAATGAATAAAAATTATTAAACAATTGTTTTATAGAATTATTTTGAGTCCAAATAAAGATATCTCGGACTAGTCTAAATACAAAACCATACTTATCTCATATATTTTTGTCGGAGTCTAAGAAGTATCAAATTTCGAATCAGACATAAGATAAAGTTATGAAATATTCGACTTGTGCACTAAATCAGACCCAAAAACAAGTTACAAAAATATTAAGTTGTCGAAAGATCCCTATATAAGACGCCTGATTTTTTAAAACTAAGTAGACCCTAGCAAATGTTTATAAGTTTTGATGCATTGATATACCTTGACTAGATTTGACCAAAATTATTTGAGATCACAAATATTTTCATCTCACTAATCTCATTCTCCTTGGAATATCATACGTTTTGAGAAGTTATTGAAAAAGCGGGGGTACAACAACCACACCCAATATTTCGATTAGCAATCTGTATGGTCAAACTCCAATGTACTTTTAATAGAATCAACTAGACTCAATCTTAATAAAGTATATCAAAGAGTTCAAATATCTCTATTTCACAGGGAAGCACGGACACACCAGTATTGGTACCGTGTCTGTGTCAGACACGCGTCGGACGCACGACACGCGTTGGACACCGACACGACGCACTTATATAAATCTATACCTCATTTTTCTAATTGCGTAATCAAATTGGTTATGAAAATTTGTATAATAGTTAATATTTGTACATATGGGCTAACCTAATGGCATAAAAGTGAGTTTTTTCATGTATATGCATGATTAATGTATTTGATATACCATAATACTATGATATTAGTGTATAAAAATTATTTAATTAATATATATATAAACGTGTCCGTGTCCTGATGATTTTGAATTTTGCCGGTCCCTGTGTCCGTGTCGTGTCGTGTCCGTGTCACGTGTCTGTGTCAGTGCTTCCCAGCTATTTCACAATGTAATCAGCAAATCGAATAGATAGAAATTCGTGAGCCTGATTATTATGTGAAATAACTTGAACGGTACCAAAGACCAATGTTCAATTGTCAATCAATGTAAATCAACAACCAAAGGTTGGATATTCTAATTGATTTATCTTAACCTGTGATATTTCAATTATATAACAAAATATAATGCGGAAAAGAAATAACATAGACACCAGAATTTTGTTAACGAGGAAACCGCAAATGCAGAAAAACCATGGGACCTAGTCCAGATTGAACACACACTGTATTAAGCCGCTACAGACACTAGCCTACTACAAACTAACTTCGGTCTGGACTGTAGTGGAACCCCAATCAATCTCATACTGATCCAAGGTATAGTTGTGCTCCTTATGTCTCTGATCCTAGCAGGATACTACGTACTTGATTCCCTTAGATGATCTCACCCACAACTAAGAGTTGCTACGACCCAAAGTCGAAGATTTTAATAAACAAATCTGTATCACACAGAAAAGTCTACGATATTAGATAAATATGCCTCCCACAGAAATACCTACGAGTTTTGTTTCGTCTTTTGATAAATCAAAGTGAATAGTAACCAATTGATAACCCGGACTTATATTCCTGAAGAACATCATAGTATTATCAATCACCTCACAATAATCTTAATTGACGCGGCAAAAAAAGATATTGTGGAATCACAAACGATGAGACGAAGATGTTTGTGACTACTTTTATATCTTGCCTATTGGAGATATTAATCTCAAGCCAATCGTTATGACTGTACTCAACACGATAGAATCATCAAGATCAGATCACACAACTACAAGAAAGTAGTATCGGTCTGGCTTCACAATCCCAATGAAGTCTTCAAGTCGTTAACCTATAGGACTCTCGATAAGAAACCTAAGGTTAAAGGAGAATCGACTCTATCTTATACAACTAGTATCACAGAGGAGGTGTGGGGATTAGGTTTCCCAGTTTCTAGAGTTCTCCCTTATATAATCTTTCAAATCATGGTTTGCAATCAATGTTAGCTTAGTAACAAAGAATTCAATATTCACTGTTAGATGAAAACTTGATTAGATTCAAGCTATTATCTTTCAACTGTTGGATCGAAAACTTAGCTTGTTACACACAAATGAAATGCACGATTTTAGGTTTGTGTAACCATACCCAAACATGTACATTTGTTGGTTCAACAGTAGTTAACCAAATGGTTAGCCAAATGAGCACTTTCACATCAACCATATTCTTCTTCACCATAACTAGTTCGAATGACTCAAATGAACTAGTTAGAGAGTTGTTCAATTGTATCAACAACCTTAAAACTCAATACCATCCCTCACTCTAGAATAAAAGTAGCACTGGTGGAGCTTACCCTCTCTCCTATTGGTTGGTGAGAGTAACCTCGCGCTCTCATTGGCTAATTGAGAAACCATTCGTATCCGTCGGATAAAATTTTGTGAGATATGGTGCGTTGATCTGACAATGTGCGGTGCAGATTGGGAGGATTGTTAGTACACACGCGACGGACGTCCCTCATTATTTAGAAAAATTGTTATATTAGTTTCGTGCATTTAATGTGAAAATCCATAAAATAAAGAAAACTACTATATTAATTTCGGACATTTATGATTAAAATAAAAAAAAATCAATTCAACATATTTATGGAATAAAATAATACGATTTATATTTTTGAATCTTTTATAATTTCATGTATTTATTATAGAAAATCTAGAACATAAAAAAAACTACCATATTCAATTCGTATATTTATGACTTAAATAAAAAAAAATAAGTTCAACATATTTATGGAATAAAATAATAAGATTTATATTTTTTGAATCTTTTATACGGAAAAAAAACCTAAAAATGACAAAGAAAACTACTAATTAATTTCAGAAATTTATGATTAAAATAAAATAAAAATCAATACAATTTTTTATTATAAATATCCAGAAGAAAAAAAACTACTATATTAATTTTGTGCATTTATGACTGACATAAAAAAAATCAATTCATCATATTTATGGAATAAAATAATAAGATTTATATTTTTGAATCTTTTATAAGGAAAAAAATCTAGAATTGACTTTATTAATTTTAGTATTAATAATAAACATCTAGAAAATCCAGACATGTTTATGCGTTTGACAAAAAATCCAAGCATATTCATAAATCTGGTACAAAAAATAAATTCAAAGATTTTATCAATTTCAATGGGGTAAAAAAAATTTAAATTAATATTAATATAGTCTTAAAAATGGTATCCTTTAATATACACAAGGTTATCTGGGGAAAAAATATCAATACGCAAATAATTTCTTTAATAATACTACTATCAAGTTGTCGTTACTATTATTATTAAAATATTTTAATTAATACTAATATGTTGTTAATAAATTATGAAAATAATTTTGCTAATTTTCTTCCTTTAAGATATTGATTGATATTGTTTCTTAATAAAAGTAATTTTGTATCGAAATTTAGTTTTGGTGACTGAATATAAATAATTCAAGCGAAAGTCAAACCTCATTGTTTGCACATTACTTTTCTTTTCAGCTTTTTTTCTTCCTTTTTTTCGGTTTCTTACAATCTAGGATTTTGTTGTCTAATCTATTTTTATTGTTTGTTTTGCATGTAATCAATAGATTGCGGTGATGGAAGGTCAATGTTAAGCTTTTACTGGTGGTATGTTTCTTACCCATTTTCAATATAGTCCATGATGTTTATGGGTTTGATCTTTTTAGAAAAATAAAAATATTTAGTTTGGAAAGGTGGTTTAGGAAGTCGACATCTCTTCAAAAGTACCAATTTCATTTAGGTCTCAATTCGGTTTTTCCTAAGGTTATATATTGTTTATTGACTATCTATGTGTTTTAGGTGCGAGAGCAATTCTAGAATAATTTCATTAGAATGGGGTAAGCATGATTATTTTTGGGTACATTTTACACATAGAAATTGTTATTGGCTATTTTCTGCGGGGTTGAGGAGATGATGTCAAACAATTATGCTGAGAGCAGGTAACTGATATGGTGGAGTAATTTTTATTAAAATTTGTGGAGGAAAATAATGGTGTGCAGTAGTAGGGTTTAGCTTATGAAGATGCGATGTAAGGTTGTTTATTTTGTTTTCTTCATTTTCTATTTTATTATGATTTGATTTTCTCAAAATAAAATATGTATAGCAAAAGTAGGTGTTTAATCGTTTTGTTGTTTTTTTTTTGTAATGTTTTTCACGGTATGATATTTTGAGTTCACTCACAAATGTTTAGTTCATTGGGATTATTTGTTCATAATGATTACTGCAGTTCACGTGTTCATGATCTAAAAATGATAAATTTTGGGAAGGAGGGACACAACCTATTCATTATAATGGTAGTTGTGTTGTTGGTATCATTTTCTTGACACAAATTCTAGGTTTTGCCTATCGCATGGTGCAGTGCAGGTTAACTAAATGGTGCTTATAATTTGTATTCCGTGAATCAGATGTGTTATGCCTAAGTTTTATATGCACGTTGCAAATGGATTTCTAATAATTTGATACTTTTGGGTTTAAAATTGCTTAAATTTACTCCATTAGGTGTAAAAAAAATCTTTTCTCATGTTAGACAAGGGATGATGGAAATGTGAGTAGGTTTAAATTAGATAACTCTCTGTTAGAATCAACATAGTTAACCAAAATGTTGGCGACTTTAAACTTTATGTAACTGTTAGCCTAATTTCTTTAAAATTAGTAATTTACACCTATATTATACTTATGTAAAGATTTATTTTAAGTATTTATGGAACGATGCATACATATTAATGACGTAATCTTTTTCAATAGTTGTAATTATATGTGGAAAGAAAATTTTAAATTAGTGTTTATAAAACTTAAAATATCTAAAAAAACCATAGGGCAAAAAAATCTTTAGAGGTTTACTTATGGTAAAAGAATCTCAAAAGGATGGCTTAAATATTTAGTATGTTAAAAAAATATTTTTCTTACCCATTACTTTGTTATATTTTGTTGCCACACAAAGGAATTCCATTTCATATCTTAATTATCATGTTTTTTCTTTGCAGCCGAGTCTCAAAGGTCTATATTAAGGACACCGGCATGGACATTTGTAAAATGAATAATTCTCTTTGTCATCTTAGATATATTCTTTAAACATGTACAAGTCTTTTCGATGATGTAGTAGTGAATATATAATTATAAATCAGGATGATACTGACCCCGTCCATCATTTTCAATTTTATGCAGGGCCAAAAGAATAAATGTTAATATGAAATAGGGAAATAGGAATAAGGATGGATGTAAATCCCAAACAACATTGTTAAGTTATTGTCCTAAGAGCATTCTACTCTCTCTAGGATTTCCTTTATAAATTTTTCTGATATTTTTGACGGGGTTCTGCTAGATTATACAATTATAGTTTTTTGTGAAACCTATTCATATTATTCTTTTTCTTTGTCGAACCTGATATACGCATGGAATTGCTTTGATTAATAGACCATGATGTAACGGCACTTCGTTTACTTGACCTACGATTGATGTAAAAAAAATGTTCCTTTAATTGTTCAATTCCAAGAGAGTTTTATGTTTTGTTTCAAGCCACAAACATAATAAAATTAGATATATGCATCACTAAAAATTCAGCAACCAAATTATTTAATTAACCAATACAATTTAGATATTCTCTTTGCCAATAAAGGTACTCCAATCATTAATTAGTGGATAATCCTTGCGGTTAAAATAACAATCACGAGTATTTAAACGGAGTCTTAGTGGGATGTTAGTTCATTGCTTGATTACAACTTCTTTGACGGGAAGCATTTCACCTGTTTCGTACTATCTATAATTGGAAAACTATTTTATGTTATATCGTGTGTTCTTTTAATGTCTCTAATAAGTGTGATTCTTCATTTAACTACAAGGAGTTGGTGACTGGGTTGGGTTGACCGCTTAATTCTTAACACAAGTATATGATTTCTGAAGAAAGATATATCAATGCATTTTCTTGATTACATCATCTTCGATGGGAAACACTTTATATTCTTTTTCAGTATTTATGGTTGGAAATCTATTTTATATTAATATCGATTTTTAGTATCACTAATATCAGATATCCATACAATTATACAATGAGTATGATTTTTTATCTAACTATATGGACTTGGATCCTGTAAGAGAACTTGAGTTAGCCGCTTGATTCCTAACGCAAGTATATGATTCTTAAAAATATAGATCGGTGAATTTCCTTGATTACATCATCTTCGACGGGAAGCAATTTATATATATCTTTTACAATATTTAGGGTTGAAAATCTATTTTATATTAACAATAAATACAATTCTGACCAGTAGGAGTCATAAATAGGAAAACAAAAAAATGATGAGAATTCATAACCAATATAATTTAGATTTCATTTGCCAACAAAAATACTCCAGTTATTAATAGGTGATCCTTACTGTTAAAGCAAAAATCACGGGTATTCAAACGGGGTCATAGTGGGATATTAGTGCATTTTCTTGATTACAACTTCTTTTGACTCACTTCATCTGTTTTGCACTATTTAGAATTTGCAAGCTATTTTTATGTTATACATCATGTGTTCTTTTAATGTCTCTAATATTAGGTATTGATACAACCATATAATGAGTGTAATTTTTCATTTAACTATACGGACTTGGAGCCTGGAAGAGAACTTGAGTTGGCTGCTTGATTCCTAACGCAAGCTTCTGATTCTTAAGAAAGATATATACCAGTGCATTTTCTTGATTACTTCTTTGACAGGAAGCACTCTACATGCCTTGCGATATTTAGGGTTAGCAATCTATTTTATATTAAGATCGTGTTATTTTTAATGTCTCTAATGTCAGATATCAGCACAGCTCTATAATATGTGTGATTTTTCATTCAACTACAAGAAGTTGGAGCCAGGAAAAACAATTAAGTTACCCGCTTAATTTTTTACGCAAATATACGATTTCTGAAGAAAAAAATATATGTGTGTTTCCTTAATTACATTTCCTTTGACGGGAAGCACTTTACATGCTTTGCGTTATTTACAGATGGCAATCTATTTTATATTAATATCATGATTTTTTGAATGTCTCTAATATCACATATCGATGCCTATATAATGACTAATGACATTTCCTTGATTATTTCTTTGTCGGGAAGCACTTTATATGCTTTGGACTATTTACGGTTGGCAATCTGCTTTTTATCAATATCGTGTTATTTTTAGTGTCTTTAAAGTTAGATATCAACACAACTACATAACATGTGTGATTTTTTATTCAACTACAAGAACTACAAGAAGTTGGAGCCTAGAAAAACATTTGAGTAAGCCGCTTTATTTTTAACGCAAGTATATGATTTCTGAAGAAAAATATATATGTGTGTTTCCTTAATTACATTTTCTTTGACGAGAACCACTTCATATGCTTTGCCATATTTAGAGTTGACAATATATTTTATATTAATATCATGATTTTTTAGTGTCTCTAACTTTAGATATCGATGCCTATATAATGGCTAATGAGTGTGATCTTTTATTTAACTATAAGAAGTGGGATCCTGGAAGAGCAGTTGAGTTGGTCCCTTAATTCTTAACACAAATATATGATTTCCGAAGAAAGATATATCAATAGATTTTCTTTGATGGGAAGCAATTCATATGTTGTGCACCATTTAGAGTTTTCAATTTATTTTATACTAATATCGTGTTTTTTTTAGTGTCTCCAATATCAGATATTGATACAATAGTAAGGATACATGTAATGTAATGAACTACTTATTGATTTCAAAGGTCGGTATAATTTTTCAAAAGTATTTTATTTAAGAGGATTTCTTAATCTCCAACACTTTAAACAATATGTAACTGGTGAATAATTTGGTTTCGATTGTTAATATACTAAATGATTGCTTCAAAAATAAATAAATATGATAATTGGTGTTTTCATGGTACACTGCAGTTGTTAATTGAGATCCCTTCTTGGACGGTTGTGGTGCTTCGCCCAACTGAGAATCGATTCCGTCATACCCGGTTCGAAGCACGGGTTAAATACTAAAAAAAAATTATTATGTATTTATAGCTTAAAATATTTTAGTTTATTTGTAAAATTGATTATTATTTTATTATGATGCATGAAATTAGTTTTCAAAACCATGTTAGATCTTCAAATCGTAATAATATTATATATTTGATTATTATAAACTTTTAACTGTTAATTGTTAATTTGTTGGATAATAATTCTATAAGCTTAACAGAACTCTTATTAGGACGGGTGCGGGGAGAAGCCCCGCCTCAGTGAACATGAACTGATGATATAAGAAATTCCAGCAGTCCCGGTGCGTAGCACGGGATTCAAGCTAGTAAATCTTATAGAAGTATACAAGACACAATTGAAGCAAAAACGATTTGATTCACTTGAATCGATTCATGAACTTTATAGCCACGGTTTGAAAATTGCATTCCTTAGTTAATATAAATATAAGTTCACAGAAAAATCGTCTTTAGATATAACAAACTCAAGTACGCGGACTTAAGTTCTCGGAAAGAGTTCACAAACTCCAGCAGATATTCTCGGGATGAGAACCTTCGCCAGTTCGTGGACTGGGTTCGCGGACTGAGTTCACAACTCTTGTTCTGGTTTTCCTGATCAACAAAGTACGCATACTTTGGTTCAAGGAATAAGGACGTATACATATATGTGTTACCACACAATGCTTATATCCAACATTGGTTATATAATCTAAACTCCCATTTCAATCATTGAAACATTCTTAGAGGATGTTATGTAGTTTCTATTCACAAACCATTTTTTTCCAAATCCATTTTCAAAGTGATTGAAACATAACATGACTTTTGTCACTAGGTAAAGATGAACTTGGCCAAAGCAAAAGCTTATCAACACATATTTCGAGAAATAGATAAGCGAGATAAACTCGGATCGAAATAGCAAATGTGTATATTAAAGTCTATATAACAAAACGACTTTTGTCTCAAAGATAGGAGATAGAGTAGATAGAATTTTGAGTGATAGATAAGTTCAAGTCTCCACAAACCTTTTAGTCGATGAAGTTACACCAGTTCCTTGAGTATTTCTTCGTCTTGCATGATGATTGACATGGAGTTCTTGAGCTCAACTACACTTTCTATCCTAGTCTGAGACTTAGCTATAGTAGACTAGAAATCAAGACTTATAGTTTTGATCACTAACATTGACAAACATGCTTGAGATAACAATGCATGCGAGTTCGACCGAGCAGTGCTCTAACAATCTCCCCCTTTGTCAATTTTAATGACAAAACTATCAATACATATGGAATATAAAAATAAATAAATAAACTTTTGTAGATCCTATTCCACATGCCTAACCTTAAACATTATCGAAATCTTCGTCACTTCCAAGTACTCCAATTATCCCAAAGGTTGTAAGTTCAGCATCATCGTTGTTGAAAATCCATAGCTATAACAATGAGAAAACAAGTATTCTCAATCATTGTTATACAGTGTCATAATATTATTATACATCATCAAAGTTCAATTGTATCACAACTTTGACAACAATACTATGATGATATGTATCACTCCAACTTAGTCAATACTCCATCTAACATGGAAACCACTCCCCCTTACATAATGATCTGAAAACCATATTGTATTTGTAGTGTGAACTACATATTAATTCTCCCCCTTTTTGTTAACAAAATTGGCAAAGGTACGAAAACGGGATCCTAATGAAATTTCCAAAAGAGATATTTCATTGAATGTACATAATTAGAATACAAAGGAGATGCAATCATATAGCCGAAGCTAAATGCATTCATCAAGGAGTTTATAAAGATACAAGATAACCCCTATAATATTCCACAGCCGCACTCCCCACAAAGATTTGGCAATTAAGCACAAGTTCAATTAAGAACTCTCCCCCATAATATGTCATTCCCGAAAGAACAGCAAGAGCGACCTTAATTTCAAAAGAAAAGAAGTATTTCTTTGGACATAAAAAATCACATATGAATATGAATTTGGATCCAAAAATACTCAATTAAATTAACCACAAGAGAACCCATGATTAATTTAATCGGAAATATACAATCAAATTAACCGCAAAGAGTGATTAATTTAATTGGTCATGCTCGACATAAGAGAACTTACGGAGCCTCACAGTATAAACATAAAAATATGGATCAGGGAAGATCAATACTGCGGAATACACATGAATTCATTCTATTTTACATCACTATTCGCACAATGACATACAATAGACATAATCCTCGTAAACAAAAGATTTTAACCTATCTTCCATCAAAAAATGACATAATAGGCTTAACTTTTGTAATGTCAAAAGTTCATTCATTCTTTTATCAATATATGCATATCGACATATGAAAGACTTAACTTTTTACAAGGTATGGGACAATCATAGTTCACGGATGCAAACACACATATCCCATAATACATTGCAATATATAAAACCATAAAAATTAATACTTCAAAAATCATCTTCCAAACAATTTTAGAATTTAAACAAATAAACCTAAAAACATGAAGATGAAAACGTTGGACATAGCTATGTATAATGACAATAATGGCTATTCCAAACTCTAGTTATTCTTCTAAACAAAACAAGAGAAAAGAAGATTTACCATACTAAAAAAAGAAAAGCCAGAGTTCATTGAGAACCTCATATCTTTCAATAAATCCATCAAAGAAGGTATCACTGATTTACTTTATTCTCTTGACCGTAGACACACCATATTCGTGAGTTAGAACATTAACTTTGCGATCAACACCCCGTGCAAGCTTTCTAGCCTTGATGCAGTCCATGATGAGCTTATTTTGATTATGTATTAGAATATTCTGATTCGCAAGGATTCTGGCCTGACCATATAAGAGTTGGTTTATTTTCCATTGAAGATTTGCAAACTCGACCTTTGAATCGTTCTGAAAACGAGTTAAATCCTTGATAGAATCATCGATCCAGGAGTTGTGATCCTTTCTTTCAAGCATCTTCTTTAAAACCAGCTCCTGAATTGACTCATATTCCTGATTGTCTTCCTCCATATCAAGATGCAAAATCTCTTGAGATTTTGCAGAGTTCTCCATATTATTTTTGTTAGGGAAGGAAAAAACATAATATAAAGTAAATATATATGTGTTTGTAAACATGAGTCAGAAACTCTTGTTATGAAAACCCTAAGAACTCACAAAAGGAGAACGCGAACATTTGTGGACCGTCGGCACAAAAAACTCAAACAGAAAAATAATATACAACATACTTGAGTATTTCTCAATTATTGTCCTTACACCTCTCAAGTTAGAAACAAGGAAAATAATACCTGGAATCAGGTGGTAGAGTGAGAAATAATCCCACTATGATCATCGAGAAAGGAGTTGTACATATAATCTGACAGTTTGATCTTTGTGTTCTTCTCCTTTCTTCGGTTGACTTTCATCCCAGAGGAGTAAGACACAACGTGTTTAACATATTCATCAGAAGGCTTTATCTGAGGACTAAATCTAGGACCTCTTTAGATTGGTTCAAGAGGATCAGAATAGAGAGGGATCCATTTTATAGACTTAGATTTACCAGACTCATTCTTATAATCACATGGAATGTGTTCATTAGTGGCACAAGAATTTATACCATTGAGATGATCTTGTTCCCTGTGATGATTTCTAGAATAGAGATCATTTTTATAAGGTTTCTGGTTTTCTATGGGCACGATATTCGCTGCAGAAGTCGACAGACTATTTACTCCATTGATAGTAGAAAGAAGCAAATTATGAAGATTCGATATTTGTTTCCTCCTGGAAAAACAATGAATAGAATAATGATTCTTTTTCCCACAAAATGTACAGGTTCGTGGAAGAGAAGCAATAACTGGCACATGTTTTAACTTCATATCCATATGAGAGGATCATAAGTCACGTAAATCCTTCTTGACACAACCTTCTTCTGGAGGACATTTCTTAATGTGTTGTAATTCATGAGAATTAGTTGGTATAGAAGAATTTCTCCTTAAGACAGGGTTGTCCTTTTCCAAGGATCTGCACTGTTCATGGGCTAGAATAAGAGATGCATCTAGTTTCTGTTTTTTGACATAAAGTCTGTTTAGATCTGATGAATGTGTCTCGATTAAACGTTTTTCTCTAATTGAGTCTTCCTTGACAATATCCTCAAGAACAATTATCTTTTCACGTTGTAGAGTAGTTTCTTGGAGAAGTTTTTCAATATTGTTAGAGAATGACTCAATGATGTGATAGAGCTTATGTTCTCGACCAAGAGACTTTTCAAAGTCATCAATAAGCTGAGCATGATCCTGAAAATCAATAGCCTCAGTATAATTTTTTGAGATTCTGGTGCGCTCCATTTCATCTTTTGCCATAGTGTCACATGTCTCATGGGAGGGAGATATGTCAATATCTGATGGAACAACCTTTTTACCTCGGTATTCGGAAGAATCAACTAAGGAGTAATCCTTTGAGGTATTTTCAAGATATTTGGTATAATTAAAAGCTTTAGGAGACATCTTGGTATGCATAAATGCTAGATAAGAGATTTTGTCCTTAGACTCAGATTGCCACAAACACAGACTTGTAAGGTCTTTAAACGTGTTTACCTGCTCTGATACCAATTAAAAAACGGGGGGTACAACAACCACACCCAATATTCGATTAGCAATATGTATGGACAAACTCCAATGTACCTTTAAGAGAATTAACTAGACTCAATCTTGATAAAGTATATCAAAGAGTTCAAATATCTCTATTTCACAATGCAATCAGCAAATCGAACAGATAGAAATCTGTGAGCCTGATTATTATGTGAAATAACTTCAACGGTACTAAATACCAATGCTCAAGTGTCAATCAATGTAAATCAATAACCAAAGGTTGGATATTCTAATTGATTGATCTTAACACACAACTTGTGATATTTCAATTATATAAAAAAGTATAATGCGGAAAAAAATAGCAGAGATACCAGAATTTTGTTAACGAGGAAACCGTAAATGCAGAAAAACCCCGAGACCTAGTCCAGATTGAAGACACGCATTGTATTAAGCCGTTACAGACATTATCCTACTACAAACTAACTTCGATTTGGACTGTAGTTGAACCCCAATCAATCTCACACTGATCCAAGGTACAACGCTCCTTACGTCTCTGATCCCAACAGGATACTATGCACTTGATTCCCTTAGCTGATCTCACCCACAACTATGAGTTGCTATGACCCAAAGTCGAAGACTTTAATAAACAAATTTGCATCACACAGAAAAGTCTACGATAATAGATAAATTTGTCTCCCGCATAAATACCTACGAGTTTTGTTCCGTCTTTTGATAAATCAAGGTAAACAGGAACCAATTGATAACCCGGACTTATATTCCCAAAGAACAACCTAGAATTATCAATCACCTCACAATAATCTTAATCGACGCGGCGAAAGAAGATATTGTGGAATCACAAACGATGAGACGAAGATGTTTGTGACTATTTTTATATCTTGCCTATCGGAGATATTAATCTCAAGACAATCGTTACGATTGTACTCAACACGATAGAATCAGCAAGATCATATCACACAACTATAAGAAAGTAGTATCGGACTGGCTTCACAATCCCAATGAAGTCTTCAAGTCGTTAACCTACAGGGTCTCGAGAAGAAACCTAAGGTTAAAGGAGAATCGACTCTAGCTTATAGAACTAGTATCATACATGATGTGTGGGGATTAGGTTTCCCAATTGCTAGAGTTTTCCCTTATATATTCTTTCAAATCAGGGTTTGCAATCAATGTTAGCTTAGTAACAAAGCATTCAATATTCACCGTTAGATTAAAACCTAATTAGATTTAAGCTAATATCTTTCAACCTTTGGATCGAAAACTTAGCTTGTTACATACAAATAAAATGGACGATTTTAGGTTTGTATAATCGTACCCAAACATGTACATTTGTTGGTTCAACAACAGTTAACCAAATGGTTAGCCATATGAGCACTTTCATATCAACCATAATCTTCTTCACCATAACTAGTTCAAATGAACTAGTTAGAGAGTTGTTCAATTATATAAATCTTATAGAAGTATACATGACACAATTGAAGCAAAAATGATTTGATTCACTTGAATCGATTTATGAACTTTATAGACACGGTATGCAAATTGCATTTCTTAGTTAATATAAATATAAGTTCACAAAAATATCATCTTTAGATATAACCAACTCAAGTACACGGACTTAGTTTGCGGACATAAGTTCCCAGAAGGAGTTCACAAACTCCAGCAGATATTCTCGGGATGAGAACCTCCGCCAGTTCGCGGATTGGGTTTGCGGACTGAGTTCATAGCTCTTGTTATGGTTTTCCTGATCAACAAAGTACGCATACTTTGGTTCAAGGAATAAGGAATTATACATATATGTGTTGCCACACAATGCTTATATCCAACATTGGTTATATAATCTAAACTCTCATTTAAATCATTGAAACATTCTTAGAGGACGTTATATAGTTGTTATTCACAAACCATTTTTTTCAAAGCCATTTTCAAAGTGATTGAAAGATAACATGACTTTCGTCACTAGGTAAAGATGAACTTGTCCAAAGCAAAAGCTTACCAACATATATTTCGAGAAATAGATAAGCGATATAAACTCGGCTCCAAATAGAAAATGTGTATAATCAAAGTTTATATAGAAAAATGACTTTTGTCTCAAACATAAGAGATAAATTAGAAAGACTTTTGAGTGATAGATAAGTTCAAGTCTCCACATACCTTTTAGTCGATGAAGTTCTACCGGTTCCTTGAGTAGTTCTTCGTCTTGTATGATGATTTCCATGGAGTTCTTGAGCTCAACTAACTTTCTATCCTAGTCCGAGTCTTAGTTATAGTAGACTAGAAATCAAGATTTATAGTTTTGATCACTAACATTGACGAACATGCTTGAGATAGCAACGCATGCGAGTTCGACCGAGCAGTGCTCATGTGCAAAAGGAAAGAAGAACAAACCAGGTTATAGATATTGCAAACGCTGTAAAAACCATCGTAAAATTGAAAGTATGCTAAGTATATGCAATTGAATTTCGGATGCTTAAAGTTAATTTGGTACTTTGGATCACAAAGTAAATTTATCAAAATTTTGTTGCGTGGCACATTGTCAGCTGAAATAGATTGGAGAACAAACCACATACCATTGAATTATATATTTTAATATTATAAGAGAAGCATATATAATAGAGCAGTCGAAATGCCCAAATACCACCTTCTTATTGTTTAAAATAATATAATATAGTTGTCTAGTTATCTAGCCCTTATCCTTTATGTGTCTTTAATATCTTAACCGACTGTTATAATAGTCAGGTAAGACTCTATTACCATTATGTTACGACACTGACATCCAGTCTTGTTAGAGCATAGCTCAGTTGAACCCACCAAGCATTGGTATGTCAAGTTTGGTTGTCATATTTTAGTGAGCCAAAACTCATTTAAAGAGTCGCTTGATTATGTACTAGGGTCAACTTCATATAGGTTATCTTGAAAGTATTATGATATGAGATATTACAAGTATTGTGAAGACTTGAAGAAGTGAAGAAGTAAGGAGCTACAAAGACAACATCATCCTTCCACTTGAGGTTAGTGGTATTTGACTTGAACTATTTCATTCTCTAACGTATCTTTCAAGTTGTGCATATTGAAAACAAAACTGCGAAGCATGAATGATTATCCTCTAGTTATATATAGTATTAAGGAATACAATACGAGGTTTATTTCTTAACAATTTAACTTTGTACATAAGACATAGACATAATCGTTTGAATGCTATTGTGATTATGTATGGGTATAAGGTGAAGATTTCATCCTATGAAATATTGTTTTACATTTGTTTTAAGGAAATAAATTCATGAACTTGTTTTGTGAATCGAAAGGGAAATCGCCAGGCATTATTGGTATTGTTATTCACTGTATATCTTTTGAACTACCAATATGTATGATTAGTATAACCGCTCATGACTTGTTTATGTTCTTTGTAAATCTATTCACAAAGGCCTGAATTTTTCATTGGTATGACTTTTATTAGTGAAACCGATCTTAAGTAAGTAATCACCTGAGATGGTATGATCGATTAAGTATTATTGGTATGAACGGATATGGGTAAAGGGGAACCGATCCTAGTAAGAGATGCAATCTATCGTAGAGGGGAATCGATCCTTGTATGAGGTGCAGTAAGTTTTTAGTAGAAAGGGGAACCGATCATATGGACATGTGCAACACATACAAGTTAGATACCATATATATGCGTGTTAGAGCATTGCTCGGTCGAACTCGCATGCGTTGTTATCTCAAGCATGTTTGTCAATGTTAGTGATCAAAACTATAAGTCTAGATTTCTAGTATACTATAGATAAGGTCTCGGACTAGGATAGAAAGTGTAGTTGAGCTCAAGAACTCCATGGAAATCATCATACAAGATGAAGGACTACTCAAGGAACCAGTGGATATTAATCGACTAAAAGGTATGTGGAGACTTGAACTTATCTATCACTCAAAAGTCTATCTAATTTATCTCCTATCTTGAGACAAAAGTTGTTTTGCTATATAGACTTAGATTACACACATGTGGTATTTCGAGCTGAGTATATCTTGCTTATCTATTTCTCAAAATATGTGTTGGTAAAGCTTTTGCTTTAGCCAAGTTCATCTTTACCTAGTGACGAAAGTCATGTTATGTTTCAATCACTTTGGAAATTTCTTTAACGAAAAATAGTTTGTGAATAACAACTATATAACGCCCTCTGAGAATGTTTCAATGATTAAAATGAGAGTTTAGACAATATAACCATTGGAGGATATAAGAATTATTGTGGAAACACACATATGTATAAGTCCTTATTCCTTGAATCAAAGTTTGCAAACTTTGTTGATCTAGTGAAACCGGAGTAGTACGTGAACTTCAGTCTGTGAACTCAGTCCGTGAACTGGCATATTTCTCGAACCCGAGAATTTCTACTGGAGTTTGTGAACTCCATCCGAGAACTTAAGTCTGCGAACCCAGTCCGCGAACTTGAGTAGGTTATGTCAAAAAATGATGTTTGTGAACTCATCTTAATAAACTAAGGAATGCTATCGTAAACCGTGGCCTTATAGTTCATAAAATCGATTTGAGTGAATCATATCGTTTTTTCTTCGATTGTGTCTTGTGTAGTACATAAATATCTAAGCAATTGAATAACTCTCTAACTAGTTCATTTGAGTCATTTGAACTAGTTATGGTGAAGAAGAATATGGTTGATATGAGAGTTATCATATGGATAACCATTTTGTTAACCATTGTTGAACCAACTAATGTACAAGTTTGGGTACGGTTACAAAAGCCTAGAAATGTGCATTACATAAGTGTGTAACAAGCTATGTTTTCGATCTAATGGTTGATAAATATTAGCTTGAATCTAATCAGGTTTTTATCTAACGGTGAATATTGAATGCTTTGTTACTAAGCTAACATTGATTGCAAACCCCGGTTTGAAGACTATATAAGGGAGAACTCTAGCAACTGTGAAACCTAATCCCCACATATTCTATGTGATACTAGTTGTTCTAAGCTAGAGTCGATTTTCCTTTAACCTTTGGTTTTCTTCTTCTAAAACTAGGTTAACGACTTAAAGACTTCATTGTGATTGTGAAGCCAGACTGATACTACTTTTCTTGTAGTTGTGTGATCTGATCTTGATGTTTCTATCATATGAGTACAATTGTAATAATTGGATTGAGATTTTTATCTCCGATAGGAAAGATATAAAAGTAATCACAAACACTTCGTCTCATCGTTTGTGATTTCGCAATATTTTTTTTTCCCTACGTCGATTAAGATTATTGTGAGGTGATTGATAAAACTGAGCTGTTCTCCGGGAATATAAGTCTGGTTTTATTGATTGGTTCATGTTCACCTTGATTTATCAAAAGACGGAATAAAAACTTATAGTTATATTCGTGGGAGACGGATTTATCTATTATTGTAGACTTTTCTCTGTGATACAGATTTGTTTATTAAAGTCTTCGTCTTTGGGTCGTAGCAACTCTTGGTTGTGGGTGAGATCAGCTAAGGAAATCAAGTACGTAGTATCCTGCTGGGATCAGAGACGTAGGAGCATAAATGTACCTTAGATCAGTGTAAGATTGATTGGGGTTCAACTACAGTCCAGACCATAGTTAGCTTGGAGTAGGCTAGTGTCCGTAGCGGCTTAATACAGTATATGTTTAATCTGGACTGGGTCCCGAGGTTTTTCTGCATTTGCGGTTTCCTCATTAACAAAATTCTGGTGTCTGTGTTATTTATTTTCCGCATTATATTTTGTTATATAATTGAAATAATACAGGTTGTGTGTTGTTCAATCAATTAGAATATCCGAGCTATTTGGTTGTTGATTTAAATTGATTGACACTTGGATATTGGTCTTTGGTACCATCCAAGTTATATCCCTTATATTTAAATTGAGACTCGCAGTTTGCTTGAGTAAGATTTAAATCGAGAGATAGAGATATAAACTCTTTGATATATTTTTTATTGATTGAGTTTGACTATCTAGTTGATTCTCTAGAAAGTATATTGGAGTTTGTTCATACATATTGCTAATCAAAATATTGGGTGTGGTTGTTAGACCCCCGCTTTTTCAATTGGTATCAGAGCAGGCAAACACGTTCTAGACCTTACAAGTTTGTGTTTATAGCAATCTAACTGTATGGACAAAGGTGCTATCTCTATTAAGGTACCACCAGTCTTCGATGACTCTAATTACTTATGGTGGAAAATTGCTATGCGAGCTTTTCTTCAATCACGTGATTTTCAATCATGGGTATATGTTGTTAATGGCTATGATGCTCCCGTTGAGGCAGTTGGAGATGTAAACGTTCCCAAAAATATTGGTGAAAATACCCATGCTGAGATACTTGCTGCAAATCAAAACTCCGACGGTTTGAATGCCATCATACATGCCATTACCCCAAATCTTCAGCAACATGTGTCTATTTGAACTAAGTCGCAAGAAGCTTGGGATATCTTAGCAAACGTATTTGAAGGTAATACCAGTAAGAAGGAAGCTAGGCTTCAAAACCTCAATTGCGATTGGGAAAACCTTCGTATGGCAGATGAAGAAACATTTGATGAGTTTAATCACAAAGTATCTGAAATTGTTAATGCATCTTTTGCATTGGGTAAGACTATTTCTGAAAAGGACATTGTGATGAAAATTTTCAGATCGCCGCCATCTAGATACGATGCTAAGAAGCATGCCATCGTTGAGGTAAATAACCTTGATACTCTCTCCAGAAATACGCTGGTTGGAAAGCTTAAGATCTTTGATCATGAACATTCGTCCAAATCTAAGGATGTTGCGTTCAAAGCACTAAAGGACACTAAATTACTCGATAAAAGTAAAAAAAAAGTGTATATCTCTGAAGATGATCACTCTGAGACAGATTCATCAGATGAAGATCTTGACAAATCGGTCTATATGATCACAAGATAGTTTAGGGATCTTATGCTGAAGAGAAGTAAACGGTTCTCCGGAGATAAGCCTAAGGCATCAGTTAAACCTCATAATCGTGTTCCTCCTAAAAACATGGATATTGATGAAACTGATGATGAGGATATGCCTCAGTGCTTTAAGTGTAAGGGATTTGGTCATTTTGAAAACTAGTGTCCAAATCGTAGAAAATACACTGGGAACAAAGGTCTTGCTGCAACTCTTGATGAAATGTCTGACGACTATGATTCTAATGAAGACGAGAAATCAAGTGTTGCATTTCTTGGTGAAAATATTGATTTTGATAATTGTAGAAATACATACATCAATCTTGATATTCTTGCAGAAGATAATCCAACTATTCTGGAAGACAAAGTTGACCCATTCTTTGGAAACTCTGTTTATAATGTTTCAAGTTCCACTATGTCCCTAGCTTCTTGCACATCTCAGAAGCCTGATTTTTATCAATGTTCGACGTGTTCATATTTTTCATCAAAAGGTCATGAACTTTCAAAATGTTATAAGTTCAAACACCAACAGAGACACGTCAACAAACTTCAATGAAGAACAAATCATTTAGCAAGAAAGATTAAACTTGCACAGAAGACCGCTGAGGTATGTAAGATTTTATCTTCGTCTAAGAAGTTAGTTTTCAAGGATAAACCAAGACCATTAGAGAAGAAACTATGGTCAAGTCATTTTGATAGACAGAGGTCTTTTGATTCCTCTAAAGAGAAAAATGGTGGACAAATTGTTATTCACCACAATGCAACTTGATTGTGTTGTTTTTAAAATCTTGTCTCATGCGCCTGATCAAAAGAGACAATGATTTTGTACCTCTTAGGCTTTAGGAAAAGTTTTTTTTTCTTTTCTTAGTTTTTTCCTTTGTCTATCAAACAAAAGAAAGGGTACTATTGACAATTTTACTCTTCATAGGGTTGAGAGTTGGTCGTGTAAGAACTTGTTTAAAGGTTTTGAACCATGCATTCCTTTTTCCTTCTTTAAAACCTCTTTTTATCTCAAGACTACTTGTTGAGTTAATTGTGATTTCCTCTCACAAACCCATATGCTCATGGAAACTCCAAGTATGATGTCTTCTGATGGAAAAGATGGTAATATGATTGTTAAGCCATCAATCATGAAGGAAAAAGAAAAATCTCCATTGCCTCCAACATTGAAAAGGAAGAAAAGGAATGTGAGGAAGCCAAGAGCCGTTCCTTCAAATTCTCAGAAGTTTTCTGATGTTCTTGAAGTGTTGAAGGAGATGCGAAAGGAGATTCAACAAATAAAGGCTTTTATGTATAAGACTTATGAGATTCATAAGGCCCTGGTTCGACAACAACAACCAAGAAGGTTTATTGATATAAATTCCTACCTTAATGAACCTTATGTTCCAATGGATGTTGACGATAAGAAGTTCAGGGACGATAAAGAATTCTTCAAAGGTATTATTGCCTAGTAAATCTTCTATTTTTATTGTTTTTTTAGAAGAATAACTAGTGATTTGGAATAGCCATTAGTGTGATTATACATAGTTATGTCCAACTTTTTCATCTTCTTATTTTTAGATTTATTGGTTTAAATTCTAAACTTGTTTGGAAGATGATTGTTGCAGTATTAATCTTTTTGATTTTATATATTGCAATATTGTTATGGGATATGTATGTTTACGTCCGTGAACTTGATTGTAAGATGATTGTTGCAGTATTAATCTTTTTGATTTTATATATTGCAATATTGTTATGGGATATGTATGTTTACGTCCTTGAACTTGATTGTCCCATACTTCGTCAAAAGTAAAGTCGTTTGTGAATTGATATGTAAGTATTGATAAAACAATGAATAGACTTTTGACAAACACAAAAGTTAATCCTATATTATCTATTGATGTAAGATAGGTTAAAATATTTTGTGATTCAAGGATTATATCTATTGAATGTCATTATGCAAATGGTGATGGGAAATAGAATGAATCCTTGATTATTCCACGGTATAAGGTCGATCTCCGATCCACATTTTATGTGAAAATACTGTGTTTTTCCATAAAGTGTCTTATGTTGAGCACGAGAATAACCAAAGTTGATTATTTTATGATTATCTTAGTTGTTGTTCCGTAAGGTACTTTGTGTTGAGCATGGCCAATTAAATTGATTACCTTCGTAATTATTTTAGTTGTGTACTTCGATTAGATTAATTGTAGGTTCTCTTGTGATTAATCAAATTGATTTCTTAAGTCTCCATAAGTTTACTTGTGTTGAGCATATTTGGTTAAATTAATCTTAGGTTCGCTTACGGTTAATTTGATTGAATATTTCTTTTTGGATTTCAAATTCATACTTGTATGTGATTTGTTGAGTCTAAAGAAATGCTTCTTTTCTTTTGAAATTAAGGTCGCTCTTGTTGTTCTTTCGGGAATGACATTTTATGGGGGAGAGTTCTTTTGAATTTGTGCTTAATTGCCAAATCTTTGTGGGGAGTGCGGTTGTGGAATATTATAGGGATTATCTTGTATCTTTATAAACTCTTTGATGAATGCATTTAGCTTCGGATTTATGATTGCATCTAAATAAGATGATATACATTTACTCTTGGTCATGAAGTGTCTCTCACAAAAATTTCATTAGGATCCCGTTCTTGTACCTTTGCCAATTTTATTGACAAAAAGGGGGAGAATTAATATGTAGTTCACACTACCAATACATATGGTTTTCGGATCATTATGTAAGAAGGAGTGGTTTCCATGTGAGATGGAGTATTGACTAAGGGGGAGTGACGTATCACCATAGTATTGTTGTTAAAGTTGTGATGCAATTGGACTTTGACATTGTGTAATGATATTATGATGATGTATAACAATGATTGAGAACTCTTGTTTTCTCATTGTTATAGATATGGATTTTCAACAACGATGATGCTAAACCTACAACCTTTGGGATCATTGGACTACTTGGAAGTGACGAAGATTTCGAGTAATGTGGAAGATTAGATGACATGTGGAATAAAAGTTATAATGTTTATTTATATATTTTTTGTATTCCATATGTATTAATAGTTTTTTCACTAAAATTGACAAAGGGGGAGATTGTTAGAGCATTGCTCGGTCGAACTCACATGCGTTGCTATCTCAAGCATGTTTGTCAATGTTAGTGATCAAAACTATAAGTCTAGATTTCTAGCCTACTATAGATAAGGTCTCGTACTAGGATAGAAAGTGTAGTTGAGCTCAAGAACTCCATGGAAATCATCATACAATATGAAGGACTACTCAAGGAACCAGTGGATATTCATCTACTAAAAGGTATGTGAAGACTTGAACTTATCTATCACACAAAAGTCTATCTAATCTATCTCCTATCTTGAGACAAAAGTCGTTTTGCTATATAGACTTAGATTATACACATGTGGTATTTCGAGCTGAGTATATCTCGCTTATCTATTTATCAAAATATGTGTTGGTAAAGCTTTCGCTTTAGCCAAGTTCATCTTTACCTAGTGATGAAAGTCATGTTATGTTTCAATCACTTTGGAAATTGCTCTGACGAAAAATAGTTTGTGAATAACAACTATATAACACCCTCTGAGAATGTTTCAATGATTGAAATGAGAGTTTAGACAATATAACCATTGGAGGATATAAGCATTGTTGTGGAAACACATATATGTATAAGTCCTTATTCCTTGAAGCAAATTTTGCGAACTTTGTTGATCAAGTGAAACTGGAGTAGTACGTGAACTTTAGTCCGCGAAACCGAGAATTTCTGTTGGAGTTTTTGAACTCCATCCAAAACTTAAGTCCGCGAACCCAGTCCGCGAACTTGAGTAGGTTATGTCTAAAAACGATGTTTGTAAACTCATCTTAATAAACTAAGGAATGCCGTTGCAAACCGTGGATTTATAGTTCATGAATCGATTCGAGTGAATCTCATCTTTTTTGCTTCGATTGTGTCTTGTGTAGTACATAAAGATCTAAGAAATTGAACATAAAGAAGAATATGGTTGATATGAAAGTTATCATATGGCTAACCATTTGGTTAACTATTGTTGAACCAACTAATGTACAAGTTTGGGTACGGTTACACAATCCTAGAAACATGCATTACATGTGTGTATAACAAGCTATGTTTTCGATCTAACAGTTGATAAATATTAGCTTGAATCTAATCATGTTTTCATCTAACGGTGAATATTGAATGCTTTGTTACTAAGCTAACATTGATTGCAAACCCTGATTTTAAGACTATATAAGGGAGAATTCTAGCAACTGGGAAACCTAATCCCCACACATTTTGTGTGATACTAGTCGTGCTAATCTAGAGTCGATTCTCCTTTAACCTTTGGTTTTATTATTCTAAAACCAGGTTAACGACTTAAAGACTTCATTGGGATTGTGAAGCCAGACCGATACCATGTTTGGTGATAGAGTGTTCTTGATCAATCACGTAGTTCTTGAAAGTCATATGAACCAATTCTAAACTTGTTTAGAAGTGTGGAAAATCGGTTTCAAGGTTGTAAGTATGAAAGAGGACTTACAAAGTAAAGATGTCGACATACTTTGAACATGTGTAGTAACACTTATCTTTAATTGTTCAAAGTTATTCCTTATTAGATAAAGGAAGAAAATCCCGTATAGAAAAATAAATAAGTTTAGAATCTTTTATTTAAGGTTTTTAATTTTATTTTAGGAAATTGAAAATTGGTAATGTGCATTTACTAGTTGGAGATTTTCCAAGAGATTTTCGGTCAATATTTTGGACAAAGCATTTGCAGGAATTATGGAAGCCGAATTTGGAATATATTGCATATTTTGAGAATCATTTCGGTTTTGGAAATTCCTCGGTATCCAAACTTCCTTGGTCTATAAATATCAAAGTTGGCGTTTGGAGCAAACTAATCCTCATGACAGCAAAATTATCTCAGTTGTGCTGCTACTGGTGAAGTCGGCTATTCGGAGAGAGAGTAACCTAATTAGGCAAAATCTCTTAAGGCCGCTCAGTTGAAAGACTTCTTTGGGATTGAGAATCTCTATTAGTACCGTTGGTGGGAAACTAGATAATTGCGGTTTATCTTTTATTTTCGATTGATTTGATTAACTAACGGTGGTTGAACTTTGATTACACCTAGTTTTTTTATGCTCGAGAATCTTCTCTTCTGATATAAGATTCACTCAAACTAGATCGAAGTTTCGACGAGGATCTTTAGATTGTTTGTAGATCTAAAGACGTCTTGTGATAATTCATTGTTAACAGACTTTGTTTTATGCATGATTGATCACAAGAGATTCAAGTTGATTGTGTGCAGGTGTTTATTGAAGATCTAAGAAGATTTGAAGACAAAGAAAACTTTGAAAATTTATGATTTGGGTTCATAATATTTGGTATGCACAATACTTGTTTCGTTAAAAGAGGATCCAACTATAATCGGTTTATCCTTGTGGTAGATTAGATTGATTAGTTGTGTAGATCGTGAAAAGGCGAGGGTACCTAAATATACCTCAAGCTAAAACTTTTCCTACCTATAAGTTCTTTCTCCGAAAGTAATTGTCTATGGACTGAGTCGAGATAATGCAACTAATCGGTTCACACTTCATGTGACCGTCTATGGATACGAGATTGAGACAATACATCAACGAAGTATGTTACTTGATGAAAAGGTTCAGACTTAACCAAACATATGATTCACTTATCAAGTAAATATGAATTAACGTTTGTGTAATCTACTTTAATAATTATAATAAAACAGTTATAATGCGGAAATATAAAGTAAATAACACAGCAAGATTTTGTTAACGAGTAAACCGCAAATGCTGAAAAACCCCGAGACCTTGTCCAGAATTGAATACTCTCAGGATTAAGCCTCTACACAAAATTACACCTAACTTCGTATAGTTGAGACCAAACAACTAAACCTATAGTTCACCTAGTTCCGTTTGTATTCCCACGCCTCCGACCTATTAATAAGTCACGTACTTGGAACAATTCCTTTGGATCGTATTCCAAATAGTAAAGGAACAACAAATCTGTTTGGTATCAACTCTATTCAACCAAGTGATATGAGTCGGACAAAGGCTCTTTTGTTTATCATAACATAAACTACTTCTTTAGGTCCTTAGATCTATCTTATGTTCAATTACCAAAGTAATCATTTAAGATTAAGCCAACAACACTATTAATCCAAAGAATTGTGTTGATTCCGATCTACTCAATTAATCAATCCAATCTATCACAAGGATAAACCGATTATTAATTGGAACCTCTTTTACCGAAACAAGTATTGTACACACCAAAGATTATGAACCCACAAATCAGAATTCTTCAATATCTTCTTCATTTTCAAATATTCTTATATCTTCAATAAACACCTGCACACAATCACTTGAATCTCTTGTGATCAATCACACACAGAACGGAGTCTATTAACAATGGATTATCACAAGATAGTCTTTAGAACTAACAACGGTCTAAAGATCCATGTAGAAACTCTGAACTAGTTTGAGTGAATCTTATATCAGAAGAGAAGATTCTCAAGCATAAACAAACTAGGTGCAATCAAAGTTCAACCACCGTTAGTCAATCAAATCAATAAAAACAAAATATAAACCGCAATTATCTAGTTTCCCACCAATGGTACTAATAGAGCTTATCAATCCCAAAAAATACTTTAAACTTAGCGGCCGTAAGAGATTTCTCCTAATTAGGCTACTCTCCTCTCCGAATAGGCGGATACACCAGTAACAACACAACAAAATGTAGTATGTTGTTACGAAGGATTAGTTTGCATAATTCCTGGAAATGCTCTGTCCAAAAATAATGATCGAAATCTCTCAGAAAATCTCTAATTAGTAAATGCACATTACTAATTCTTATTTTCCTAAAAATAAAGTTAATTACCTTAATTAAAAGATTCTTAACTTATTTATGTTTAGATCCTGGGATTCTTTTCCCTTAGCTATTAAGGAATAACTTTGAACAATTAAATAATAAACATTCATAGCACGTGTTCAAAGTATGTCGACATCTTAACTTTGTAAGTTCTCTTTCACACTTACAACCTTGAAACCGATTTGCCACACTTCCAAACAAGTTTAAAATTGGTTCATCTGACTTTTAAGAACTATACGATTGATCAAATAATATTCAATCACAAAACATTGGTTTGACGGTTCTATCTTTCATGTGAGTACTGTGCATAGTCACACTAGCTTTCCAAAATTCGGTTGACTAGGTACTAGGATCGGTTCTCCACATATATATGGTATCTAACTTATATGTGTTGCACACGTCCATAGGATCGGTTCCCCTTTGCCTAAAAATGTGTTGCACATGTCCATAGGATCGGTTCCCCTTTATGCTATAAACCTTGATGCACCTCATACAAGGATCGATTCCCCTTTGTGATGCACTTCACCTCTTACTAGGATTGGTTCCCCTTTCCCATATTTGGTCAGACAAAATTCACAAACCCGATTATACCATCTCAGGTGATTACTTAAGATCGGTTTCACTAATAAAAGTCATACCAATACATAATTCAGGCCTTTGTGAATAGTTCTACTAAGAATTTAACAAGTCGTGAACGGTTATACTCAATCACACATCGCATGTGTTGCTATCTCAAGCATGTTTGTCAATGTTAGTGATCAAAACTATAAAGTCTTGATTTCTAGTCTACTATAGCTAAGGTCTCGGACTAGGATAGAAAGTGTAGTTGAGCTCAAGAACTCCATGGAAATCATCATCCAAGACGAAGGACTTCTCAAGGAACCGGTGGATCTTCATCGACTAAAAGGTATGTGGAGACTTGAACTTATCTATCACTCAAAAGTCTATCTACTCTATCTCCTATCTTGATACAAAAGTCGTTTTACTATATAGACTAAAGATATACACATGTGACATTTCGAGCTGAGTATATCTCGCTTATCTGTTTCTCGAAATGTGTGTTGGTAAAGCTTTCGCTTTAGCCAAGTTCATCTTTTCCTAGTGACGAAAGTCATGTTATGTTTTAATCACTTTGGAAATTATTCTGACGAAAACTAGTTCGTGAATAACAACTATATGATGTCCTCTGGGAATGTTTCAATGATTGAAATGAGAGTTTAGACAATATAACCACCGGGGGATATAAATATTGTTATGGTAACACATATATGTATAAGTCCTTATGCACTAGAACCGAAGTTTGTGAACTTTGTTGATCAAGTGAAAACCGAAACTTGAGCAGTCAACCCATTCCGCGAACGAGTTCTCGAACTCGAGAATTTCTCCTGGAGTTGAAGCTTGGTTTCAGTTCTCGAACCCGAGAATTTTTGCTGGAGTTTGTGAACTCCAACCGGTTACTTAAGTCCGCGAACCCAATCCGCAAACTTGAGTGGTTATGTCTAAAAACGATGTTTGTGAACTTATTTAAATTATGTAAGGAATGCTATTGAAAACCGTGGCTTTATAGTTCATGAATCGATTCGAGTGAATCACATCTTTTTTGCTTCAATTGTGTTTTGTATAGTACTAGGGCTTAACCCGTGCCGTAACGGCACGGGCGTCGACTATTATATTTACATAATCTTTTACTTTTCCTTTTAGGCACCCAGACAAAATATATTTGTAAATTAATGAAAATTGTATTATCAATTGAATCAGCTACAACTCAAATGTATCCCTTTTTAATTTTATGAAAAATACGCCTCAAAAAAATAAATTAAGAAAAATCCTAGCTTCGAGTGAAAACCTACAGAAGTAGGAGGAAGCCATTCACGGTTTCCAATAAACAGGAGTATGAATTCTGCATGTGTCGATAATTGGTACGCACCTGCAAAAAGAATGGATATCGGCAATGAAAAATTATAGTTAGATGCACACATTTACAGTGCATCAATGGGAAACATGAAATGGCCAAAATGGAATATCTTATGATTAGCAAGAATGCAAGATACCTTAGAAGCAAAAAAATTGACATAATAGCTCATGAGAATATTGTATCCATGGACCTGATAGAAATTTGCAGCTCTAAGACCCTAAATCATTTGACATGAGCGTTACATCCGTAAAGTGAGCGTTGATTGCAAATGCAAAACAATGGAATACCTCAAATTTGAAACACACAAATGAAAACTAATGAGAAGTAAGAAGAAACCCTTACACTGAAGACATAGCTTCTTCTCATTGTGATTACATGTAAAAGAAAATCAAAATGTTGACAAAAACAATAAGACACAATAAGATAAAACCAAAAATTGAATATGCGATAATCTAGGAAACAAAGAAAATAAATATTACATTTTTTGGATTCAAAAGCCTTTCGAAACCATTTGTAGACCTGGTATTGATCCAAGAGTTCTTCACAGCACTTCCTAGAAACAAAGAATAAGCCAATGAACTGGAAATGCTTATGTGAATTGCAGATTTAGGGTAACTCCACTACGATCTTTAACGGAACACGGAAAAGCTACATAAAAATTACTTTTTTAGTTTAGTTTATTCAAACATTTGGCGCTGTAATGAACTAATCATAATTTATGAAACACATTGCTCACCTGATCAACACCTAGATAAATACTTACGATGGCCATTAGATATTGAAACTTATTGGTGAGCTCAAAGCAGCTGCCACTTATGAACTGTGATGTGAGTTGGATGTCTGTAATTTGAGAAAAATATACGCAAACCACCAACTGCTTAAGTAATACCCCAAATGTCTTAGTGCCACCAAGAATTCGATTCAAAGATTTTCAAGCTCATATTCACGTTAAGGACCGCACTATTATATAAATTATCCACATACATGATACATCAGTGGCAATGCAATCCTTGACTAACCTAATGAGATTCTCTTTATTTCCTTTTTTTTTTTTTAATCTTCCTAACATTGCACACTATAATCACGCATAGACTTTAGTAATTTGATTACCAGATCCGACCCCCTAATACAATTATCCACTATAACCTGTAAAAACCGAGCCCCTGTGGTTTCAACTGGTAGGCATTAATGATTCTAAGATGGAACGGGGAAAATATTAAAAAGTCATATACTCACTTTGAATCCAAATTGCCATCAGTAGCCAATATATCATCCGTTTTCCTAGAAGACTCGCTAGGATAAGAAGACAAAATCATAACCATCTTCATTATCCAAGCTATCTCCAGTAATAACATCACCACCAATACCATCAACCGCACACAGTCCAGGACCATCAACTATATTGTGATCATGTAATGTGCTACCTGTGATTTTCCTACTTTTGCTCCGTCGTAATTGGATTGAAAATGGAACACAATGAATGGGAATTCCAGTTAGCAGTAAACCCAATTCCTCTCACTAAATGGAAGTTTAATCCTGAACGACAACATGAAACACGAACAAATTAAACATCAAGACAATACCTATTCCGCATGAAAACAGAATGAAAGGGCAGTAGAATATCCAGCAGAACTTCAAGAAAATGAGTTCAAAACGAATGAGCCCTAACATGAATGAACAAATTCCAATCCATAAAAATATATAGCCCACACTGCCGCAAAACAAATTTTGCATACCTGAAAATCAAAATTGCAATACCTTTAGAATAATATACAATTAAATCCCACACACCATCAATAAAAAATATGTAGACAATTACCAAAGAAAACTTCATGGCCAGATAATATAGGTTTTTGAAGAAATACATCTCTAGAAACAACACATATCTCTCTAAATAGTTGAACGATCTTTCAACAATCCATTTAACACAATCATTTCCTTCTTGAGATGGTTCGTGAGTCGATTTGAAGCCAAATATATGATAAAAGATAATAGGATAGGTTTTGCTATTCATGATTTTACCGAGACTTCTTCTTGGAAGAGGATGACAACAAATAAAAACGTTAGCATTCGGAGAAAGAAATTAACATTCATATGTTCATTCATGAGCCGAAAAAATGAAATTTTGGTGTTTCATTATCCTGGGTGCATGGAGCATATGTTATATTAGGGGCTCTTCAATCAGTGAAAAGCATTGCCAGGGTGCTGAATTTCTTTCCTCTTAGAAGAATTTCAAAAATAACCCTTCAAAGCAATCACCGTCGGTTCCAGAAACCCTAAGTAAAATAAAACTTTAAATATAAGAGTTTGTATGAAAAAATCAACAACTTACCCTAAGAAAATACGTCATTCATCTTGAATTCCAATCAAATTCAGTTTTTTCACTCTCATCCAACCCTAGATCAACTTCTTCCTTGTATTAAACCCCAGAAGAACACTCTTCATTTTCACCTTGATCTTAACTCATATGCAGATTATGGCTTGTTTTTTTGGTTTCTACAACACTTGAGAAACAAAACTTCAAATCAGTCCATTGACTGGGTTATAAAAATGAAGAAGCGAGAAAGAATTGGGAAGATCAACAAGAGCATTTCCAAATTTTTCTTTGTTCTCTCTATCGTGGTTGGAATCTTAAACGAAAGATGAATTTAATGCACGCTTCAATTAGTGCAGTAGGATTCACCTTAGCCGTAGATTTATTTATTGAGTATGAAATCCTGACCGCTTGTTTCATTCATAAACTCATAATATACGCCCCATGTGCGAGATGTAGGGGGTGGTCAGAGGAACCACATCCTTTGATTTATCTTTGTGTGGACAAATCCTGACCACCACTAACAAAGGCCAACTTGTCCGAACCCTGTTTTATACTAATGACATAAGATCTCATAGCAATTGAACAACTCTCTAACTAGTTCATTTGAGTCATTTGGACTAGTTATGGTTAAGAAGAATATGGTTGATATGAAAGTTATCATTTGGATAACCATTTGGTTGACTAATCTTGAACCAACTATTGTACATGTTTGGGTACAGTTACACAAACCCAAAATCGTCAAGTACATGTGTGTATGGCAAGCTAAGTTTTCAATCTAACGGTTGAGAGATATTAGCTTGTATCTAATCAGGTTTTC